>CM038710.1:30159135-30676635 GCA_021613375.1 Megaleporinus macrocephalus | reverse complement strand
TAAAAAGTACAGGGCATTTGTAAGCAGTCATAAATCCACAGTGTTTTACCGAGATTAATTCCAGCTGTGGCTGAGGAAAAAGCTCTGAAACAGTAAATAAGCCATTTAAAGCACAGCGTGTGTGTGCCCTCAGAGCAGACCTGCATTTCTGAATGAGAAACTACACCATGAGCCCTGCAGGCATATCTGCTCAGCTAATACAGTTTACAACACAAAACCTCCAGAATGCAAGCGTTGGACATGCATGCACACATGCACATATACAAGAAATTTCAATCTCTTTATAACAAGATGACCTGCAGTTACTAATCCATGAAATTAATGTAGTAGTTCTGTCCATGGCTATGTCACCGTCTGGATCAGCTATAACAAACGTTTGGGTGATTCAGACTGGCCTAGACTAGATTAGCTTAGCTTTAAATTACAAAAGTTGTTAAAGAGAAAAATTGAGTCTTTACATTCAACTCAGTACTTGGATATTAGAGATACACACTGTCCTAATATTCTATTATATGACACACAAATAGCAAATATTAGCTGGGATAAGAAATCAAATTTGACTTGAGATTATTTCCTTTATTATTTCAATTATAAAAGATGAATCTGGTGATTCAGACGCCTCTGGGGACAAATGCTCAGATGCAGTTTTACATACCCATTTACAGCCTTATGATTTGCCCTTTTTCCTTTTTAGTGAGCTCATCAATAATTTGATAAGCTCTGCTATGATTTGCTGGTTTATAGCAATACTCTATGATCACATAGAAACAGAATGTTAAGACAGACTGACAGAAAAACACAATAAAACTATCTAAAGTTAGTGGCTTAAGACTTACTTAAGCTAAAAATTTACGTGACCAAAACTAGCTACTTGCCTTCAATCTGAAACATCAACACAAGTAAAAGTTGTAGTTCACTATAAAACTTTCAGTTTTAAATTATCTGATTTCAACATTTAAACAGTAGCTAAAATCACACAGCATTGCTGCTACAGGTTGTGGCTGTGATGTTAAAAAGGTGCTAACATTCTCTTTACAGGCTAAATAACAAATTTCTACACATTGTCGTTTTCAATGCTGCTGAGATGGAACTTCTGGTAAACGTAAATTTTGGGGCAATCATTCGTGATAGTGTCAAGACTAGCCTAGGATTTTGGAATTGGCCTGATCTACTGCCCTCTTTGGCAAATGTGGGAGTTTTGAAGTGTATGCAGCTATATTATTTGCTTAAATTTAGCCAAAGACAGTGCATGATTGTACAGATGGGTGATGTCCTGAAGCATACTATGAAAGCAGTAAACTTTTTTTAAGGCAAAGTAGTGGAACGTTCTGTAATGGCCAATTCAATCACCTCACTTCAATTAAATTGAGCATGTTTTCCACTTACTAAAAACAAAACTGAAGGTAAAATGCCTCAGACAGCTGCAGTAAACGTCTGACAGCATCACTAAGGAAAAAACCCAGCATCTGACGGTGTCTAAGTAAGAGTAACATGACATGATCAGATGCAATGCAAAAAGCATTTAAATAAATATTTTGCATTTTTAACCAGAGACAATAATTGAGCCTCTCTTTACCAAGTAAAGAAGAGAAAATGCACCGTTCATATGTTCATAATAAATGGCAATAGGCTTTAATTATATGCCACAGATGTAGCACTGAAAAAACACCAGTCTTCCTTTAATGCAAAAAGCAAAAACTGATTCAAGATAATTCAGAATATCTTTAATCCAGTTAATTAATTAATTCAGTCATTTATTGTCATATCCACAGTCAATCATATTCAAAGCCAAATCATATCCAAAGGCCAATCTTTAATTTATTAATTTACTGCCAAAATAGCTGTTAAGTACTTGATTTTCGGCTCATAAAAGGAGAGGATTATGAGAAAAGAGGAGATCTTTAGCCTTGTTGATCGCATCTTTTAGGTAGAGATAAGGCAAGAGGGTGCTCTGTACTCCTTCATTACTCAGATATATAAATAATGGGTTAAACATTTGAACTAGAAGACACTTGGCCCCCAAAAATCTAACATTCAGTATATTTGACTGCTCTGGTCGATGTCAAAAGTTGATGAAACATGATGAAACATTCCACTTACCTCTCCAATTGGCAGATCATGACCACTGGCAATGGCAGAATCTTTCATTACAGCTCTAGTTTAAACAGCTTGTGAACACGGCATTAGTGTTTGAGTGTCAACTAAATACTTCCTGCATTTTCCTGAATGGAAATTGCGTAAATGATTAGGAGGCCTCTGCAACGTACTTCTATTCTAACCAGGTAAATGTTGCAAAATGTTGGCTACATGGTTGTCCTGTGGTGCAAGCTGTGACAGAACAAAAGCTGAAAAATGACTGGATAAAAATAATCTAACTTCCAGCTACAAACACAACTGCTAAAAGGCTCCAGGACAAAGGCTCAATATTACTATTCCACCTACTGTCTTCATGGCAACATGATTTTATGTGACCAACAGTCCTGCTAACTTGTATGCTACGGGAGGCAATAATAAGCCCTAATCACAATGTAAGAAGTGCATGACGTATTAGCTACCACTAAACCCCCATGAGGCCCAAGGGAAACCATTATTTTGCTGTGGAAATGATCCTTTTGGAACCTTGAGCAGGCCCAAAGACGGGCTCCCAGCAGGCTGAAAAAGCTTGTCTCATAAAACATCACAACAGCCAAGCGTGACACTCAGATTTCTGTCAGGAAGGGGGTAAACTGTGTCATTGTAATGGGGGGAGAGTTCTTTTTGCTCCTCTGTGTGAATGTGTGAATATAGCGGGTATAAAATCATTCTTAATTACACATTTGTCACAGGAGAAGCATTCAGTCATTGCTCCATGTGTGTTAATAGCACTTTCTCTCCGCGCTGATTAATTCAGCTAAACCCACATCCCAGTTCCTCATTATACTCCAAAACTTTTCCCCCGCACGTCTTTCATGTGCTTCCCCACACGACTCATTTCTGCCTCTCCAACTAAGCAAAAACATTTATTCAACACGGGCTTCAAACAGTGGCACTCCCTCGAGACGAACAGTTTGACAACATTGAAAGCCTGTCATGTTTTAACATGGGTATAACGAAGCAGAGGGATTTCCACTAGGGGAATTTAATTAATGATATTTATGTCTGACTCAACACAGTGTACACTCTGTACACTCTCCCACCAAGAACATAAGAGAACTCCTTTAGGCATTACCTTCTATATATTGCTTAACAGTCTAGAAAAAAAGGGAAAGATGACTGAAGACTGATTTGAGTTACAAACTTATTAAAGTGTACACGTGTTGCACTTTCAGTTAATCAGTTTGTCAGTCAGGAAAAAAAACGTTTTGCATGAATATTATATATATATATTTTTTGGTAAAACATGTTACAGATGAATAATGGTCTTTGTTAAAACACTAACAAATTTAATGCGTTTTGGTTTTGGCTACAATGAAAAAAAGCAACTCCATTATGTCCAAGTTACTACTTATACCCTTACATGAGTATTAAGTATAAGAGTTTCAAGTGGACGGACATGAAGGCATACTGTATCTTACATCAAGCCAATGTGAAAAAGGGCCTAGATTATAAGAAGTTATTTGTGTTCTGCATAATTCTGTCACTTGAGGACCCCCTTACTCTGTCATGTTCCAGCACATTCGGGTGAATGTTTACTGAAATCTGGGTTTTAATTTGGAGCTGCGCTGTGTAATAAGCTCTTAATCAGGGTCCTTCAGGTGCGTTCTAACCAGGTTACATCTGGCACATCATCAGCCTGCAGCTCCACATGCTCTCCGCCGTGTTTTGCTGATCAAATTCCCAGCCAGTCTCCTGACGACAGCATCATTTGTTTTGCATCTTGAGTGCAGAAAAGTAGGGTTTGCTGACTGCCTCTGTAAGCCACTGAGTGGATATGACAGTGGCAGAGCAGAAGTACTAAGCAATGAGAAATTACAGGGTAACTGCATCTGAAGACACAGTTAAAACTATGCATTTCTTTCTTTAGTGTCAGTGTTTTCAACCAGTAATGTATTACACATTTTTTGAATTTGAGTCTCATGGCTTAGATGTATGGTTTTATAACTGTGATATGAAGGTAAAGACAAAGGTACAGAAGATGAAAAGATTCATTACAAAAAGAAATCCTCTCTGTCAGTACATACAATAAGTATACTTGTATTATTTATTTTTTGTGAAGGATGCCTGCAGAAAGCTCCAATGAGAAATTTTTGATTCAGTTGAGGAGTTTAAGAAGAGATGTGGGTTTATTTCCTCCCCAAAGAGAGCAAAGCTTCTACATCCATAAGACAAACACCAGCTGTTAACTGACAACAAACAGTCTCTCTCTCTTTCCTAATCCTGGGATACCTCAGAGACCGGCAGGAGAGCGGAAGAGAGGGAGAAGGAGGTCCGTCTCGGAGGAGAACCTGACTTCACTGTACATTGTGACGGGCCAAATGAAACTTTTTATATTCAAGTGCATTCCGCCAGATGATGCATTTCAAGCAACAACCCCACACCCAAACCTGGAAACTTACTTCACAACTTTATTTACACTCTTGTCCTTTGGAGTGATAGTACAGTAGAGCAGTAGTACAGTAGAACATTTCAGCTAGTACAGTAGAGGCTCACCTTCATCTCGTTTATTCTGCTTTTCACACCCTGCCTTCATCAGGATTCCGCATGTCATCTGCTGATTATTTTTCCCAATAATTGATTGTTTTTTAAAAAGCTAAAAATAGTATGAAGAGCTCCAAAGGATTATAAAAATACAACCCTGCTTACAAAAAAGCAGGGGTGTTGAGCAAAGTGTAAATATAAACAGAGCACAATAATGTGCAAATCTTTGAAACCCTATATTTAATAACATATCAAATGCTGAAACCGAGGAGTTTTAAGAGATGAGCTTCTCTGGGGTCACAAATGTACATGCTTATTTGAGTTTTTGCAAGGGTGCTATTCAATTTTTGCTATTCAAATTACAGTGCATGCATCTCCTTTGCAAGGTGTTGGATTAGCTTGGAATTTTACAGTCAGGTCGTTCCTATCCTAGTAAATCTACATTCTCACCTACATTTAGCACAATATTTTTCATGGGTGTCCCCAGATATTGCGAGACCACATCTGGCCTTGACAGCAACAATATGAAGGTTTGCTTCCATTTTTACAACAGCCATGTACACAGAGCAGAGCTGAAATAAAGGGCAAAGTTTCAGTAAGCGTGTATTATGGTAAAGATACATATAGAGTACTGTACTATAGGTGACTACCTTTAATGTATGACTCTTACAAGTTTAATAACGTCTGTATTGAAGTTCTGCCGCCCTATTTGAAACTGACAAACTGCTTGATTTGAAGTGAACATGTCTGCTCGTGTTGGTATGTGCGCGCAGTTTTAAAAGCCAGTCAGCGGACAGGTGAAAGAGCAGGAGTGCATGAAAGATTCATGGCTGACGGTGGTGAAATGCCGGTGACTGCAGTGTGAGTTCCAGCTCCCTCGGGGCCCGCAGGGCCGCTCGGAGCCTGGGCTGCCCCACCAAGCCGTGAGTAAGTGCTGCTTTGTTTCATTGACATCCTGCCTACCTCGCTCTTCCTGCAGCCATGACAGCCAGAACACACACTGTCAGGACCCGGCTCTGATTTATGAATCTACGTTTCAGACCCCCAGGTGCTGCTGGGAAGATAACATCCGGCATGGACCAACGCCCATCACGGAGAGGCAGTCTCTGCATTTGACTCGCATGCTTTAGTCTGAGTGAGTATGAGTGTGTTTTGTGTGTGTGTGTGTGTGTGTGTGTGTGTGTGTGTGTGTGTATGTGCACGTGCGCATCCTGGTTTACCTGGAGGGCTTGTGTACATCACAGGCCAGAACGTCCAGAGGCAACCTTCCGGCTGGAGTGCCAACACTTTATAATAACCTGCCCAAAACAAATCAAGCTGCAACAACAAATGCCCCAGACACTTAGCCTACAACCAAAACAATCTACACCATTTTGGCCTACATAAGAGGTACATCACATGAGCTGTCCATAAAGTGATTCTGAGATATGCATTTTCAAATGAGGAGCATAATCCAGGAGCTTATTATCATTTCAAAAGCAGCAAATCAATCAAAAGTGTCACGAATATCAACAGCAAGCTTTGGATGACTGACTTCAGTACACTGATTTAATTGATCAACACCTAGAACAGCTGATCATTCATGTTAATGTTTCAAGGAAAATTACACGAATGTCACAGGTTTAAAAGGTTCATATGTGAACACTCACAAAAATCACTCTTATATTTACAGACATGTCAATTAGAGCTGAAAGAGACAACAAAGAGACAATGAAAAGAATGAAAATACAAATGAGCACATTAGGGGAAATTTCCAAAAACAATAATGAAAACAGGAGTGTGTCTAACAAGCATAATGAAAGATAAAAAGGGTATCAGAATTACCACAAAGTGTGTGTGGGGGTCTGGGGTGAACAGGCAGGTAATGAAGGACAGGTTCAGAAATATGAAGAAGATCAAAAATGATTTGTTAAATTTATTTGATTTACATCTGTATGCATATAAGTTGCTCTTCCATCTGTCAGCCATTGTGTAGCAGAGAGGTGATCTCTCTTTTCTCTCGTACACAGGCTTCCTAACAGGCAAAAAAAAGAGTGATGCTGGGATACAACATTCCAGGTAATTTAGAGGTAACATCCTTCCAAACATTGTAAAAAAAAATTTTAAAAAATGAAAGAAAGTACAGAATGTTGCAAAGAACCAGCACTTTCTAGTAATGACATTTATGGCAGCGTAGAGGTTTGAATAGTGCAATGGTGTTTAAAATTAATAATCGAACAGACAAATGTCTTGACTTATTGGAAGACATGGCATAATTTTAAAGACAGCTTTAGTGAAACTGTGTGCTGGTTATTTTTTCCCTAGTCACCAGTCAAGTTCTCAACAGCGACCAATGAAAACAACCATATTGGCTTTACTTAACCACATTAGCCATGAACACAGATTGACAGCACTTTTCTGTGCTGCCCCCGCATCAAATAATACACAGCAAATGGCATTCAATACAGCCTCATACCCGCAGAATTGGGAGATTCAAAAACAATTTTGGAGTAATAAGTGGAAGCTGCTGAATGGAATGAAAATGCAAATGCAGCCACGCTCTAGAGTACATGTCTCAGACAGAGACAGGCAAGCGTTTGGCTTTATCCATAATATCCACAATCAGTGCATTATGAGTGTCATACAAAGGCACAACATGTTTGCATTCTGTAATTTGTGCCTTTCCATGAGCTTCAATAAGGAGCAGGAACAGGGGCAGCTAATGGGGAGCGATAGCACTGACACTCAGGAGGTGGAAGCGATGAGATAATCTAAATGAACATGCTTCTTTATGGTAACAAATCAAACCCTTTCTAAGGCCAAACTGGCACGAACATTTTTCAACAAGATTCCAGAAAAGGAGAAAATATAAGAACCATGTGCAATTTAACAGCAAACAAATAAATTTCTCAGTCATTCAATGGTGTTTAAAATCAGTTTTGCAATGTACTGCTTATGACGGATTAGCACCATGTGGGCTACTCTTTATAAGGCCTCGCTGTGTGTTGCTATCCCAGATGGCTGCTAGCTTTAGGCTACAGAGCAGCAAAGAGAGGAAAGCTAGCAACTATGGGAACTTTTACATGAAAAGTTATGCATTTTAAACAAAAAACACCTGTAGCTTTTCTTGGCTTTGTTTATTTTCACACTGCTCTCGTAACGGCTTCGGAATTGGCTCACAGTTAGAAAGCTGGAGGCCATGGGCAGCAAATAGCAGCTCCCTGCAACAGCTGCGCACCTCTCTGCCTAGCCACGGCCATCTCTCCCCCCTCCATTGTAAATAAACACAGATATAACATCAAGAGAACAATTTAGGGAGTAATTAGAGCAGATGAACAAACAGTGTTGAGCGAGGGGGGGGACTTGTAGCTGATTAAACTGAGCACCCAAACAGAAACAAAGGCAGCATCAAAGCGTCGCTTCGCGCCTTTCAGCATCTCCTCACCACTTAATAAAAAAACACCACACACACACACACACGCAGACTCTCAAAACACCAGTTGGCATAATCAATCTGACAATGCTGGAGACTGGAGTGCTACTGTATAGGCATATAGGGCCTTACATAGTCAAGTACTGCTTCTCAGAAACGTCATCTCTGAGAAACAACATGTTACAGAGCTTTTAAAGAACCCTCCTGTTCTAGACCAAGAATAGCCTAATTACAACATTTATAACCCCCCGAATTCTGGAACTGAATTTAGCCCCCGACTTAAAGCGTACGCTGGCATGAAAAGACTATTTGATTAAAGCAGCAGTTGTTTCATTTGCATCGCAGCAGATTGCCGAGCGTCTCTATCCGGCCACGCAATCTGCATTCATTACGCACCGCAAAAGCCCGATCCGCTGAGCGCATTCCCGCAGATTCCCTTCCAGCGCATACCACACAGCGGCTCCAGGTGCCTCTGCTCCCCCACCCAGAAGTAGGCTGCTATCAAAAGTCCCAAAAATCTGAGGTAAGGTATTTCAATCTCTTTAATGTACAGAGATAGGTCTCCTGCCCACCTAGGGTCCAGGTGGAGGTGGCCAAAGTGGCATACAGATGTATTCCGGAGCTTTGGTGTCAGTGGGGGAATGTGTGAATGCCACTGCCTGTTTGTGTTCACAGTGGGAGCGTATGGCTCTCCATACAGAACCCAGATGCACAAGCCATGGGGATGAACATGGACACGCTGAGACGTGACTCCAGCCTCTCGGTCTGGCGTGTTTAGGTATCTGTGAAATAAGCTTGTGCAGAGCTTAGAACAGGCCGGCCAGATCACACTACATTAGCCACATTAGCCGCTCTTACAGCAGCCCTGTAAATGGGCCTGCCATATCGTATGGCTGCAATCTGCTCTATTTCAATAGAGCACTCAGCTTGTGTGGCTACATTAGCATTGGCTTGGAAAAATCATAAACAAAAGCTGGGACAGAACTGCTTTAATTCTGAGTAAATAAAACAGAATTAGCAGCATGATTTATGCAGGGAACAAAATATACTCTAGAAATTCTGTTTGTAGAGGCACATAAATCTTACAAGTTAGCAATAAGTGAATTACAGCATTACAGAATATACTGCCAACCATACACATGGCTAAATAGACTGTCATTTATAAAATACCATTTTAGATAGATATGTTTATATACAGTACTTTTTAGTGCAAGTAGCAGCAGATAGTGAAGGCAGGAGCTTAGAGACTGGATGAGAGCGCTGAGGTCTATGACTCACTGCCTCCTTCAACTAAATTACAGGTATAATCCCCAAACGGCCTTCCCAGGACCTGAACCTCAGTCGTGGCACTTCCCGTACATCTGTTCTCTATTTCCACTAGCTGCAGAAATCCCCCTGTAACAGGGGGTTGCAGGGGGACAGCAGAGAAAGACTAAAAGCATTTTTTTCTCCAAGTCTCAAAGCAGGGCACATACAGACACACAGGAAGTGAGAAAGCACCAACCACCAGAATGTACTTACAAAGGAATGCAATAAAAAGGGACATGAGCTAACATAAGACTTTCATTTTTATTACAAGTAATTTATGGAAATATCATATTTTTTAATAACACACAGCAGTTAGTGTGTCTAGTTTAGGGATGGGCGATATATCGAACTTTGAAAACTCTTACTGCCGGCTGTTAGCGCTGAACGGCAGTTATGACATTAGCACAACACCAGCACGTATTAGCTAGTTAGCTAGCAACATGGATAAAATTTAGTCAGCTGTGAATATACCTGTAATGCTGTATGACATTAACAGTTACTTGCATATCGATTTCAAGGAGAAGCAACACCTTTCACTGTACCAGAACAGCTAAGGATGTCGGCTGAGAGAAGGGACGAACGCCACAGAGCAGTAACCACTTTTTTTTTCTTAAAGGATTGCATAGTTTTATAGTTTAAGCATAAGTAATGCTCAGTTCTTAATAAAACAGCACAAAGATAGATTTTGTGTATACAAGATCCAAAAAAAAGGAAGATGTTTTCTGCTAAATAAATACATTTATTTTTGTATCAAAAAATTTCAAACGATACCCAGCCCTTGTCAAAAGTGCCTGTGTGACAGTTGGGACATGTAGCTTTGTCGCAGAAGTGCCTGTTTGTTATCACCTTATGGGAAGAAAAAATATCGAGATATATTGTATATCACCTTTCAGCTAAAAAAATAAAAATATTATTTTTGGTCCATATCGCCCAGCCCCAATCTAGCTAGTACCTTATGAGTTGCTGGATGAGGTACTGACAATCCCAGTAATCAGTGATGTCGAGGCCTGGGTTATGGGGTTGCCTGTTCTTCTTTAGCATTTTTTCCTTTGTCAACACACTTTTCTCAGTAAAAGTTTCCATTTTAGCCACATATCCTTCCATGTGATCACATGATTATATTGAATTCCATCAACAGTGTATATTAGGCATTCGAAGATTCTTGTATGTATGTATGTATATATACATAGTGTATCGATTTGTTGGCAATGCATTGGGATGTGTATTACAATCATCTTGCTTGATCATAAGCACAGCCCTGTTTGCAAGTAATGGCAGCCACACCCTGATTCTGGCCCTGTCCAGTCTGAAGGCCACTGGAGGGGTTAAATGTTGGAACAGTTTTTTGTGTGTGTATGTAAGACTCACACTGCCCACGCTGATAAAAGGCCATTATGCAGCTTTGGAGAGGCAGGCGCAGAGGCTGGGTTGTGCCAAAGAGCTGATATTACACAGCACAATCTCCAGCAGCCTTCCCAGAACACACAGCCAAGAGCAGGCCAGACACGCCCATTCCTGGAACATCTCACACAAGCGCACACATACAAACACACACTCATTCACTCACTCTCTTTCCAAAACACACACACACATCCTACCTCTCTGTCTCTCTCTCTCTCTCTTTCACACACACTCCATCCAAGCCCAGCAAAAAAAATCAATATGCATCTCATCCATTACAGCACTCATGGATGGGCCAGGGACTTTCCTCTCTCCATCTCTTTTCCTCACATTATACAAGATGCCAGCTCCTTATACACTACTGTGTTCACTCACATCAGCTAATAGCAGCTTTTGACTTTTCATTTACAGTACAGACAACAGCTAATGGCTTTGATTAGGAATATCATCTAAATTAATTTAACTATCTATGCTCCGCCCACCAACTCACTCTGTCACAGCATCTGTTGCTGAGAAACTGTAAGGCACAACTTAGTATTTGTCAAAATATAGAAATTTAGAGTGCATTAAAAATTATGAATTAGATGTATTTGGGGTTTTTTTTATGACCTGCAATTACAAAGTGACCCTGAGTGTGAAAGAGTTCTATTTGTTATTCCTATTTAGATATTTATATTATATTTTTTATATTTATATTATATTTTTTATATTTATATTATTCATATATTTATGATTATTATTGTTGTTGTTGTTACTACTACTACTATATTCTTTAAGTGTAGACCTCAGCATGGATGCCAATTTACCTTCAACATGTTTATATTCAATAAGAGCTTGATTTTTTGAGGTTTAGTTATAATTTCCCAAATATCGGTTGGAATCAAACTTCACCCTGCATTTATCCTGCTTGAGACTTTCTTTGTACTTTTATTCTTCCTTCATTGTTCCCCCCATTCTTTTATTTATTTAAACCTGTTTTAATCTGGCATACTTGAGTCACCAATTCATGAATTTATCACAAAATCCATGAGGTTATTGCTTATGAGAAAATGGATATGTAAGAAAGAAAACAGCAATTAAAGTGTATCCATACTATAAACACTTGCCATGTTAAAAAATATTTTTAATGCATACATTTGTTCCAATGTCTAATAATTTTGATTATCAAACGGATTAATGTATTATATCATATGTATATCATTTAATAAATTTAATAATCTAATGATGGCTATCACTGCTGCTACGTGGTAGTTTAAGCAATGCTTTCCAGTTTTATTTGGAGTGATAATGGGCCAGCTTAGGGCAGCCTGGGCCAGCCGCAGACAAAATTTCCTTAAGCTTAGGCTTGATTAAAAACTTATAAACAGGATATTTTAAGGTTGTATTTACATTTGGCCCAAAACTTTAGATTAAAACTCTGGATTAAAGCTCTACATGATTATGAGCTACGTAACATCCTGCTTGCTATAGCATTTAAACTGTGGGAGGAGCAGGGATAGATCAGTTTCTGCCCACCCAAAAACCACATGCAATCGGAGTGAAGCAATTTCAGCAGTGTTCATGTGGTCACATGTCAAAACAAGCACAGTACATTTCCTATCTTATCAGTGCCGATAATTGAAGACAGCATAAGTATACAACATGTCCCACAGACAAACTGTTGGGAGAAAACAGACTTCTTGCTCTGCTTTGAAACAGGATTATTGTTCTTAGGGGGTATGTGTGACCTCCAATATCCCCAACTTTACATTTATCCTCTATCTTTGGAGTATAGGCATTACAGTGGGGTGCTTTTCTGCCCGAGCAGCCGAGCTTGCAGATCCCCCAGCTGAAGAGCACAAGCTAAAGGCAGACATTTTACAGCCTTAAATAAGACCCCCTACTGATACGTTTGTGATAACACCTCTTTCTCACAGATATACACATACGCACACACGCCTACACACACACAGCTGGACAGCAAACCATGGACTAGTAAAATATAGAACAGGATTACAGTTGATGGCATGTGTACAAAACAAACACTAAAAGGATAGATATTATGGAAGTTACTGACAGGATGAACAATAAGTTTCTAGTTATTATTATTATTATTATTATTATTATTAGTAGTAGTAGTAGAAGTAGTAAATTAGTAAATTATCAATTATTTTGACAACAAATTAGTCCAAAAGTGGATCCATCCATAGAAAAGAAAACCAGCTTTTTAAAGATTTTAAAGTGATTGACTTGAAAAACAGGTAATTTCATTTAAACTCTACAAGATATCACAAAAAGTGTTAAATAATGCATCAAGCTCTATATCACTGTAAGAAAGACCATTTAAGAATTAAAAATATCCTTCATAATCATGCAAATCATCACAGCCAATTTATCAAGACGGTACCTTTTAATCTCATACTTGGTGTGAACATGATAAATGGTTCTTAGTTTAATAAGACCAAAATAAAGTTAAGCGTTTGAACCTTGCGCTCTCCACACATCGTGTTCTCTTGACTAAAATAAATTGTCCTTCATTCAACATCTAATGCAAACATTAACATCATCCCCCTGAGAGCAGTCCCTTTGTTTCAGCAAATAAAATGTAAATCCTCATCCTGCTGCCTGACCATGCAATCTGTTCCACCACTATTTTTATCGTAGCACAGGGGACAGTGAAACGTATGGATCATCATTTAAGCAAAGGCTCCATCAGCACGTGCGAGCGCAGCACGCAATTACAGCCTCAATTCTCAATTGCACCTCCGACCAGTTGCTGTGTAATTAACCCATACAGCCAACCCCCCCGCCTTTCTGATAGAGAGCATGGAGGTAAGTTTTTTTTCTTTTTTGGAGGAGGTGGGGGAAGGAAAAAAGACATCCATCCATCATAAAAACGTTATGCCGCAGCCAATTTCCACAAAGCTGCTAAGCTGATTGAGGCCGACCAAATCTGTTTCACCAGCTTACATCCCTTCAAAATGGTCATCTCACTTCCCATATCACGGGCTTTTACTGTTTCCTATTCCCCTGTTCTCGCCCGAGAGTTGGGAGTTGGCAGGCTTAGGAGGATAAAACACTCCAGCCGGCTCCCCTGCGCCGGCCCTGATATCTCTGTAGCACAGAGCTTTCCATATACACACACGCACATCTATTTATTTGCCCATTCCATTATTCAACCTATTTGTGTTTTTATTTTCCTGTCAAAGGCTGGCCAATCAAAAACCACATCACATACACATAGAGGACACACATGTGCTAGCATACAGAGTGATCCCTCACACACTGCACACCCCTCACCAAACAAACACTATCCCCCACCTCCTACTGAAGTAGATTAAATTCACACTGGCCATCATTTTAAACGGAAATTGGAACGATAGAAGAGAGATTAGGAAGAGGGGGCAAGGTGCTGGCAGCAGGGGGGAGGAGAGTGAGGAGGTGGCTTCAACAAAGCTGCTCCGAAAGCTAATAATGTAAATGTTCCTCTTTTGCCACCTGTAGTGTATGTACTCTGTGTGTATGAGAAAGAGACACAGTGTGTATGTGTGCTTTCTCTCCCCTTGCTGTTCTTTCTCTGTTTTGCCACAGCAGCAAATATCCTGTTGGCGCAGGATGCAGAAGCGTATCTGGCCCTAAAATCGATCAGGCTCCCAGCGAAGGGCTCCCATTCATCTCTCGCCCATAAAATTTGATTAGCGCTGACTACAGCACTGCAGGGAGATGGGCCGATATAGAGCCAGGCTACAGGAGACAGCTACAGCATCCTGCATTTTCATCGACACCCTCTTTCTTTCTTTCTCTCTCTCTGCCTCCATCCTTTGCCATATACTTGGGCTTTGTGGAAGGCATGGATACAGGACCACCCAGCAGACCTCGCCTTGATCCAATTCTGTGAGTGCTTTTGCCATTAAGCAGGAATGGCAGAGCTGATGAGCTTCCAATTGGTGCTAATAAGAGCAAACGAAAACCCTCCCCATTTGTAGCCCAGCCCAGCCTTGCCCCTGGCCCTGGCCACCCGGACTGAGCGACCGGCCGTCGGCCACACCCTCTATCCCCACATATCACTGTGGCATGTGACCATGGCTCCCCACCAATCGCAGTTCCCTGAGCTCGGCAGTGGATACCGGCAGTCCGCACAGTGACAAGGAAATGAGGGAAGGAGAGAAAATAGAGCGAGACAGTCCTGGAGCTCTGCAACAAGGCAAAAGATTGTCAATCTGATTGCTGAGCTGGACTCTGAACCGGTCAGATGCGAAAAGGGTGCTGCCACTTCCTATTGGTAACTGAAACAAGAAGAACACGCACTGATATTTCGAACCAGCCAAAAGAAGGACATGCAGTGTGTCATATTTTTCTGAGGGGGCGAATGATATTCTTGCAGAACAGTAAACGTATGTGAATATCATTAAGCCATACTGACTCACTATCTGTATCTAATTCATATACCAAGATGTCTGCTTAAACCGGTGAAAGTCTCAAACTGACGCTTGAGCGAATCCCATTTTATTAAATGTGATTTATTTCATTCACGTCGATGCACATGATTTATGATTCATTTGAGATATTGATTCAAGTTCAAGTTTGAGATACCACTTAAAACATCAGGCAGAACATCTTTTGAGAATTCATGTCAGCATTTGGGCATATAATGAATTTTATTAGGCGGCAAACTGTCTGCCTTTGGGACCACGGGGACAGAGAGCAGGTCACGCTAGTGCAGAGGTTTGAGAATCTTTTGTCATATCATCAATATGATAATAACAAGCAGAAATAACGAGGCAGCTGTTGTGTCGTTCAATCGCGCATGACATTCAAAACTTTCTGACAGTTCCAGCAAAAGTTGCAGAACTTATTGAAACATGTCAGTTTTTAGTTAGAAGGAAATTGTCAACAAAGTTCTTTAGTAATTGCCAAAGCCAAAGTCCCATGCTGTTTCTTACTAGATGTGCTAGCTGCATCTTAAGGTCAGGACACTTACATCTCAGAAGAGGTGCAGTTTCTCATTCCTGCTCACAAAAGGCCTGGTTTACGTTCAATAATGTCAAAAAGAGGTTCTTTAGTTAAAGTCCCTTTCAGGATAAGTTTTATTTGGTACAGAAAAAACACTTAATTACTCTTAATCACCAAGTTATATTAGAAAATGTGTTTGTGAGTGGACCTACCTGTGTCTCCCGGACATGCTCTACAGTGAAGTTAAACCACACTCTGAAGCGAGGATTGCATGTGTCAGGCCGGATGAAGAGGTCAAACTCGAACTCGCTGATGTAGTCTACACGCCCCAGATTACCTGGAGAGTAAGAGGGAGACAAAAAGAAAGAGATGCACAGTTGTCTTCTTTTCCAAAACTTGGAAATAGCTACAGCTGGACCTCAGGAACCCATCAATGTAACTTATATTTGAGATAAATCATATTGTGACGCAGTTTTTCTTTGTAGATATTTATGTTGACATAGACAAGAATGAGTGGAAAACATTTCCAACTATAGAGTTTATAATACAGGTGGGATTTATTAGATATGTTTTGTGTATAAGATATAAATAATCAACGTAATCAATTACGAAATTATGTCGATTAGCATAACATGCATCGATGCATCGCAAAGATGGCCACGCCTACTGAAAGCATGAAAATATCTGTGTGCATCTAAAATTGTGGGAGTATTTCACACCGAAACACAGATTTTAAAATTATTAACAAATGTAAGGACTGATTTATATTCCGTCTGCATCTGTAGCGATATAGCCATCACTGCCCTCAGACTTCTCTGCGTCAGCTCCGTTGACAAGGTTGCTGAGCACCACATCCAGTAGAGGGCAGTTCGTAGTAAATCAAACATGGCAACGGTGAATAAGCTCGTAGTTCTTTACTTAGTTCAAAAACGCCACTGTCTCCAGGGGTCATATCTAAATCCGTCCATATCAATAAGCTTTCCGAAAAACGAATGTATGTATGAAATGAAGGCAGAATATGGACAGAAGGCTCTGTGCGTATCCGTATTTAACATTCAGCATAAATGAGCCTTTACCATGTTTCTTTTATTAGTAGTCACTTGACTACGCACTGCTAACCGTTTATTAATCGTCACACACATAGCTGGTTCTCAAATGGCTCTCTGCCAAAAAATAGAAGACGTTCACAGACTTTAAAAGCAGGAACAGACCAAGGTCAGACAAGATCAAATGCCAGAACTGTTAAACGTTATGTATATCCCAAAGTCTATCCCAAATACTTCATAACATTAAATTAGATGTGCTGCTGATGAAATTTAGGGGCATTAAGAACTCTTTTCTAACTTTTTTCTAGCTACCTTGTCACATTATCATTAATTACTTTCTGTAAGTGTTCATGATTTTTTATTGTGTAAATATTGTGTAAATAATTCTAATGTTGTATTTTCTAGAAGAAACAAGCATGTTCATTCATCAGTACATGTTATACTAATTTATTTGTTTCAGGTTTGTAGGTTAACTATTAATCAATAACTAATAACCAATATCCTCATTCTTAATCACAGCAGGAGCTATGACTTTAGGGCTTATTTTATGCTCATGTGACTAGCATTAGAAAAGTTATTGCAAAGTTCTATTCAACAGTTTTTTTTATCTGAGCAAACAAATAGCGTATTTAACACCAAATCTATTATAATTCGAGAACTGTAGATTCAAAACATTAATAACTTATTTAAAATAAAAAACTAGTTGAATTTTAAGAGTCGCGGAGCAAAAAATGAAAGATGAAAGTAGATGTATCATTACACTTGTAATGGATTGATGGTCAGTCCTGTGGACAGGTGATCCATATGGGGGGGTGCTGTCCACATCCACATCTTGGGGACAGAGTGTTGAAGACACCACCTGGTGGCAGGTAGCTCAGAGCTAATTACTGACAGATGGGGCAACCACCACACAGTCAGAACCAAGACGAGCACCGTTCTGGCCTTCTGTCAGCCCACAGCCGCTTAGCCACTAGCCCCCCCCCAAACACACACACACGCCTATTGCACATCAACAAACTCTTCACACACATACTGACTGTCCACTCAATAACAACAACAGTCAAAAAAAGACTGTACACAATACACCCTTTGTATTTTTCTGAAGCTTTTACTTGTATACACGTGGAAGTAAGCTGATGAAGATCCAATGACTCAATATGCAATATAAAGGACCCTTAACACTACATTGCAAAACACATTCATATCAGTCAAAATAGGTAGGCTATGCATTTATGTCAATCAGCACTAGTGTTCCATTCTATTTGGATGACAGAAAAGGAAACTGCTGTTCAGGAGAAAATGAATATTGGCACTCTGTCCAATCAGAGTCTACATTTTAGCTGAAGCCAGTGCTAAAGCAAAGGGAACATGAACAGAACCAACTTTGAAAGGAGTGGCTGGCAGACAAGCCTATAGATTATCAGACAGCTATGACAAAGGTCAATGAATGACCTTTTAAACATATCCAAATGAAATGGATACGCTCCTGTGTAACTCAAACATGACACATGGTTGAACGAAATTGAATTAAGTCTTGAACATAATATGCCTGGATCGATACATTCAGAGCAGCGTGGTAAGTGAATTGAGTATGTTTTTGCGTGTGTGTATGTGTGCACGTGCATGTGTGTGTGTGGGTGTAGGGCTAAAACTGAGGTATCTAGATTAATGTAACCGGTTGCAGAGCCTAAAACCTCCAGGGCAAGTTCTGCAGGAGCAAGATGTATTGCTATTCCACATTCCTCTTCATATCTAAATATGAATGACAGGCTGTAACTCGCAGCACCGAGAACACCTCCCTGCGGCCAGGCACAGGCGAGCAAAACACACTTCACACTAAAAGGAACATCTGTTTTACTTCTCTTAAATGTAATTTTTATACAATTCTGAGCCATACACATCAACAGGCCAATAGCTGAGCCAGGCTCTGCAAGACGGAGAGGCAGAGAATGTCAGAAAAGAACAAAAAGAGAGGAAAAGAGAAAGAAGGACAGAGGAAGGGCAATAATAAGGTAAAAGGGAGCAAGAGGAAAAAGCAAGAGAGAAAGAAAGATTCATAATCAGAGACGACGAAGTCCTCTGTAGGAGCAATGAGAGGAAACATGGCCAGCTGTGGACGCAGCACTAGAAAGCGGTGGACTGGTGGCCACAGCTGTTCTGCACAGATGTGCCTTGTAATCCATCACTTTCCATTCCAGCACATTAACCATTTAAACTGCGTATGGAGTCAGACAATGGCTAACAGCACCCAGTAACCAACAAACTGTAGTTGCAATAGGTGAAATACTGAATCTTATTTACAAAACATTACACAGTTGTATTGACATATGGCTACACTTAGAAATGGTTGATAAAAGTATGTCAAGGGAAGAATATGTTAAAATGTCTACGTGGCACTTCTTCTAACCCATATTAAGACTATTACTGAACAAGTGGGCAGTCTGTTCAAAAGTAAAATGCACTAGAAATCTTTCAAAATCTCAAGTTAGGCTTAATGTGGGTTCAAGAGGCTAAACCATGCAGAGTCAATCTATTCAGACTAGCAGTATGGAAATCAGGTCTTTGATCTACATTAAAGATCTGCCTCTAAAGAGAAAAACTGTCTCGGATAACGAGAGAGGTTCTGCTGCATTTTAAATGCACCTCGTCTTTGCTCAATACTAATCTAAAGTTGGGGGATGTGTGCTACCCAGAGGGATTACACTGAATCAGGTAAAGCATCCCTTGCGGCATGATCGAGAAGTGGAACTGTTAATGGAACTACAGTAAATCTTCCCACTTACACTTGCCCTCAGCATGGCAAAAACCCATTAAAGCATGCCATACATCCCCTCTACACAGACAGATCACAGTCGTGTGACTTTTCAGGACCACGGACAGCGCAAGCTACAGCAAGTTGCTGTCCATGGTACTGTACCTCATGTAATCTGCAAAGATAGCTTCAGTGGAGTTGCATTTTTCTTGAGCAGGGGAAGAGGTACACAGGCCTCGCGGCTACACGTCTAGTTCAGCTTGAGAGGAGTAGATACGGATACACCATTGATTTCAGTTTTAATTTTATGGTGCCTGACTCCAGAGTCAGTCTATGATGGGCTGTAATCAACGCTGCATCGTTCACTGCTTAAGCAAAATAAATAGCGCGGGAGAAAAGAGGTCCAGTCTTCATAGCGCAGAGGGAAAAAAACGACACTTTGTTAGACAGTTCACTGACAACAGAGATAACTCAATGCATAATAAGAAGTAGAAAAATCAATGACTGTATTTTAAGCTGTGGTTTAGGAGACTGTGTATGTAGGGACGTGCTTGTGTGAGCGTATGAAGGAAAAAGAGCAGGGGGGGAGAAAAAAAGAGACAAAAGCAAGCAAAAGAGAGACAAACTCTCCTCCAAACTATAATTCTACTCCTCTCGAGACTCCTATCTACATACTTCCTCAAAGGAGTCTTCACCGGTTACACGCCATATTAATCATCAAGCATTAGGAGAAAACACATGCAGTGCTTAGGATTTAACAAATTGGGTTTTCAACAAATAAGTGTTAGAGCTTAGCCCAGCGGAGGGCTGCATGGGCTTCTGTGGGAATAGACACTGTTGTTTTTGCTGCCTGTTTTCACTTTACAGAATTACGCCGCATAGAGACTCTGGGCCAGAAATACTTTCTCATTTGCAAGAAGTTAATTCCGCCCTCTATCAGCAAGCTAGAATAAAAAATTCAATATGGAGTATAGAGTGGGAGGCTTGATCATTTGAGATATTATGTGTGCAAGGTTCATGTGTTGTCTCATGTGGTTAACCCTATTATGTAAAAGAGGGCAGTGAACACAATGTGAATGTTTTTCTCAGGTACATTACTAGCGCACTAGTATGCATTTTTGTGGGTGGTTCCTGGAAGATAAAAGAAATGTTCTCTTCTCATCCATCAACAGCTGCTGTCTACGTCCAGCTGTTGGATTAAGATGTTTATTCCTAAGCATTCTGTAAGCTTTAACAAGAGCTGGTTGTGGATTTCCTACATAAAACATAAGATGGACATTAAGGGAACATTATTAGCATTCATCATATGGCTTAGTGAAGAGCTGTTTTGCTTGATTTGTGGCAGAGTTGCTGGGCTGGGCCCCTTCTACATGGACACACGCAGGGAGAAGACGGCTAAACTAATCCCATTACAGAGCTACAAGCCAGGCCAGTCACACTGCTCATCTGGCACAATGGAGAACGGTACAGCCTGCAGCCTAGTGCTGCCTGAAGCCTGAAGAGTCAGGCCTGCACACTGCCATCTGAAGCAACAGACAGAGGGGGTAGAGAGAGAGAGGGAGGGAGAGAGAGAGAGAGAGAGAGAGAGAGAGAGAGAGAGAGAGAGAGAGACTCTTTTACAAGCTCAGAGACATTGCAGCATTTTCATTTCAAGCATATTCTATTTTAGAACAGAAGGATAACATGTTAAAACACGAGAAATACTTTTACAGCCAATCTGACCTTCTTCTGAATAGCTTTCAGACAAAATGTTGTTAGATTACATGCATATATTTCATGTACTATAACAACTGTGCCACATATTGAATACTTATTTTTGAGTAAAACTATTTTTACTCTTAATCCACAGGTGTTTTGTTCATTCTTCAATGTTGTGGGTTTGGGAGGATGTGTAGTTATCAGAAAGTCAGTACCCAGAAAAAAGAAATTGACAATTTTGAAAATGTGCTAATCAAATAAAAGAACTCTTTTCAGAACAATGAACTAAACATCCCAGTGTCTAGATATTAAGATCACAAAATGTGCTTGGGATGACTTAGATCATGGGAAGCAGAAAATGAAACAAACTTTTACACCTGAACATGTATGCAAATTATAAAACATTAAAGACAGCAAAAGAATAATATAAAAAAATAATATCACACTTCTTACACTTCATTTTAAATGTTTAATCCATATAAATATTCAAAAACTTAATCACAAGTTTTGTCATAACCCCTGTTACCATCAGTAACTATAATGATTGCATGTTAAATTAGCATTGTGTGATTAGAAATAAATTTATTTGCAAACAAATTACTTTCTAATGTCTTCTTCAAGATAATCAAATAATAAAACTCACAACAGCAATTCTCTGTTGATGTTGTTACTTTTTCAATTAAAATCGAAGCGGTAAAAGCAGTTTAAACAAAGTACTGAGAGGGGGTATAATTTCTGACCACCACAGACAGCAGCCTAATCAAAAAACACTGATGACAGTAAAACAAGAAAGCCATTCATTAGACCTTGGAACAAGCATTCCTACTGTGACCATCTTGTAGCTGCTGAGTAAAAAGTTGGTTGAGGAGGCGAGTCTGTATCAGGAACTAGACACTAATAAAGGCAGTGGCCTCAGACATCTCTCAGCCTCTCTACAAGCCTTCACCCGCTGTTACAAGCTGCATGGGAAATTAGAGGGGACTTGGGAGCATGGCCACCTCCTAAATGTATTTTTGCAATGTGCTCACTTTCATTATTGGAAAACACATCGGCTGCTCCCGCGGGTGAGAATTCCCGGACACAGACGACTGATAAAGCTGGAATTGATTCAAACCCCAGGAAAAGGCTGTCTGCCTCTGGACCTCAAGCCAAACTCTGTCCTTGCAGTTTTTTCTCTCTTACAGAAAGTCTAAAGGCAAAGAGTCACAGTGGCAACATCAATCTACCTTCCTCCCTCTCCGACCAGCCACATCTTTATCGTTAAATCTGGACGAGATTAGAGCCATGACCTCTAACTTTAAGGAACTCTGTAACAGGTGTCAGAACTGGGAGTGCCTGGAGATGGGCATAAATCACAAATAGTCCTCCAGTGCAGCGTGGGATTAGATGAGCTGTGCTATGCAGAAATGCCAGCTATGAGCTCAGAGGGCAGCAGATACTAATTAATGACATCAATTACAGAATGTCACCAAATCACTAGGCTGTCATTAAAATGGCACTAAATAGTGAAATAATCATGTGCATTAGCATTTTTATCAAAAATGGAATGGGGGAAATAAATGAAAAAGAACTAAGTGTCTGTCATCTATCTTCTTGGGAGGATATTCAGAGCTCTCACCAACAGAAACCATGAAGCAAAAATGGAGCCGCATGGTGCCTAAGGACCCCAGTATGGTCTCCAGCCCACATGCTTGGCACCAATGATAAAGAGGCCAATGAATTTGAAAAGGTTCAAATGTTCCCTCTGCCCTCGCACTGCTATTTTTTTTTTCTTTCTTTTTTTTTCTTTTAGAGAAGAAGTGCCCAAAGCAAGTATGTTCATTTCATAACAGTTGGTAGGTCACAGGGAGCCATTCACTGTGAAATTTACTAAATTGTATTATCGATCTCAGCCACAAAACACGCTCTCTGTTCTGAAGCTCCAGACAACTGTAGGCAGACTGGAAAAGCCGCTTCAGAGCGCTTCCACAGCTGCTTTTAAAACCATCAATTTCATTTCCAGGAATTTGTGCTAATGATCGCTAATGTTTCAAGATTTTCACTGTGCCTTGGTTGGCTCTTCCTCTTGATTCTTTTTTAGTTTCATGCCTTATTGTTTCATGAGTTGTGTGGGGTTAGACTCCTTGGTGGCTAAATAGCAGTCAGTTCCAATTTCATGCTATCTTTCTACAAGTTAATTATTTGGAGGCCCACAAAGGACAAGAGGGGCTTTGGCAGCAAAACAACACCCAGGTCATGTGCCTTTGTTGTTTTTGTCTGTTTTGTTTTTGCATCATTCCCACACTCTCTCTTCTTCTCCTTCTCCCTCCCTCTCTCTCTCTTTCTCCCTTCTAGCAATAAGAATATTCATTCCTGCAGAAGGTCTAGAGATAAAAACAGAAAGAGCAGAGAGTCCTTGGCGAGCGTGTGGCGAGGAGGTCAACAGTGGTGCTAAGAGCAGCCGTTATCGGGCCTGGTACCATGCTATTGGGGAGCCTGCACTCCTGCTTATTTACAGCTGGGGCTCCCTGCAGGGGCACATTCGCCTGCCCAGGGCTGATTGGCCTGTAATAAGTTCAGGAACACAGGGATGGAAGCGGAGAAAAGCAGAGGGCTGAGAAATCCACAGCAACATACATAGGTCACAGGAGCAGGAGGAAAGGGAAGCTTCCACTATAGGGTGGAATGAAATGTCACAGGGTGTGAACTGTTTGTACTGTTCACTTTCAGATTGGTGCAACATGCACACAATTCCAGGCCCAAAAACATACTCCTAATGTTGGAATGATGTATTGCTTGACAAATACCAGCACTGCATTTATCAATTTTAGCTAAACTCTCCACTAATAAAACATTAAAACAAATATTATAACTGACAATCACATCAGTCAGCAAAGCACAGTTTAACAAAAATATAATTAAAATTGTACTGCTGATATCAGAATCTTCAGCCCCTTTAAATTATTATCAGATTCCAAATTCTTCTATTGGACAAAGTCTAGCCCATAGATACACACAGATGCACTATGATGAAGTGAAGGCTGACATAAAAGCATACACATGACTAATGACTAAGGGTTGCTATATATAATATATTATATATATGTGTGTGTGTGTGTGTGCAGTTTACGATAATATCTCATTTGCTGTGTTAACGATGCATAAGCTGACGTTATTGAGTATGTTACTGACTGGGAAAAAAACAACAACCAGAACACCTCAACTCACGCTCACTACTTCATGCTTTATTACAGGTTGCTGCATGTGCGCATTAAGAGTGCCTATACTGTGTGCTATCACAGGCTAAAGCTAGCATAGCCGGCTAAAAAACACACCAAAATCTGAAAATAATTGAACACTCAAGAAATGCAGACACCGCCACCTTCGCAGTCTACTGCCTTAGATTCAACTCCTAGGCGAGGATCAGTTTGCAGACTTTGTAAGAAAGCAGTTGCTGTTAAAGATAGCTTGACAACTAACCTGTTCCATCATCTATAAACCAACCACGGCACAGAGCATGAGGAGTATGAAGCGCTTTGGGAGCCCACTGTCCAAGACAAACATAAACCAGCTAAGGTGTCTGGCAAAACACAACACTAAGCAAACTTTAGCGAGGTCATTCACTAAAAAAAGAGTCTTTGCCCAATGATGCTGGGATTGGCTCCAGGCCCGCTTTCCCGAGCCCCCACTAGCGGGATAAAGAGAAAGATAATTGATGAATATTAATATCGTTTAAGAAGACTTTAACAAACATATTTTTAAATAATGCAAAATATTGTTTATCATCATCGACAAAATTACAGAGCATATCCCGATATAATTTTTTGTCAATATCAACCTATATCACCCTACTAATGACACCAGCAGAGGTTCAGTGACATCATAACAATATCCATAACAGACTTTATACAGGATTCTTGCTTTACATTGGCTATTTTCTTTCCTCAAACCAGTCATGAACTGAAGATACAACTGGGCAGTGCTAGAGAACTGAGCTGAAGTAAAGCTTTAGTCCATTGGCTAGCCACTGCCGTATCTAGTCAGTACTGCTGTGTCATGCTGTGGTTATAAAATCACAGTTTGTGTCCTTCTGGCCTGCACTAGTCGTGTCTGGTCAGTGCTGTGGCGCAAGGCCAGTTAATATGGCAGCTGAGGCGAAGGAGTTTAGCCAGTGAAGAGCGAGATGCCTGCAGAATCCCAGCGAGACCTCCCCAGCCTGTCGGGAGCAACAGGGACGGAAATCTCTCATTGTGAAACAGCTTTTCAGTCTGGGGAATTACACAAAGTGCTCCCACTGTCAATGCACTGCCAGCTTTATGCGATGGGGGGAAGAAAAAAAATGAAAGAAGGAAGGAAAAAGCTTACACTGAAAGCTATTCAAAAGCCTTGGCAGAGCACCAAAGCTCTATCTTCTCTCTCTCCTTCTGGAAGCACTCTGGCCCACTGTACCCAACATGGTGCAATTACTTAAGCAAAATTAAGCAACAGAGCAATAAATACATATAACAAAGTCAAAAGGTACAAAAGCAAAGAAGAAGATAACAGACCACAAAAGCAGTTAGAAAACAGCAAGAGTAAATCCAACTGTACTACTAATTCCCAAGTAAACGCAGTTAAATGAGGGACTTGGATAATAATTTGACACATTAACTTACATTTTTTTAGTGCAAGACAAAAATAAAAAAAAAGCATAGAGAGTGGCTTTGACCAAGCAAGCTCTGTGACTCGGCAGGAAGCGCTGGACTCAGCAGAGAATGCCAAGAGCAGACAGCAGACTGAACCCTCTTCAAAAGACAGATGCAAAGTTTCTCCCTCATTAGAAGTAGAGTACTTACACACTTAAAATGGCCCTGGTTCACAGCCAGTGGGCAGTCTCAAATTGGTTTTCTGATGAAGACCAGCTCTGCAGAGGCCTTTTTAAACCCTCTCAAAGCTTTCAAAAGGTTTAAGGAAACGAATATCCTTACTGAAACATCTCTGCTAGCCCCTCACCAAAGAACATTTACAGATTTAGCTATAAACTCTTGATGTTCTGTATTTCTGTAAAAAAAAAAAGGACTCACTGTGTCCCAATGTCCGTTTAGGACTATTGGTTCTGTCTGAATTAGGATGGTAAGCTACATTCAAGAAAAAAATGAGGGGGAAAAGAACCTTGGCTAATACATGGTCAGACTATCCTCTATGCATCACACTTCCAGTGCAACTCTGGTGTTAGATATGCACACACTGAAGGGTGCCACAATCAGAGCTTGAGTGGAGTATGGGTCAAAATGAGGAGTAATAACAACCAACACAGAGGGCTAAATGAGAACTCTGCTGTACAACATTCTTTATCTGCACACTTCCAGTTGGCCTGCATGCACACAAAAACAACATAAACCTCTTCCATTTCTCAGACCACACACCCTGACGAATATGTAGGGCACATTTCAATTTTGTTTACTCCTGAGCAGGTGCCTGCAACCAAAACCAAATGCATTTCTATCAAAAATTCTTCTCCATTTCTGCACGTTGGTTTACAAACATTTTCTGGGCATATAAATGTAAGATAACAAACAAAAGCTGACACATCAGTGCACTTCATCTCAAGGATAACGTTTTAAATAAATCAGCAAAATAAACAGAGAAGGGGGGTGAAAAAAGAAGAAAGAGAAAGAGAGAAAGAGAACGACAGAGAGAGAGAGAGGAGAGAAAACGCACAAAGCGCAAAAGCGTTACAAATCCTTAGCGTTTTCCCAAGCTGGGTGTCCTTGGCTGGGATGAAGAATGACATGTCTGCCTGGCGAGAGTGTTTACGGCATCAGGAGAGCTGCTGGGGGAAATGGATTACTCCATCATCAGAGCGCAACATGTTCACAGAGCAATGTACCGCAACACAGCTCTGTGTGGAGTCATTTTCACCTGCAAGACCTTTTTTATTCGCTTCAACCGTGTGTCTTCTGTTCGGACTTGAGAATCTACAGGACAACATCTCAGATATCTATAAGTGATGCGACAAAAATGTAACATCACAATATTTCAAGAGAATTTTCAGATCAGTTACTTTTTTCTGAAGTTTGATCCGTTGGAGCAGTTAAAAAAGCCAGAAGCACCACATTTGAAAAATATGAAACATAAGTTGGGCTGTAGTACAGGCAAACTTCACAACATTCTCATAACATTCTTATAAAAGTATATTGTGATGTAAGATGACATCATTTATCACGATAATGCTAAATATAGCCATGTTTCCTACTCCTTCATGACACTACCTAATATATATTAAATAACTGCACACATCTAGAAGAATTAAAATGGGAATGTTAGCAGGAAAAAAAGCTGCTTTATAAGACAAGAGAGGTACTGATTCACAGATGATAAGTGTAAAAGCTAGCCTCTACCACTTGACCCCTATCTCACACGTTCTCAGCTGTAGAGGGTTAGTTCTGTTGACCTGATAATAGGAGCAGCTTAAACAGCCAATTCAATAATGTAACCACACAGACAGGTGGACATAAGAACACACAATACCGACACATACATACAGTGGAAATCCATATGAATGGTAAATATTAAACCCAAGTACTCCACAAGGGCAGAATCAGCCACTGCATATAAGACATGCCACAGGGCTGTTTCTTGATTTGTACAGTTGCTTTATGTTCTATATATTTAGGTAGCATCATGTTTTCATGTGCATGAGTATCTAAACTTAGGTTAACATAGAAAGCTTTTAACCACAGTTGTAAAACAAATGAACTCAATCTGTGTTTGTTTGATAGTTAGCGCCACAAAAAAAAAACTTCCTGTGTGCTATTTTTATGTGCACATTGTTGTCAAGAAATGCTTAAGTTGTATTTTCCCCCTGACTCAAGCAGATCAGACAAAACAAAACAATGGTACAGAAAGCCCAGTAGTTACTAAGGGGGAACGATGGTGGTGCCTTTTTGGTGGAATCAGCACTGTATGCCACATTGCACCATACACTGTCCAAAAATTCTGAAGGTTAAGGTGACCACACCACTGTTGACATATGGCACTGATGAACGCCAAGGTTTGGCAACTCTCGGCACTGTTCAATGTCTCAGGGCGCCACAGCTTGCCCTTCAGCATTACCACAGAATTGAGATGCGGTTTGCAATTAACAGTCAAAGACAACTAATTTAAAGATAAACAGGCAAAACTAATGCTCTGTTACCTCAGCTAAGTTTAATAGCCCAATTTTTTTTTATACCTCATTTAACTTTTTAGCCGGACAACAAAGAGTTTATGAAGAAATGTTTAGGTGATGCCGAATGAGATCAACAATTTGAGATGTTGAACAATTTATTTAATATTTATGTGTTCAAAGTTTATTAGTGATATGTGTGGATAGCTGTGCTATCCTTTTACTATTCTCAAAAACCATTACTCATAATGCAAATTGCTCCAAGTTTATTTTTTGGACTATTGATCCACACATTAAATCCCAGGCCAGTCACAATTCAAGGATTATCTGCAAAAGGTGAAGAATTTTCTCTGTTTTTAATAAGAAAATACTTAACATTAGACTACTCATATGCCTCTCAACCAACCATGAACCAAAAATAAGAGACTGCAATCCATGTAACATGTTTAGTACTTTCAAAGCAATTAATGTATCTGAGCTGTGTACTGTTATGTCTCAGTTACAATGTGTGACATGCTTCCTTGATCTGATTCCAACATCCTTTTTAAAATGCGTTTTCACTAGTCTCTGCAGGGTGATCCTAGACATAGTAATTTGCTTACTAGAAACTGGTACCTTCCCAGACCCACTTAAGATTACTGCTGTCAAATTGTACTAAAGAAAAATAACTGGGAACTTTTGTTTTAGGTAATTTTAGTTTAATTTATCTTCAATATACATTTAATATTCATGCTAAATGATTTATATGACTCCTCCATAGTAATATTTCTTTTTAACTAGGATTCAAATTATGCCATAGTACAGTAACAGAACTATCAAGAGCAGTAAAATACCTCCTATTGATGCTAACGGAGACAACATATTGTATTGGTGGAGGAGACTGGAGAGGCAGATACACACGCAGATGAGGGTACTGAGTTTTAATAATGTCCATAGAGACGGAAAAAGAAAACAAGCAGAACGAAATAGCGAAATACACAGGCAAACTAACGTACAACAAACAGCAAAATACACAGCATAGAGACAGCAAACTAACATAGAACAAACAGCAAAATACACAGCACAGAGACGGCAAACTGTCTGACAAAGGTAAGGGAAAACAGCAGGTTTATAACAAGACAAGAAACATGAAACACCTGGACACAGGAGGGGTTACAGATACGGGCCAGGTGGGGGGCGGAGACACTAGGAGCACATGACCAAAACAGAACCACATGGCAAAGACATAAACACAAGCACGAGAGACTGACAGGACGTAAACAAACAGACGAGGGACGAGGGAAACAGGGAAGGGCGTGACACATATCAGTCTCTGTGTTGCTCTCTCAGGTGCTTTTGGTTTTAGTAATCCATTTAATTATTAGTGCGCACTAATAATTAGATTTATATTTAAATACTAACAATCATATTAGATTTTATTAGCACACACAAAATACGATACCCAGCAGACCCATACAGCACTATTGCTGTAAATACCTTCACAGACTGCATAGCTAAACATTTTAACTGGATGAACAGAAACTTCCTAAACTTAATGAAGATAAAAATGATATACTGTGTCAGTCTGTGCTTTCTACTCTCTCTGTTTTTTTTCACTTGAGGAACATATCTGCATTTTTATTTCATTTTTAATTTCATTTTACTCTATTTTTTTCTCATTTGTTATGTATATTGTCCTTTTCTTAATGTACAATTTCATTTTGGGTATACTGTTTACACCTTTTTTTATTCGAAACACTCTGCATATAAGCAGAATTATTGTTATTATGCTATTCAAATAGCAATTAATCTAATCTAATCAATTGCATAATTTGCAAATTATTTGATCTTATTTGAACCTCTCACTTTTTCCATTTGTTCTTGAAAAAAAGACTATACATGACAAAACATTTTTTGATTTATATGATCAAATTACATGATTATATTATGACATGCACATAATGAGAGACAATATGAATGAGAAACTAAAATTCTCTACTTTAAAACTTTAGATTTTAAAATGGATGTTTGCCACTAAATTACAAAACCTAATATTTTTTTAAAATATAGGTGCCTGTTCTAACCTCAGTTCAAAAATACAAGCAGAAACTAAAAGTCTTTTTTGTTAGCTAGGTTATATCCAAAGAAGTGAAGCACACACACACACACACACACACACACACACACACACACACACACACACACACACACACACACACACACACACACACACACACACAAAACCCATTCTCACCTCCAGATATTCAGAGCAGCCATAATTTTTTCAAGTCTTTTCTAATGGGGGTTGATGTCCAACTTTAGCTTGACAGATTCTATTTGCTTTAAAGAACTAGTTGTGCCCTCAGTAAATCTCACTAATAACTGTCAAATAGAAGGTGTAAAGCCCGTACGTGCTATTCAGTCCCATACAACCCATTATAAAGTGCTGGAAAGAGTATGTGGAGTGTGCTAATTGAAGTATGTGTCACATTCACAAGCAGAGCCTATGGGTATGAATTAGTTTCTAAACTAAGTAGTAGAAGGTGGGAATGTGCTATAGGATTGGCTGTTTTAGTAAGTCCTGTACAGCAATCTGTACAGCAAAACAGAGGGCTATATGGATATAATAAATATTTTCATTCTAATGGCTCTTATGGGTGACGCCAAGTGTTGTGCAGTGTTTAAAACACAAATGTAACAGTACAGTAGGTGACATAGATCTGAAACAATGACTACATTCATTCTGCAGAATTTGTTCCAGACGGTAAATCTCTGACCTCATGAAGACTAACGAAGACAACAATTCTTTGGAAATTTAGTATGCAATGAAATCTCAAATAGCACCAAGATTCGATAATAGAAGTTCAGATGTATGTAGGAAACAACTACCTGTCTTTTTTATATTTTTATTTGAAAATGTTCCCCAGAATAAAGAATTGAATTGTGCACTCAATTTAATATAATAATTTTATAAAATTCCAAAACTGATGCATTTAAATCACAACGTTTAGGCCAATTTATGATGTGTCAGTGCACTACATCCCTGATAATTCACATTACTTAGCAATACCTTCACCCCAGTCACAATAAACAAACAATGTCTAACAACATTGTTGACAATATTATGTCTGATAACATACCAACTAAGGCAAGACCCTTTTTCTCCCAGTTTCCTGGGACGTATGTTCCTTCCATAACATTTCCATGCATGTATGTATCTGCGTAATCAGCCATCATCCAGAGATGCAGCTCACGCTCCAATCAGCAGAGACCAGCACCAGCTGAACTGTGGGACTCCATTCTGATCAAAAGCAACCAAGAGTAACAGTGAGAATGCTTGTGTACATTTGCCAGCCACAGATCATACATTTCATGACCACACCCTTGGTGCAATGGCAAATTTCAAGGCATGGCTGGGCACAGAGCAATACGAAGTCTATTACACCCATTGAATTGTAATGTCAGTTTAAGTCTACTGCTATCGAGAACCGCCATAGCTGGGGCTGATCATTCATCTTTCCTCGAAGAGAGGCACTAACAGTGGTATACTTCTGGTGTTTTATCACCCCACATTTTTCAGCAAAATTAACATTCCAGTCGAATTCTTTTTGTCCAGGACAATCAGAAAAAAAAATAATTATGAGTGTAGCAAAAAAAAAACAAAAAAAACCAAAACCTAATACAATCCACAGTGTAATGTATCCATTAAACATTTTACTGTTTTTTCTGCTGTAAGCATAAAGAAGACAGAGAGATGAAGGCTGCAGCAGTGTAAAAGTGCCTTGGCTGTTAGCCTTGGTTAGGTGAACAGAGTGACCTTGAATTGGGAAGAACACAGAACAAAAATTCTCTATTCATGGTCTCGCAGTACTGGACATTTCCTGCAGGGTCAGAACTAAGTAACGCCACAGCCTGAGGTAGCAGGCAAACATATAAAGCGGAAGAAAGAAGCAGAACTACAGTTCTTCTAGCAGAACATAAACCTGAAAAATAGAAAATGAAACAAATAACAATAAATAACATTTGCACACCAGCAAATGTCAATATCGGAATTTATTAGTAGAAACAAAACTTTCAAAACTCCAAAAAGAGCTTAAAATCTTTTTTTCCTCACCACAGCCTATGTTTTCCTCATACTTCTGTTGAAGTGATGAAACATTTATAGTGGCCTAATATCAGAAGAAGCACACTTGATCCCCTCCGAGCCCCGCTGATGCCTGCTGCCACTTGTGCTAAGCATGGAGCTTGATTGTTAGAATGTTCCCCACTTCTTTAATCAATGGGGAGCCGACTGTCTTGATTCTGGGGAGCTCTAAAGTGTATAAATCTCTTACAGCAAGTCTGGCTGCTTTTTGTCCCTTCTGTCTCTTTCATTCTCTCTCTCTCTCTCTTTCTCTCTTGCAGTGACTATAATCATTCATCCAGTAGATGTACTCTGCTGGTGTGACATGAAGGGTTCTGAGGCAAGATGGGGGGCGAGAGACACAAAAATCCCCAGTTAGAAATGGGAGCACACAAAACAATTTAAGCTCCATCAGCATTAAACTATTCATTCTCATTATCAGTCTCATAGCAAAGGTCTTTTAGCAGTGGGTCCAGTTCTGGCTAGACAACTAGCTTGCACAGCAGCTTGACTGAGACGTAGCATCATCACAATGAGTAATTTCAAGAGCTTGTATCACATAAAAAAAAAAAAACACATCTACCATTTTTAAATAGAAGTGTTCCGTGAGTAGTACCAAAACAGTCCGTCATATGGAAACTAAACTACAAAAACAGCAAAATGGAAATCAAACTATGCATTTGCATATACCCAGCCTACTGCAGTTAAACCAAATCATTCGTGTTCGAGTTATATGCTATTTTAGCGAGACACAATACAGGGCAATCAATCAGAACAGAGAACATTTAGACATATCAGTCTTAAAGTCGCAGTAATAAAAACAGCCTACTGAAAAAGAAAAGTGGAAATACACAATGCAAAAAAATACAATTTACAACACCTGTGCAAAAAAATAATGTTTTCTGTTGTGACTTTAGATTATGTAAGGACGTACTTCATGCTGTCATGCCTTAATGTCCAATCTGCTGTCTCTAAGAATATTATTTTACTACTTTAACATGTAGTATTAAAGTTGCAGTAATAAAAACAGCCTACTGAAAAAGAAAAGTGGAGATACACAATGCAACTGGAATAATACACGATTTGATGAGTCTAAAGTGGAGAAACTAAAGTGGATGAACTGGAATGTCACTTGTGTTGAACATACTACTTATGTTTAAGGTTAACACACCAAACCACATCTGAGCCAGGCCTTCTAGTCCTACAACAGCGGCTGAACTTGCTCTTTTTAACAGAATGTCCACCAGAATTTCCAGTCACGCTCCAAAAATTTTGTGAAAAGTTTTCTCAGAAGTAAAGAGGCTGCCCAATTCCACAATAATGCCTATGGTTTGGGAATGGTATGTCCATCAAACTCATACATGTGTGATGGCCACGTGTCCACATACTGTATCTGTATAAGTAAAAAAAAAAACACTTATAGGAATCACAGATGATTAGATAAAAAGGACTCATTAAAATCTATATTTAATGACGGATTTAGTTTTACTACTCCCATATGGGTTCATCCCTACAAAATATAAACGGAAAATTGGATTATTTTGGTACATAAAACTCAGTGCTGTACTTAAGACAATGAAAATATATGATGCTGCAAATTTACCCTTAGAAACCTGTAAAATTGCTCACAACGCTTTTTTACTGCAATGCTTATGGCACAGGGTCAGACATGCACGTTTAAGCACGCGCACAACATGTTTCCACACATACACACACACACTCACCCACTCACACCTCCCAATGCCTGACTGGCACTAGCACCAGATTTAATCAGGAGCTGCAGTCAATGAGTTTTATTACTCAAAAGACATGATCCTCTGATGAAACACCAACGTGTGGAGCAATTTTCAGCATAATATTTCCCCTGGAATAATTATGGAAGTGATGTGAGTAACACCTACACTAATGTAATAACAAGCGACAAGGCATCAGAGCGGTGCACATCTGTACCTACATCTCATAATGCCAACAGGGAAACAAAACAAATGATCGACTTGTAAAAAAAAAAAAATACAATTTACAACACACACCTGTGCAAAAAAAATAATGTTTTCTGTTGTGAATTTAGATTATGTGAGGAACGTACTTCATGCTGTCATGCCTTAATGTCCAATCCGCTGTCTCTAAGAATATTATTTTACTACTTTAACATGTAGTATTAAAGTTAACACACAACAAAGGACAACTGCTAAAGAAAACAACACAAAGCAACTACAAGTAAATACATCCTTACTAATTGAATAAAAAGTAACCCTAATAATAAATACAGCTAATTAACAAACAATCAAAACAAACCTTTTATCATTAAAGCATTAACTGTCACCCTTAAAGCTCATTTGCATTCAAAACCCTATGGAGGTTCATCTAATGCTTATAATTCCTCCATATATAAAGAGCCTTCAAAACTACTTTAATGACTCCTTCAGGAAATATTCGTTAGCTTTTTGTAGTATCAAGCGAAGCATAATGAGGGTCATTTTCTTAAGTTCTACAAAACCGAACGAAAGAAAGTGAGAGAGAAAGAGTGGGAGACAGCAAGATAATGGCAGAGAGACTTTTTTCCATCAATTGACTCAAAACCTGGAGGCCCAACTGCCTCAGAAAAGATATAGTACTGCCCTAATCTGCATACGGCTGACAAGAAAGTGAGATATATCTCATCTAAATGTAAATTAGGTGTTTTATACCTTCAGTAAACAGTTTACATAACCATGGACTGTTTTAATAAACCAATTAGAATTTATTACCTGGATACTAAAGATATGAGCCATTTCTCAGAATTCACATTTTTATGCAAAACCTTGACAGCTGTCTCAGAAAAAGAAAAGAAGAAACAATTGTATTGGCAGCAGGAGGCAAGTTGAGTGATATCTCAGCTTCGAGTCAAATAAACACATTTGCTTAAACTCCTGTGAGTCACTCAGCAATAAATTAGGCTTGAAGTGAGAGTGTGTGTGGAACTGTGATGTCACGCCTTTAAAATACAACATGGTGGAAGATATGTAATGTATGAGGTATGTTAATTTCCCAGCTGTCACTGTCAAATTTCAGTGCAGGTATGTAAATCTGGGTGTGAGATGTCAACTGAATTCACAATGCTTTTTTGACATGACTAGTACACATGCAACTATAGTGTTATAACATGGGTTTGGCTACGAGGCTTACTGAAATAATGTGATGCCAACAGATGTCTTCACTTTACGCCACTTTGAAAGTCAACTACATTTCACATTTTTTTCCAACAATAAGCAGAAAAACAAGCAAAAAGACTGACAGAAAAGGGGATGCAGAAGAAAAGCTTTGTTCAGGAGAGTTAGCTCACTGCTTACATCACTCACTTTTTTGGTGTTAAGAGATGAGTAATTAAATGTCAAATCTAGGGCTTTCTTATTCTATAATGTTCCTCTGCGGCATGTCCTTTTAGTGACATTGGAGCTCAGCACTCAATAACGTTTTACACCAAAAGCTGCAATTGGTGCCAGGGAAGCGTCACTTCTCCTCTGTCAGCGTGTAAGCGGTTAACGTCGTTTAGCTGCCGTGTTGCTTTGCTGAAGCAGCAACAGGACATTAATTTGACATTAGCGCCGTAATATCAATTCCTCTCCCTTTTCCAACTTGCAGTAATGCATTTACTGGAAAGAGATTAATATCAATTCCATAAATCATTCAGGAGAATTTCCCCAGCCTGAGACACGGGGGTAATATCATATATGTTAGCTGATCTCTGCCTGGCCACTAGATGCTCATTAATCAATGTCGCGGGTCCTCAGGGCTAGTCAGCAGGGAAAACAGAGAAACTTATAAGATCTACTGATTATTTATTTATATCGACTCAGGCTCTGTAAATTTATGTTGATCATGTTCCTCGTCCTTTTGCCACTGCCCTTTGCTGTCCACAAATAGAAACAAAGATACAAAGCCAAAGCACACCACTGCTTTAGACCGATGACGATCTTCTGAAGGCAAAGTGCACAATATTCTCCTTCGCTGACATTGTTAGGCTGTCCTGTCTATGTCTATGACTTCTATCATATGGGCCTACGGTAATGCCCTGCTTCTGTCTCATCTCAAAACTCCCATTTTGGTTTTCAATCAGAAGCTACCAAATCATATGGGCTACTTTCATTCAACTTTTCCTAGCACAAAGTAACAAGTTGATAAAACCAAAAAGGCCGGTCGATCCTAAAATTGCATTGATATAGAACATTTCCAAGAGCACATAAATCCTTTAAAAAGCTCTCCCACAGGGAGGCCAGAGGCAGTGGCGATCCTGGGCCCTGCAGTGGAGTGAATTGGTTGCCTGTCAAGAATATGAAAGCTGAGTCTCATCTGCTGGAGACCCTGAACCTAATCTCCCAGCTGAGAATGATATTGTGTCTGTTCCAGAGCCCTACTGATTCACTGTCAATCCAACCCAGAGCCGCTCTCAGCTGCCCACTTGACCTTGTCACAGAAAAAGCACTTTATTTTCATTATGCCGCCATTCATTCAACCCTCGCAAAAAGAGCCAAACAAAGGCCATTTACTCAAAGCATTCTTCAAAATATTACGCCACTGTTTAATTACAGCTTTCAACATGGCAGACAGACAAGGTAAAAGAGCAGGCACTCTCGCACCAGGCTTTACATTTTTTACTCTCTCTTTTTAAAAGGAGATAATTAGCCTGTAAAAGCACATCACACTCTCAGAATTGTCTGGCACTGCATAGCAAGACATTTCAGCTCAACATAAGATAAGAACTGCCATTTGTAATCACACAGCTTTCACAAAACATGGTCTCGGCCTAACGTTTCATTGTAGCCTCATTCTTATGTTGCCCAGAGTCAGTGCAGCTCCAAGCTCTGCAGTCCTTTCCAAAATGCAATGCTAGGACTAATGTATTTGCGTCTCTGCATTTAGAATGTTTAGGCCCTAAGGAAGAAACGTGTCACATTGCAAGCCGAAGCCTGAACACATACTTAAATTCATGCATCATGAAGTGAAATGTTTAAACATAGTGCACTGACTGGCATTTTCTGATGCAGTACTATATACAACAGCTGACGTTCTGGCAAAAAAGTGAAGAGCAAGAAAGGTAAAAGGTAAAGTAAATGTAAACTTTTTCCCACATGTCACATGAGAATTTCAGATATTACAGGTCTCCAAAATATGCTGAATTTGCAAGTAAAGAAATAAAGTAAAATCAGATGTATTATGTGTGCTATGCTACTATGATTATAAAGGCTGTGCAGGGTGACTGCTGAGTGCTGGTCAAGCCAACGCTTCCTTCACTTGGCCAGTCACATGACCAGCAGTGAGTTTGTAAATTAAACTAACACCTTTGTTTACCATCTGTTATGCAGATTTTTTTTTTTGCGAATGTGAACTATCAAATGTACTATCGTTCATTTAAATTAAACCAATCGCCATTCTTTATGGTAGGCTAAGTAGTCAAAAAAAACTAGTATAGCATCAGTTCTCTGGCATGTATACAGGGCAAAGGTAAACAGCAAAAATCCATAACCTGGAGGACTGACCTCTAAATATTCAGCCTACTCACCACTCTCAAAGCACGCATCAAAGATGAGGTGTCCTTTCCTGGGTGCTCCTGTGTATCCTGGCGGAGTGACTATCAGTTTGCTCACATTTCCCACCAAGGCATCATCTCCTCCAGTCTCACTGCCTGTGGAATGCACAACGACGGCTCAGCATTCAGCTCAGTCAAACACAGAGGAAGAACAGATGGTGCTTCAGATGGAAAATAACAAAGCATTTCATAACAACGAATAAAGATGCCAGCATGCTTTTGAACTGTGCTCATTTTGGGGGATGTTTGGATTTACAGAATCTTTCAGTCCTTGATCAAGACAGGACAGACAGATTTTAGGATGGTCAATGTTCAGCTTGGAACCTGGACATTTCACAGCACCCCTACTGAGTAAAACTTTCAGTTGGTTGCAGTTAAATTAGTACATTCAGTTTTGCATAATTATTACAGTTGTTACATAATTGGTAAATAAATAAGCAAATTGGTAATTCAGTACACTGACCAACATGCATGCAATTAGGAGACTAATTGTACTTTACATGTTAAAACTATGTGATACTGAAGTAATGTACTTCAGACTAATAGTGTAACTCTGGGTTGACTGAAATGCTCAGACATCTGCTAATTGAAAAAAACGTAATCTGGTCACGTATCAAAGAAAACTGCTCAGTAGTTTAACGTTCTAATTAAATTCAATTGTTTTCCTTGCAAATGGAAAACAACACCCTACAATTACATGAACACGCCCACACTGGAATAGCATAACTACAACAGACAGCAATAATAAATCTTGCTCTGTTTATTATATTTTATTTGCATTATTTTACTTTCATGATCATCCTGTAGGTTCTCACAGGTACACACTTGATGACGATGGTAGTCTATTGCTATTAACGTAACGAACACAGGTGTCAATGGAAAGCCCTCCCCCTGTACTGTCCTCATTTAGCCCCCAGAACTGAGCAGTCTAAGCTATCTCTACAGACTCAACGTGCAAAACAGAGTCTGATTGTAATTTAATTGTGCTTCTCAAGCGGGTATTCGCTGTAACAAAACGTCAGTCTGACCCCAAACGACCATTAGCTGCCGTGGCTAACGTTAGCAAACAGTCAGTGTTTACAACGCGGAGAGCGCTAGCGCTCAATGCCGTGAGCCGCCGTGCGGAGCCAGCGCTTCTGCACTCGGGCTCCGACGACCATTCGACATGTTAGTGTTGGTCTGAACTAACAGTGGCACTGGCTTTTGTTTTTACACACCAGTATCGAGCTCTCTGGCGCTATCCTCCATCTTCCTCTCCGCTTTTTCTCCTCCGCGCTCACAGCTTCAACCACCACGCTGCAGGTGCGTTGCCAGGACAACGCTGAGGCGAGGAGGCGCGCGACGATTTGACGTAAGATGGAAGCAGAGCAGGCTCGCGCGCCGGAAGAACGTACAGCTCCCCCAGCTACACGGATGTCTGTCAGCAAAGCTACAGTCACATCGTCCGCTTCATTTCTCCTCAGAAAACATGAGCTACACTGCTGGCCATAATGCCCCTCACATTCTCTTTTTCTAAAACTCCACTGCAGGATATAGTTCATAAAGACAGACTACAAATCACCTACATCACCAACTTACATACGTATATAAACTTTCATTAAAGCTAAAAACTTCCACAAATAAGCATTTCCAATTCAAATTATAACAACCCATCCAACTGCTGGACTATTGTATAATGTCATGTTTTCTTAATGTCATGTTTTCTTATGGCCGCTGTCAAATGGGCTTATCGTCCCTGTCCGAAAAAAACCCCCACAAATCTCCATTTTTGTTCATTTTTATTTCTCTATAATTTGAACATGACAGCTGCCGTTTACATTGTGTGAAAATTCCATGATAAATGGACCAGTACAAATGTTACAAAATAGCTTGGAAAACCTTCTGGTTCCATCAACTGACACCGGATGTACAGATGTTTTTTCCCTCTTCTGTAAAGCTGTCATTTTGGAGATACTTTTTTTTCTTTGGACAGCGACAGGTGTCGTGTTGTTTTACAAATGCCACATCCAGTAAAGTGGTAATTCCATCAACACAGTGTATTAAACAGCCCGTGCTCCAAATATCAAACACATTGCTGAACCAAACCTAGTATCTCTCAAAACGATAACTTCACATTAGCATGGCTAGATAAGGTCGACACCTTGCTGACTGTAGGTCACTGCTGGTCTACTCAGGGACCACCCAGATCAATGTCTTGTATTCAAGGGCTAACTACTATTCAGATTTTAAAAATGCACATAGCTTTTTATTTTAGAAAACCAACCAAAACAAATTTTAAAAACAACTGACTGAAAAAAATGACTAGTGCGAATATAAAATGCTTTGGTTGAAAATGTTGCTTAAGCTGTGCTCGATGAAAACTCATTACTAAATTTATTTATAAAGGACAACAAAAGAAGAAACTAGGGCAAAAAACTGAACAGTACGTTGAAAATAAGCGATAAAAAGCAGCATTTGGTCTAATACTAAGCTTTAGGGTTGAGCTGAACACCAGTGGACCGCCAGCTTCGCTACCAGCGGGCCAATCGTACATTTTAAACTTTTTTTTACTTACTTAGATCTTTAAGAATGGTCTAAGAGTAACAAGCTCTGTTCTGATTAGTTACCCTGTACTAAGAGCTGAAACATTCTCTAGAACTTTAATATGAGTAGACGGTGCTAAACTACTGTTAGATGATTATGTGAAAGTATGTAAATTAGTTGACATCACATAAACAGTGGATTCAAGACAGAATTCTGTAGCACAGTTTCCAAATAAAGGACTGTATGGACTGGGGAGTAAATGCCAATTTAACTTAAACCCTTTAAACAAACATCTGGAAAAGAAAGAGGAAATGAAATCACTGTAAAGTCACAATTATTTTAATATAGTCTATAATATATAATATAACCTAATTTCCATATATTCATATTCCCCTGTTCTTCTTAAATGCATAAAGATGTTTTTGTGTAAAAAAAAAATGTACACAATGAAAAAATGTTGGTCTAAAACTAAATTCTGCATAAGAAAGCTAAAAGAAATTGCACTTTTTTTTCTCTGACACATTGCAAGGAAAAAAGCAGGCTGCAGAAATTGCCATCATCAACTGTTCTTTTCAAGTGTTTCAGGTTTCGAAATTGCGATGTCCCTCATGACTGATACTGACTGTCTCTTCTCAATTATATGTGCGCTGATTAAAATATGTGAATTCCTGGACAATTGGAGGACAGTCTATGCCATCAAGCACAAGCCAGACCCTATTCATTTTCTATTAATAGTGCACCTTTTTGATTAGCCTCCAAATGAATGACTGTATGACTGTGTTTCAGGCGGGCACAAGCATATAGACTTTCCACTACTAATTTCCAGGTTATAAGCTTTGGGTGCTAGAAACAGACAAGGATGGCTGGGGAAGGGAGTCTTCTTTAATAAGGCAAAATTGGCAATGATTTTTTTGCCCCTTTGATCATATTTGATGGCTAACTACAGACAGCAGAGCAGCCAGTATGGACTGATTATTTTTTAAGTGATGAGAAATTGTGCTGGCCGATATCTTCTTAAAATTGAAAATTGAATAGCTGTCTTTCATGGTCTGTCATTCTCTACCACCAATTAGCTAGTTTCATGGATCTGTATCATGCATTCACTGGGCTGGTTGAAACATATAGGACACGACGCATAACAGAAATATGGATTGTTCCTAATTCTTGCCTCTTTGTTCTTGTTTTTTTCCCTCCAGTCAATGCGCAAGCAAGCTGCCAGTATATACCGGTCTATTTCCTCAACCACGGAGTGTTTCGGGGCTTGCTGAATCTCTGTGGGTATTCCTTTGACAATTATGACGTGCCTGCAGGAGTACATTCTTTCCCTTCTTCCTCCTCTCTTCACTGTGCTGTTCTTGTCATCGGCGAACAGATGATTTAATCAACACATCAATCACACAGAACACAAGCATGGTACAGTCCACTTCTTGATCCTCACATTTTTAATTGGTTCTCCGGAGACGCAACGTTTTTTCAACATCAAAATAAGTTTCAGTCCACTGTAATACTCCATTCAACTGCTTGTTTCACTGATATTTGATGCTAGCAAAAGGCCGCTAAACGCTTTTAGCAAAATTCTGCCTTTTTCCATGCAATGTGTGTCGAAAGGCCAGAAAAAGAAAGTTCATATTATTTTGTGTGCATGTGCACGTGTCCTCTGGGAGCACCATGTTTTCGGTTGCGTACAGGGAAACCCTTTTTAACCAGACCATGTTGGGACAGCATGAATACAGCCTCTTAGTGAATGGGAGGTCATGCGTCGAGAAGGCAGACCCATAGGAGATGCGCCAGGCTTTGAGCGAGCTTTAGGAAGGCACATAGAGTCACTATGGCGACAGCAATCAGAAGCCTCCTGGGACACGAGCGGACAGAAGATGGGGGATGAGAGGCAGCTGACACTGGAATCAGCCGGCAGACTCCATGATTCAAGTGACAACCCATTCTAGCACACACACATACACACACCCATATATATATATATATACATGCGTACACATGCATGCATGCATACTCAGGCACACTGAAACAAAAAAAGATCGGCTCCATTAGAGAGGCATGGCAGGGTGCTCTCTCACTCCCTTGCTCGCCATTGGCTGCTGTCCACCCTAACAGATGGGCCGGTGTCAATAGGCTGCTATTAACTGGACACTTGCCTCTCCTGTGGCATGGAGACCAAAGCATACCGTACTATCGGCTGCGAAAATTTCAACTACCCTGCCGCACCCATTGCCACTCTAGCTGAGGTCTACATCCGTGACTCTAGACCAAGTTCTTGAGATGAGTCGATAGAAAAGCTTTAAATTCCATTTTGATAAAATCAAGCTCCTATGCTGTTGTCATCTGAGTGCAATCTGGATTTATTCTTCACGATACAACAATCTGCATAATACTTTGAAATTCACACCAGCACCACACTTCTCATTCTTAACAGATATTATTTTCTTGAGAAAACCTGATCAACAACAGGAAATCATCATAACATAGCTGGCCATTCTACACTTATTTTAGTTATTTTCTGTTTCAGCTGCCTTATAAAGAAGGCACCGAGAAATTCATAGAGGTGGTAAAACTATTTTCATATATTTTATTTCTCTTGTTTCTATGTTCCAGTTCATCTAAAATTACAAGAACAAGTATTAGATCATTGTGCTGCATTGCCATTCGCTGGTAGGAAAGCATCTGTGACTACAACATGACCTCATAGTTTGTCATACATATCTTGGGAGAATTACCAAATCACATTAAAAGGTGGTTATTACATCAAGGTCAGCACTAAAAATACAGCACAAAAATGGCCGGACAGAAATAAAAAGTAAGTGAAATGAAGCAGACTGCATACAGTTAAAGTAAAATCTCAATACCAGTATTTTTTCTAACGTAAATAGCAGATATGAAAAAGTATAATATAATAAGATATATACCTGGATTAGCATTAAAGCAAAATATACCGTTTATTCCTGTAGGATGACCAATTAAGCAAAATTAATACATTTTACACAATCACAGACAATAAATCATAAAAAAGAATCTCTGTATATATTTGTTATTATTCTGTTAATACACCATTCCCATACTTCCCTTTACATTGTGTGATGATGGAAATGCCTGCTTGGAATTAAATTTACATTAACTAACTTGTAAAGGTGCCAAAGTTAAACAAATGTCAGTTTGAAATAGCTGTGAAGTATTCAAATTTGTCCAAAGCTATTTTTTTAAAAGCAACGATCTGCCAATACCAATATGATTGCACATTCCTAAAAAACACTGTATGTTTAATTCAGTAATGTACTGCATGACCCTGTCAGATATCTTTTCCTGATCACTCATGTAAAGGCTTGAGCAAAGAAATAGCCACCACGGTCAGCTCTAAGATCAGTAAGAGAGAAGCTGATGATTGTACACATTGGACATTTGAGCTGGGACCACGTTAAAGCCTTGTTATTGTTGTGTGAAAGCCTCTGTTGTCGCTGTATTGAAAACTGACCTGCCAGTTGCAGTTCCTGATCAGAATTTGCCATCGTCATATGACTCAACACAGCCCAAAACTGTTAGCGGAACCTTTTGTTAGTGGTAAACAACGTATGAAAAGGGCCTTGTGCTTGTACATTCTGTTACACCTCCTGCGCATCAGAATGCAGTGGACAAAAGACGACATACAACACCCATAAAAAATGCCTGGATGTAATTTCTCAGGAATGCTTATTTACTGGTTGTGGCTAAACCTGAGCGTGTTTGTTGCAGCAATGGCTCCGCTGGTCAGAGAGAAATTCCTGCGGCAAGCAGCCCGGCTCGCTTGTGCACATCAAATGTGGCCGACGCAAGGCAGAAATAGAGCCCGGACGAGCACCAAGCATCTTCTGAGCTCTCTCTACGCAGCAGGGGCTCTGAGCAATGGAAGAAGGCAGTGGCGTGAGGCAGATGTGCCTGTGTCACGTCTGTTAGAACAGTCTACCCACCTTGTGGTAACACTGCGAACTGTAGCTGCAGGAGAGCGTGATCGTGAGAGAGAGGGAGAGAGAGAGGGAGAGAAAGAGTGGGAGAGAGAGGAGGGAGGGAGAAAGAGAGAGAGCGTCTGGGAGGGAGGGAGAGGAAGAGAGGGAAAGGGTCGAGGGAGAGAGAGAGAGAGGAGTTTAAACTAAGAGCTATGTTTTGGGACGGAGTAATCTGCTAGAGAGCAGTGTGCGGATCGGAGCGCATTGTGAGAGTGAGTGTGCGGGGGACAGATAAGGAAAAGAAGCCCGCCAGCCCGGCTGCTTGTTTTAATGTGCTGACTCTGGGGAGATAAAAAAAAAAGAAAAAAATATTGACTCTTCAGTCGTGTGCCGAGAGCCAGGGCACGAGCGGCACATTTAACAAGAGGTGCACTGCAAAATAAAGAAGAAAAAACGAGAAATAACAGGGCGCGAGAGGGGACAAAACACGTCCGCAGCGCAAAACAGCACATTTTAGCGGATTTTTTTAACCCTCTCTTTTTTCTCCCTTTTTTTTAACCTGTTTTCTTTTTTTTCCTTTCTGTTTTTTCCTCCTTTCCTTTGCCGGGACCGATTCCCATTTCCGGTAGAGAGAAAAAAGAGACAGAAGGGAGACTTCCACTGACGGACGGCCGAAAGAGCGAGTGCACGAGAGGCGAAAAAGGGACGAGAGACAACCAAAACAAAAAACAAAAACAAAGAAAAAAGAGAGAGAAAACAAGCGCAACAAGAAAACAAGATGTTCGAAATCAGCCGAACACTGAACGCTGCTTTGTTGAGCAATGAGGTAAAGATGTAGGATTTGATTACCTATTCTTTTTCACCCCGCTTCTCTCAGTGCGTGAGCGCGAATGCGATTGAGTGCGTGCGTGTGCTGCCAACCATTCCGTTGAGTGTGTGACGTTAAACGTGTGTCTGTGTTGTACAAACGTGTCCATGCTTATAGATGTGGCAGCTGTTCAGGGGGCTAGCTTCATTGCGCAGGGTCTCAGGGAGTATGTGTAGCCGGTTTAGTTTCCAGGGCTGTTGGAACGGCGGGTTCATCGTAAATAGATGAGAGGTTTAAACCCGCCGTCTCTCCGCCACACAATCATTTCATTTTCTCATTTACTCAAAGCAAGATGGCTCTAACTGCTGAGCTTGCTTGATGACTCGCCCATATGGGGCTCACAGTGTGTGCGTGAGCGTGCGTGCATGACTGTGCGTGCGTGTGTGTGTACGAACGTGCTAGTACACGAGCACACGGCTGTCTATCACTGTAGCTGTCCACCTCTCTCTCTCTCTCTCTCTCTCTTTCTCTCTTTTTCCTCTTCCCTTTGGTCTATCTTTTTCTGTCTTTGTGCTCCCTCTCTTTTACCATTCTATTCTTTTCCTCTCTTCCCCCCTTTTTTTGTTTTTCTTCTTTTGTCTTTGTCCTGTGTGTGATCGCGCACCTTGCGGGCAGTATCTGAAGATGATGGTAAGGTACTCCCAGTATTCGGCACTAGCCCAGGCTGAAGGCTCCGTCCCGGGCATGGGCTCCCTGCTTTTGCCCCACGATCCATCCAGCCAGCAGCCGGGGGCCAGGTCACTGGGGGTAAGAGGATAGACAGATACGTTGTTGTGTCAGAGACGATGAGAAACCAGAGCAGAATACAGTTTTGAAAAAAATACAACAACAAAAGAGGAAGTAGTGTAATATTCTAATAGTTACTCAATTTAGGCAAATGAGTGCGGCCCTGAGGCTTGAATTAGCAACTGTTTTCATGCTTTCTTGTGTGATGACAAGTCCGCCTACTACTTCGAGCACTGACACTCTAAGCAGAGAAAGAAAGACAGAGTGAAAGTGAGTGACTGTGTGACTGAGTGAGTGAGAAAGAATATTGACTTGTTTGTGAATGTTTTATCTGGTGTGTGTTTGCACCTTGTGTGTGGTGATGCCTGAAATTGAAAGTATGTTTGTGTGTGTGCGTGTGTTTGTGTTTGCACTGTGGTGTGTGCATGCGTCTACTCATTTTGGGCACAGCGAAAGGTTGCTTATAGGCTAGGTGTAAGTGTATTTGGATTGTGTTAGACTGTGACCTTGAATTTCTTAACTTTTCTTATCTTGGTGCACTAGACCCTTTTAGTGGGAAGCTGTTTTCTGGTGAAGTGAAAGTGTTTTGGCATGCTGCAGTGTGGGACAAGATTTTATTGTGCGCAAGCTCAGGTCCCCATGTCTGCAATGTGCGAAGGATGCATTACAGCCTTATCTGTATTGCCCTTAAAGGCATATAGTTACTATATGTTGAAATGACACTTTTGGATGAATTCTGTGCAAATGAACAGAGGTTACAGGTATATTCTGGCATGGTAATCGCAGTCTACTGTATTTGTAGCATATGGTCCATTAGCACCAATATGCATTTGACACATTTCCCTGTACTAGTGAAAGAACCAAAAAAGCATCAAAAATGCAATTATAATAGAAACTAATAGGCAGATGCTTTAAGTTTCCAGCTACTTAATAGTACATAATACACACTGTGTGCATATTAGGTTACAGTACCACAGCAAATAAAATGTGCTTCCCTAAATAGGTTCCGATTTCAGCAAACACACACGTATTGTGCTTGAAATTAGCTGTCAGTGCTGCCATTTTCAGTCGGTTTCATAATAACACAGTGGGTTGACGTGGCATTGCTGGTATGAGGAGCTGATTTAGGTGAGGAAGAGTGAGAGAGAGAGAGAGAGAGAGAGAGAGGGAGAGAGAGAGAAAGAGAGGCAGGCAGGCAGTGCGGGAAAGCCCTGGCAGGCTGGTAGAGTCGGCGCCGGTCGGTTCGAAGTAAATCCCTGACTTGGTGCATTAAATCGACACGAAGCTGTGGGTGTCTAATCTGTGATGGGCTCTCGTTCCGTTTCCCCACGAAACAGGATCAGCATGCCTGCCTGGAGCCCGAGCCCTTTCTCACACAAAACACAGCGCTACTGACAGCACCGAGGCTGCTTTGCCAACACACACTCACTCACACACACCCTGACACACTGCGATGGCATGACGTGTGTTTGGTTAAAGAAATAGCTAAGCAGTGTTTTCCAGTGACAATAGTTACTGAAATCCTAACTCGCAAATCCTAATGAGGTGTGTGCGGGTGATTGCTACGTTATGTTCGCTAAACACAGAAATGATGCACTTATGCACACAAATCCATAAAGTGATCGTCAACAAGACAAATTTCCTTTGTGCTTGGGTTCCTGCAAGCCACAGGTTTATGACTTTCCATTGATCTAGGAAAGGTAACCATCTACACGACAAACACTATCATACATTAGTAAAATCAGAAGCATGGTCAACCTTATTTATCTTCACTCTGGAAAAGCCTGGAAATAAAGATTCACTTTTCACCTTCTTGGGTCAATATACTAAGACTCCAGCATTTTATTATATAGTAGCAGTTTAAGAAGTTGAAGTCAACCTAAAAATAAGGTACATAAAATTATCCTTATATTTACCACTTGATGTTATTTATGCTATTTATGCTATACAAATCCTATGCACTCCTTAATATCTCATATTACATCAGCTATCAAATGATTCTGTTTCAGAACGCAAGTACAACCTGTATTTTGTTGGCTTAGAATGAATCCAGTGTGATGGTGCAGTCAGCTGTTCAAAGATCAGACAAAAAAAGAATCCGCATACACAACTGGCGTTTCTTGTCGAATATTTAAGCGTGTTTCAGATTGTAATTAACCAGGTTAAAACAGACCATCGTTACAGTGATTAATGGCACCTTCATTAAGTAAGCCAGATCATTTGCATACATTAGAACAGTGTGAGGCAGGAGGTAAGAGGATATCTGGCGGTGTGCTTCGTGAAGCAAACAGATATTTTCATCAGCGTTCTACAAACGGTACAAACGGAATGCATACATGTACTGTTGTATAAACGCCTTCCATTTCTATTGAGATACAGCCCATATAGGTAATAAACTGTGAAACGAATGAAACCGCTCCATTTTTTAAAACAGATGTCAACTGGTGTTAGCGCCGAGCTGTGAGTAATTATCAGAATGAATGTAGCATTGAAGGAATCAATAAATCACCACTAGATAATGATAATGAAGTCACAGATTTAGCTGCTATTAATATACAGCATTTGAGCAAAAGGGAGTGCATTGCTGCACCAGCTAATGGCCACCGCATTAGAACACGCTCAATGTCCTTGCCATACTAGCTTGTGCCAGGCACTCCAGCGACTATACGGAAATGCTGGCGAACGTTAAAGCGGTGTCTGAACAGGAGGAACAAACACAGAGGTCCCCTTTTTTGTTGCATGAGGGAAATATGACATATCAGCAGCCCCCCACATGCTGTGCTACACCGGGCAGAGCTTAATTCTCAAAACTGTTAGACGCTCAACGCAGAAAGGCAAATATTTCGGAAACAGCGGAAAGAGCCAATAATGAGAAATGAAAACGCAGTGCCAAAGGCAATACCAGTGCAGAGGCTGATTGGCCAGGCATCGCTACAGATACAAAACAAATTGCATGCAGGTCTGCAAAATTGAAAAAGTGACTTTCTGATGAGAAGAGCAGCGTCCATTTACACAAACATACACAGACGCCCACACACGCTCGCACGCTCACATTCAGTGCTCTTTTACAGCTGTTCCGTCTCACCAAACATGGTGTTTTATTTTTTTCCCCTCTAACTTCATTTTCAGCCATTTTGAGGAGGTTATGATTTCCCCTAAACTCATTTAAAGGAGCAGAGAAGCAAACGGAGAGGTGGGGGAGAGAAGAGGGAATCGTGGAGCGATTGGCAAATGTCTGTTGGCAGCGCTCGAGATAGGCAGGGTCAGCTCTATTTCACAACAGTGATTAGCTCGGCCCATCTGCCGGGCCGGCCGGCTCCTCCTGCCGTGATTGCACTGTTTCTCTGCTTAATGTAGCCCAGGAAATTAGTTCATTTGTGCTGCTCAACCCCAGGCCCACTGATCCAAGAACAGGTGCGGCATTCTACCACGCACAAAGCCGGAATGAGCACGCACGCGTGCGTTGTGCTCTATCTGCGCATATGTGTGTGGAGTGGAAAAGCAGCCAGTAAAGCAGACCCATCAGCTGCGATCAGCTGTCGGCACAATGGCTGTAGATTGCAACAGATCAACTTCCGGCATGAGAATCTGAACACTTTTTTTGTCACCTCTTCGCTGATGTTTTGGGATGTTCCAGTAACTAGCATTCACTTCTGCATGAAGTATACATGCAGTTCTTAATTTGTATTAACATATTTATTCACTTAATATAATTCAAAATGTACTCATAGGAAATTATCTATAGTCATGCAAAGTCATTTGTAGTCCTTTAGGCATGAAAACTGTGCTCAGCGTGAAAACACTATAGCCCACCTACACTACCTAACGTGTGGCTGGGCCTAACCCTGTTTAACAGCGTGCACCTCGATTTTTGAATGAAGGGCATGAGAAACAGCTACTAAACCTGTAGGTCAACCAGCGGTCACTATCACATGCGCACACCTACGCACACACATGAACAGACTTTTAAAATTACCCACCTCCCCCCAGTGCTCAGACTGCACGCGTACATACAAGTGTGAATGACGCAGGCAGAGAACAGGGAATCCAGAAGCGGAAAATAGCATTAAAGAAGCCCCTATTATTTACAGCTTGAAGCCAAACATCATATAGACCTGCTTCCAAATACAATTTAAGCGTTACTGATGAATAGGCTAAAGAGAAGGATTTTGGTCTTAATTATAGCGGTCTATTTTGAGATGGGAAATTCGGAGGGACTGGACTACAATTACAATATTTCTGGAGGAAAAAAAAATCACGGTACTCCCTTTACCTTAAATTGCTCTCTTGACTGTGGTTAAGTTTTAGGAATTTCCTACCATTTATGCAATGTTTGTTACTGAAGGTTGAAAAACAAGAAGCACTACAAAATGTCCGGTAATTACTGAAGCACAGCACCCTGTCAGATCATGACGAAGTGCAGAGTAAGGATATAATGAGATGTTCTGTCTTTCTGAAGATTGTATCTGTGGCATTACCTGAGACAATGCGTCCAGCCCGTCAGAGATTCATCTTCGCTTCTTTTCCAATTATGCTGAACAACAGGCGGTCAAACCTTAGGAGCGGTGAGGGGCTGTTGGAGAAGAGCACTCAGGCTCTTTCTTCTGTTGGAGCGGAAACAAAAAGAAACATTAAATTCCTCCATACATAACAGGAATAAGCTTGATAAGGCATAAGCCAGCTCGCTAGGTCAGAAGTTACGAAGTAATAGATGAAATTAGAGTATGAGCACATGCTGAGGTGGAAGAATGCACCAGTCCTAAAATCAATTAGTATAATACTCAAAGTATGTACTCTTTTTTTTAAGTTTCAAAATGAATATATGAGTTTAAGTATTATTTAAATGATACATTACGAGGGCTGAAAATTAATTCAAATTAATTTAGTTGATCAATCCTACTGCTCAGTGCTTTATTCTTGAATAACATTTGTTGTTAGATACATTTGCTCAAATGTGACCCAAAGTAAAGAAAAGCAGAGCATCTGCTATAGCTATTTGAATAGACATAACAAGCAGGAGTCGCATAACTTAATCATGAAGATATGATAATAGTTTCTTTTTGTAATTTCCAGTGCGAGCAACTGCAACTGCATCTCCACTAATGCAAATATTACTGATATTGCAGTAACCAACGGAGTCAGTAATATCAATATGTGAGTAGCCGGGCTTTCAGGTGGAACTACACAGTTTGCAAGGTCATGATAGGTTAATGAATTATTAGTGTTACATGTACATACACACATGTATATTTTTATTTATGTGAGCATGTTCATTGAATCATTTTCAAACCTAGCCATGTTGCAGCTCAGTGTTAATTGTGGTCCTCATCCAATACCTGGTTTGGCTAATCAGTGCTTAATTTATGTGAATCAAAAATACATTTTTGATTAATGCTAATAATTTTTTATTCATGCTAAAAATATATAATTGAAGAGTTTCATTGCAAAATATAGACCACTTTTTATTTTAAAATACATTGTTGGGGGTGAGCTTTATACATAAAAGGAATAACATAAAGATTATGATTGATGATCTTTTATTACAAAAATAAAAATGAATTTTCCTTTAAACTCATTAGTTATTCTTTACGAAAACTTTTCATATCCAGAATTTTCACAAACAAATATTCGGCTAACGCATACACACATCCTCCAGTTTGTGTATTGAGTATATTTATTAGAATAAAAATTGAGCATAAAGATAAACTATTATTCCAAAATCATTTAATGCAACTGAAGCGATGGCATGATGTATTGAATAATTTCCAAAATAATCGTAATGAAACCGAATCATTGAGGTCAGGGATGTAGACCCCTGGCATGTGTGTGCGAGGGTGTGTGTACATGTGCACGTCTGCAGGGCTTGCTCAGTCTTACACATAGACACACACACGCAGAGAGCAGCTGAGCCGGAGCTCTGGGGGCTGTCTCTGCTGAGGCGGGGAGCAGGTGTCTCCAGCCAGGCAGAGAGAGAATCAGAGCGGCCTGCTCCAGTCCAGCCTCAGCCCGGCTCCAGCTCCACTCGCCTGGGGAGGGCAGGTGGCATGCGGCCCCTGCGCCACCCCGCCCGCTCAGCCGAAGACCACTGTCCACTCCCCTTCGGGAATCAACAGCCACAAACCAGCCACCAGACCACCAGTCTGTCTAAGAGCAGTCAGCCTGGCAGACGAGAGCCAAGTGACTGGCTTTAATATTTCCACTGTTTGTGCTCTTGTCGCGCAGACTGTAATTCGCTCGCAGTAGATGAGTGCGAAAGGGGAGATGGTCGGAAGCCATGAAAGAAAGCTTTGAATTAGAATGCCTTTTTTCTCTCCCCCTCTCTTTGAAAAGAAAACAAAGGGAGCCGTGGCTGAGAGAGGGGTCAGCGTGGTGGATGCAGGTACCTTGACCTGGAAGTAAAAAGCCTGTGATTTCAGCAGCAGCAGGAGGGCAGTGATGGCTCAGAAAGAAAAGCTACCGCTCATCCCTCTCTCCACACACACAAACACACACACGCTAAAGGTATATTCTTCATCGAGTATTTTAAGCCGTGAAAGCTGTGGTGAAAATAAAGATCAAAAAGGTCACATCGGTCAACAGTGAAAGCTTTGTGATCAGAGAAACACTTCAACGAAAACAAGCTTTTTTGTTTAAAAAAATAGAAAGTAAACAAAGGAAACATCTTTAAAAATAACTGTTTTTGTAGTTCCAACGAGCCAGCATAGAATGCACAAATGACATTTTGAAATTCAGGGTTTTTTCTTTCATTCCTTAACGCAGTTACTATTTACAATTACTCCAGTGTCCCTGCTGTGAGATTATCTCGCAGATAATACAACAAAATTACAATGATTACGTTATGTATTGTCTCATACCTATGTTATAATTATTTCAGCTCTGCTAAAAGTTGCTTAGAATGAAAAATATTGAACAGTGAAACAGAATGAGGTGTGTGAATGCTTACCAGCCTTTTTACCCTAGTCTGGCAAAGTACTGTAAATAGCATAACAACTGCAGCATATAGAGAAGCAGGCTCTCATTCATCAATCTCTCACTCTCTCATTACTCAAAATTAAAGAAAGATTAGCTGACTTTCGTACTCCTGACCAAGACCACTCAGAACAACATACATTATACGGACAAAAGTATTGAAAAATCCACACAATACATCTACAGGAGCTCTGTTTCAGTTAATTCCAAAGATGTTTTATAGAGTTTGGGTCACGGCTATGTGCGAGCTAGTCAAGTTCTTCGCTAAAGGTAGGCAACCAAGCATTCATGAAGCTTGCATTTCACAATAGGGCACAATCATGCTGGAACAGAAAAAAAACTGTTCCCACAAAGTTGGAAGCATACAGTTCACAATGTATTGGGATGCTGAAGCATTGAGATTTGCCTTCGCTGGAACTAAGGGGACTAAAGCAACCCCTGAAAAAACCCATACTATTATCCCTCCTCCACCAAACTTTACACAATGCAGTGAGGCATTCATCAGACTTCCAGACTTCCACTACACAGAACACACCTCTGCTGGTCCACAGTCCAGTGTCGGTGTGCCTGGTGATGTAAGGCTCGCATGTAGCCGCTTGGTCATGGAAACCCATGCCATAACACTTCTGGCACACAGTTTTTGAGCTGATGTTAATGCCAGAGAAGATTTGGAACTCTGCAGTTACTGATCAGCAGAGCGTTCAAGAATTCTATGTATGTGCCTGAGCTCCGGGCCCAACTCTGTTAATTTACGTGGCCTGTCACTTCATGGCCGAGTTGCTCATGTTCATAAATTCTTCCACTTCTCAGTAATACCACTCACAGTTGATTGTGAATATGTAGGAGGGTAGAAATTTCACAAACTGACTTGCATCAGTGGCATCCTATTACAGTACCATGCTCGGATATAGTAAGCTCTCTAGACCCGTTTTTCTCAAATGTTTGTAAAGGCAGATAGCATGGCTACATGCTTGATTTTCTACACATGAGGTATTGGGACTGAACAAAACACTTGAACTCAATGATTAATAGATGTGTTCCCATACTTTAGTCCACATAATGTATATTCCTCACTGAGGACAATTGATGCTTGTCACTTTCATGACATTTTTAAATATGGAAACAATTAATATGGAAACAAAGTCACACAGAATGCTCAATTCCAGAGAAACATACTAAGTCAGAAATAGTTAGTGATTAAAACAAGGCATCCACTTTTAAAGCTCACAGAAACCTCTCATGTGAAATGTTCATAAATGCACTGTTTTATGATAGTAAAACATATCTTTAAATATTTTTACCATCAACAAAACATCTACAAAAGTAAACAAAAACTGTCGTAGGTTCACTGGTGGTTTCTGATTGCAAATAAAATGGCTATGTTTGCATTTCAGACATTGCAACTCCTGGTTCCCATCACCAGCACTGTAAAAATATCAGAGCAAATCTACAATGAACCATTTCAAAGCAAACCATTTTGACTTACATCTCGATGACTAAATTACAAGGACTGTTTTTGAACTTAATCTCTACGCGTATCCATCTGTAGCATATAACTACCTTGCACAACTATTTCTTAGAAAATAACACCATCTACAAAAAAAGAATATGCTCATTGCCTTCACTATATTGAGCCAACAGGTTTTTCCCATTACAAAATACAAGGAAAGTGCTGAAATGAATGCCTGTGGAAATCAACTGTATTCTATGGATTCAGCAAATAGTGATATAAGTTTAAGCGTTCCTTTAAACTTTTCAGTCACTTGTATCTCACAGCGCATTAATTCCAAATGAAATTCTTGAAGTCGCATACATCCGAACAGAGCTGCTGCTGGAGGCAAATCATCACACAGAATTAGACGCCCATCTTTCAGGTGGATTTGCGTGTTAGCTATGACTCAGAAGCTGGTGGTAAAGTGATAAATGTGGCCAGGGTCTGAATGATAGGCTGCACCCATGAGCTGACACGTTGACGAACGATGCCGCTTCCCCCAAATTGATAGATTCTGAGCCCATACGTTTTATTGATCGGCTAATTGTTTGGGGGGGTTGGAAGCGGCTGCTGTCGTGAATAAATGATGGATGCCTGGCATGCTGGGGAAGCTGAGGAAGACCTCCGAGGCGTGGTGTTGCTTCCTGTGAGACCATAATCGTCCTCCTTGCAGCCCTGAGGAGCCGTTAGTCCCTGCTAGCTCTCTCCTCGCATTAATAATGCATTCTCTCTAACAGCAGCATTCAGCTCTAAACGCTCCACCATAGAAGCCTGTCCAAAACATCAATAGCAGCTCAGCGAAATAACCCCCATTTGAGGCTGGGGCAAAGAACGAAGTTACGAATGATAATTAATCCTCAAGGCATTCCTTCTAGATCTACAGCGACTCTCTCTCTCTCTGCATCTGTCTTTCTTGCTTTCTGGCACTATGAATTTTGGGATGGAGACAGCAAGAACGAGGATGGATTGGGGGAGGGGGGTGGTGAAATACTGACGCTGCTTTTCCCTGAGCTCCAAATGACAAGGTGACAGAGGATGTACAAACAAGGAGAGATGGGTAGGAGACAGGGGAGAGGGGAAAAAGAGGCAGATACAGCATGGATTTCTGTTCAATTTTACCCTAGAGATCAGAACGATGTAGCCAAAGGACAGAGCATACATCCAAAAATAATTCATTTTTGTACTGTCAGTATTTATCTTGCATAGACAAAAAAACTACACAGCATATGTTAAGTACATCACAGTAGCTATTCCATCCATCTATTCCAGACGTTAGAGGATGGGCGTAATCAATTTTCTCTTATGGCAAAAGATTCCTGTACCATTATGTAGCTAATAGCTGGCACTCTAAGGCTGGTTAGGGCACAAGCGTGAGGTCCCTCCTCCTCTGAAGGGAAGCTCTGATTAAAGCCTTGGCCAGATGGACCACCGTGGCCCTCCTCGTTGCACTGTAGAGCCACCGACTGGGATCAAACGAGACAAAGGCCATCCAACAGCCAAGTGCCCCAATGCCCCTACTCAGCCAACCAGCAGCCAGTGCTTAGCTACCAGCCACGCAAGCCACACAGCATGCTAATGAACAGAAAGACACAAGTTAGATACGTCACTCACTATCCTTATCTATAAACTGAGAGGAAAACCTCAGAGGTCAAGTTGTTTAGCTCAACAACTATATCAGAATAAAATGAGAACCCGCTATTTCATAAAGAATTATTAGGTAAACAAGTTTTTACACACACATTATTAGATGGCCTTTACATTTTGTAAACAATTCATGATTAATGGACCGAAACAAATAATCCACAATGACTTGGAATAAAATCTTTCTATGTTAACTTACATTAATAATTAAGAACATTTCTGAATGTGCACCACAGACTATCAAGTGTTATTATTTATACATTTTCTTGCTAAAGACGAAATTAAGAGAATAATGCTGTTCTTTGTTTCACTTCTTTATAACCTCGTACCTGCAAAAAGCTAACTTTATAGGAGAAAGTAAAAGAGAAAAAGCATTACTTAATTAATATAAGTCAATCTAACCAGACTTTATTCCTGTATCCTATAGGAATATAATATATATGTATTATATTATTCTATTATTCTCTCTCTCTTACACACACACACACAAACACACACACATATATATATATATATATATATATATATATATATATATATATATATATATATATATATATATATATATATTCCCTCATATTGCTGCTGTAAAAACAAAAATTTAAACATAAGATTTCGTTTCAACATATATAATAGCAATATTGGTATTGGACTGGTCTTTAACCAGCACTAATGACAAACAATAATGATCAACAAAAAAATCATGATTTTGTCAAATTAAACCAAACACTATCTCTATACTCTGCTTTTTTATGCTGCTATCTATTCTTCACTGCAAAGAGTATTGCTTTTCTGCAGAGAGACCAATGTCACATCTTAGAATTGTGTGATTGGTGCAGGCTGAGGCCAGGTTCAGCAGCCTGATACACACTGCAGTCCCGCACTAAAGCTGTCATGATAAATTGATGTGGGGTTGAGGGTCCTCGGCGAGGAGGTGACAGTTATGGAGTTGGAGTTTGGAGCTGCCTCATACTTGTGTCCTCTACAAGAAAGAAGGGAGTTTCTCAACACCAGTAAAAATGTAGTTGTCTAGGGCAGTGAAATGAGAATGAGAAGGTGAGTGTCAGCTAGATGTTAAAGCTGGAAGTGGGGTTATGAGTCGTGGCTTACAAGCTCTTTTTATATATTGCTGTATTAATGTTACAGTATATTACAGTATACTATGTCTTTTAAAGTAAAAACTCATATTTCTGAAATGTAACCTGTCGAGGCGAAAGTAGCATCATTCCTAACTCTTAATGAAGTTTATATAATGAGGTTTAATTTCAGGTCATTTTGTACCATTTCTATTGTTTTAGTCATTATTACATTTTGCCAATATGTAAATGCCCAGGGGCATGTTTAAATAATGGTAAAAAACCAAGCTAAATTAATTTACTGGATTTTGGTATGACAGCAATTAAATTAATAGTGTCTGTAAGAGGCCATCTGTTAAGGAATTTTGGCAAGGCTGATATTATGTATAATGTTGTCTGTTGTTCATAGAAGAATCCACACACTACTAAATCAGAAACTATCATCAATTTTGCTCTGTTTACAACCTTTTGCTTACCAAAGTAAAATAGCTGCAGTGAAATAGTCTGGGCCATAGTTGATCTGCACGAATTGGGAAGGGAGCCTCCCTGGATGTGGAGCAGTCTGAGCAGGGCCAGGCCAGCAGGTGGGCCCTGACACATCCAATACGGTTAAGGCTCATCATCATAAGAGAGACCAGTGGCTGCATGGGGCCGAGGTGAGAGAGGATCCATGTTTACAAAACAGCACCAGGAGAGGAACGGCAGGTGGCTTAGTGGTTGGGGCCACTGATTAGCAACAGTAGGACTGCTGTTTCATATCATGGGTATAATAGGAAGGTGGCCTTGTCCCGTAGGGAAAGCAGGCTCTAAGGCCTTTTCCTTTACTTTAAAACCTGCTGCTCTGCCCTTGAGAAAGGCACTCAGCTCCAGCTTGCTCCACAAGTCCTCTAAAATATCATTTCAAATATCACTCCTCTTTCTAAGGCTTCCTCTTCAGTCAATAGCCTTGAAAATGTGAGGCGGGCTCTCAATGGTCTGTCTTTAAATAAAAAAAGGTCAAACTGAAAATGTCAGCGATTATGATTCTTTAACATTTATTTTACAATAATTCAATTCATATAATTATGGTTCATTAATTGCAATGAAAATGTTACAGTATTGGATGTGAGAGACTTTTACTGATTTATTTATTTCTTAGCCATAATAACCTTTGTACTTTTACACCACTAATTATATATATATATATATATATATATATATATATATATATATATATATATATATATATATATATATATATATATATATATACACACACACAGTCAAAGTTTTGGACACGCCTACACGCCAGGTTATAACTATTTTAATTGTAATATTACTGAATAATTGTAAAGACATCTACACCATAAAACCTTTTACATACATTTATGAAATTATTCTGAGATCAGAAACAAGGATTTGATTTCATACTTTCTATAGAGAAGTTTACCATAAACTGAAAAAATTCTTTCTGACAAACCAAGTTCCTTTTTTGGAGAGGTTTAAAAGAAGCTTCTAAAGAGTGAGGTGGCTTTAACACAATCGAGTTGACACCTTGCGAGGAGTCTACACTTTGCCATCTTAAAATAAACCTGCGATGACTGAGGGTGAAAATTGAGAGGAAAGGTATGCACTTACAGGAGCGATTTTGCAGAGTTGAAACAATTATCACCATGTCTCTCACACGTTTCAGTGAGAGGTTTCTGAAATATAACTCTCATTAGGAGCGCTGCGGAAAGCTGGGCAATCTCCATACACAAATGGCACGTGTCCAAAACAGGGTGTGGGAGATAGGGTTGGTGAGGTGCTGCAGCACCCCCAGATTTCAGGACTGTTGAACAGCAAGAGCTGAATGTAATAATAACAAAAAGCTGCATAGCAAAGTACTATGTGTGCTTTATGCAGGAGAGCGTTTGCATTTTTTTTATTTTGTATTATTTATATACCCCGATCGTAACAATAAATCACTTTCTTGTTTTTACAATATCTGTTTATCTTATAATCTGTACTTAACAGTAGGAGCATGTTGTAGTTCTACAATTATAGCCTGTAGTTCATTTGTTTCTCTTCATCTGTTGTTATCTTACCTTTGCCCTGTTCTACTATTGTCAGGCCCCCCACAGGACCACCACAGAGCAGATATTATTTGGATGGTGGCTCATTGTTAGTACTACAGTAACACTGACTGTTGTTGACACTGACGCTGTTGTTGACTAGCCATGTATTCTGAAGTGGCCTAATATTGTTTTTAAAACGTACTTAATTTTTAAACCATTGCGATAAGCTCCCACTGGATGAGCGTTTGGGCACTGAAAACTGCATGTAGCTTGGCTAAGGGCGTGACACAATTGGTTCAACAATCTGATTGCTATACTAATCTGCATAAAGTTTGCCCAGCATTAGAACTAGCAGACTAAGCATGGCCTGCATTAGAGGTTGTTATATAAGTTATGATACATATATATAACAAGTATTTAAAAAGGGGATAATAGAGCATGCTGTCAAGTATGTGCCGCTTAGAATATCAGCGCCCCTGATTCAAAACACTTTCCTGCATCCCTGTGTCCAAATGCATGTGGAATTTGTTCAGTACAAATAGTGTTGTGGCTTAAAATACAACTGTAAACAAGAGTCAATGAACTGACAGAAACTGCTAGTTGAAAAAGCGATTACAGTGTGTGTGTGCGTTCATGTTTGTGTGTGTGTGTGTGTGTGTAGACTGGGCAGGATGGGGCAGGCAGGGTTCAATGTAATTAGTCAGATTGAGGACTGAAATGAGGCAGTGTGAGAGAAGGCAGGGGCCAGAAGTGTGTGTGTGTGTGTGTGTGTGTGTGTGTGTGTGTGTGCTGGGATGCTTTAATTGGAGCTCAGTGGCTGGTGAGAATCAGAGGTACTCCAGAAACAAAAGAGCAGAGAGAGAGAGAGAGAGAGAGAGAGAGAGAGGTGGTCAATGTACAGTGTGTGTGTGTGTGTGTGTGTGTGTGTGTGTGTGTGTGTGTGTGTGTGTGTGTGTGTGTGTGTGTGTGTGTGTGTGTGTGTGTGTGTGTGTCTGACTGTGCGGGTGGACAATCACTAAATGACATTTTACATGTTCAGTTGCGGCTTGAACAGCAGATCAAAAGAGGCTTTTCTTTTAAGAAAAAAAACAAAAAGTAGACAATATCATTTTATAAAACAAGAAAGTAGCATTTTGTTTCACATCTTAAGCATAATTTGAGCTGGATTGATTTAACTTGGGGAGCTGCTGTAATTTGAGTGATCCAGTAGAAATCTGCTTTGTCTGGTAAAGAATTACCCTCTATAACTCACAGACTTCCTTCAGTAACCGTAAAACAGATGCATAGTGATATCAGAATTTAATTGTAATCGGCAGATAATGGTTGTTTTTTAAAATATTAGGCATAGGATAGACGGTTAGATCTGACTGATATTTGATTGTATATTTATTGAATTCTAGTAGACTGGCATGTTTACTCCTAGAGTAAATCTATAGAAATTTTAAGTTATACTAAAGTTAAACCAGACAAATGAATTAATGTATATTTTTGGTATAAGAATCAGCCTCACCATGAACTTAAACGACCCAAAATTTTCATATTGGTGCATACCTGAATAGTAGTCCTGTTGGAACCAACCTTACAGAAATGTAGACAAAAACTCTGTGAATAGACAAGAATAAAGTTCTTATACTCAGGCTGTGACATTTTAATACAGGCTATCTGGTTTAATTTGGGGAAATTACACAGATATTAATCGGCCAGTCAAATCCCTTACAAATTGCGTTCCTCTCTTAAAACTAATCCAGCTCGAACAGTGCTTTAGGAATACCAAAAAGAGTCTTACATCAAAACAAAAGAAAATATATTTTAAATGTCAGCTAGTTTGGAGCTGCACACAAAAGGCCATTTTTACAGAATGCAAATAAATCAATTAGCCAGGTTGTTAGCTCATTACTCAATTCACAGGCCCCTTCTTCTTTAATGGCTTTTTGACAGCTGATAAATGATGTCATTTACATTAGCTGGCCTGGTTTAAGACTGTTCGGCTTGTGGTCGGATGAATCGTACAGCAGACGCACGCAATACCTGATTATAGAGCAAACAGGGCAAAATGGCTAACAAACTGTACGAGTCAGTGGGAGACAAAAAGCTGCTCGATTGGTTTGTGTGCATTTAAGGGGAAGAATAATAAATGAAGATAATTTATTAGTGCAGCATGTGTGTGAACACACACACACATGCAGAAATACACCCTCACCGTAGTGGGAGATGGCAGAGAGCGCTCCAGTCACAGCTTCCCTCTCAGAGCCTCCATGTACTGAAGCCGGAGCCTCCAGCATGGACTGCATGCCATTCTAATCCCTCAGACCATCTTCCTCCATCTGTCCTCGCTCCGCCACTGGTCAAACACACGCAGAGAGAGGAACACACTGCTCGCATGATTCATACTGGACACTTTCCTTCGCCGGCTCCGGCTCAAATATCGCCTGCTTCGAGTGCATGCTGTTGAAATTCAATCAGTGACTTTGTCATTTGGAGGAATCAAAAAGTAATTTAAAGAGATGATTCAGACTGGATAATCTTGTATGACTTGTCTAATAGAATCTGGTTGCAGACTTGTAGCTTTGTATCACAAGAAGGGGCTGGAGAACAGAGGAGTCTCCTAAATGTACTGAGTTTATATGCTTGAAATGTGTACATCATTTCCACATGAATACAACACAGTTTCCGTGTTGATGTAATATGTTTCTTTCATCTGGAAACCACATTAATTAAAAGCACCACTTTTTCATCAAGATGAGAGAGAAAGGCATTTGTGAATTGGCGTTCGGTGCCCACATTTAGAGAATGAACCACATCAGTCATATCAGAACCTTGCGTCACTTGTATTATTTTTTAATAGCGACCACCCTTTGACTGGCGTGAACACCTCAGGAGTACAAATGCTCCAAATTTACTTGGAATGAAAATGTGTTGCATTCACTTACATTAAGCATTTATAACTTTCCTCCCTTCTACATTCTTGGTGGGACTTGTGACAATAGCAGAACCCTGTTTGGTGCTATATGGAACATATCTACAACAGCTTAGCAACAGGCTTTCCATCATGAAGAACCATTTATGTGCTGACAGTTCTATACAGCGGAATTGACTTCACTAACACCTGAAAAACCACTTATGGCTGTGATGCACTGTTACCATTTTAGAGATATGTTTTATTACAACAGCAGCAAAACAGAACATATATCCTCCATGATCTAAAGCTAAGACCTTCAAAAACCTGGCCAGTGATCAGATTTAGGCATCTGAGTGCGATCTACCTATTTTGGTTTGTAGCAGTTATCAGTTCAGTATTCATATGGACAGGAAACTTTGAATTTTGTTTGCTTTTAAATAAATTACATTTGGTGGGACAAACCATTTAAGGTAGTTTATGATAAGACACCTTTCTGCTTTTGTTTGCATCTCGAGCGAGAGCGCCAGAGACTTTGGCATAGACTCTCACGCCTCATAAATATTTCACAGGCGCCGATGTGCTTGGCGAAGGGAGGTCATAGGTGAAGAGGAGAGACAGAGAAAGGGAGAGTGGATGGCTACCCATCTAATGCACTGCAACTATCTTTCCTCAATCCATCCCTCCATCGTGGAGAGGGGTGAGCAGTGCCCAGAGCGTCCATTTCTAGCCTGGCTCCTCTCTCCAGCAGGCCGCTGAGCACCGGTAGCAGTCATTAGCAGGCTACTCAGCACGTACTGAGAAGTGGAGAGCGCTCGTGCTCGCTCTGCTTTGGGTTAACAGCGCTGCAGAGTTTGAAGGCGGTGGAGAGGCACTATGATAGCTCCCATCAGTGGCTGGCAGACTGCAGATTGGTGAACTCACACAGAGGTTAATGGACTAACTCAAGTTTGTCTGCGCTGCGATGAGAGGGGCCCTCGTATAATTGAATCAAGCCTGCATGTGAATGAAACCACAAGCAGGTTCTCTCTCTCTTTCTGCCTCTCTCTGGTTGGGAGTGATCTGAATTAATGTGTTGTTGGGAGGCAGACGAAGGGTGATGCATTTTGTAGCACCACAACATGCTGCAGCTAGAAAAAAAGCACTGAAGTGTATGATAATTTGCACTCGTGGAAAGCAGCCAACATATTAAAGATTTCTAATTAATAAAAGTACATCTGCAGTGGCAGTATAAGCACAAAAACTTGATATGAGGCCCCCTGGTGGCAGATTGTACTTCAACTTCTTTTTGCAAATGGGATATTTTTTCCGTTGACGGAAAAGGACGCTGTTGGTTAACTGCTGTGTGTAATGGTGTGGTGAGCTGCTAGTGAGCGATATTGCTCCCTGCAAAGACAGCTGTGTTGAGATTAATTGGACAGCAGCTTTTTTGATATCAAAAATTGTGTACAACTGCCACAATAGAAAATAGCATATAATCACAAACAACTTTTATAAATGTAAATCATTTTCAAATTCCATTAAAACTACTGAAGAAAATTTGTATTGCATAGTTCAACTTAGGGCCCTTCAAAACTTGTGTAATTAAGTTAACGGAGTTTTATAACTAATTTAGCCATCACTTATTTTCTTAGCTGTCCTGTAGGTTTAACAAATTAGACAAAAATAATAAAACAGAATTGTTATTATGCAGTCATTTATACTAAGACTTATTATTCAGTTACTACTACGGAACTAATATGTAAGATACGCAGTTGAGAGAAAGAGAGAGAGCAACAAATGAGTGGGTCCCTTACAAATTTAGCTGGACTTGGTAATATTTGCAGAGTTAGACGATGCCACTCATATACTCGCCCAGCACTAACCACAGAACGTTCACAAAGTTTCCTGAGGTCGTCACCATGTGTGGGAGGCTTGTGTGTCCACTGAGAAATCTGTTTCATATTTAACACGGCTGCTGGACCCTCATGCCAACACTCATTCTCATCAAGCCGCTTGAGCAGCACCAGGGGGACGTCACGCTTTATTTCTGCAGGTACAGAGTAGGTACAAGGGCGGTAAGAGCAGGTTTCTGGAGGTTCTAGATTTAGCTTGTACAAGTCTAATACTTTTTTCGCTCTAAACTTGTACCAAGTTCACAATAAACAGGTCAATGTAGAATGCTATTTGGATAAAGCAAAATTGACCAGCCCATCAGAACACAGAACTTTCAGATTGTTAAGAACACAATAACAAAAACAGTTACTTTAATTCCACACTATAAATAATTTGCTTAAAATGTGACCTATAATGCTCATTTTCAATGTACATATATTTATATTGGGGGTCTACTACATGCTTTGTTTTTTCCAGAACACAACATTTTTCTCAGCTTGCCAACTTTGTTCTGGTTGTCCTCCCGCAACAACCAAGTCTTTACTTATTTAGCTGCCTGTGCATTCTGTGAGGCTGCTGGTAGGTGGGCAATAAGGATTGTGAAAGGATGACATTACCTGGTGACAGAGTAAAAGACTAGAATTCTGACAAGGCGTTTCAGGCAGCCCAGAAAAGTGGTTTCTGTGGGGGAGTTACTATTCTGGGCTACAGAACTTGGAGACAGTTTACACAAACAAAATGCTACATAACCCACTAAAGGAAAGGGAAAACTGGGAAAGCATAATAGGTCCCCTTTAACGTAAAACTGTTGGTGAACTGGTTGGGGTAACATTTTGAGTTAAATGGACTTAAAATAATAAGTTAACAAAATACATAACGTTTTACTGTTTTATTTATATCTTATTAATAATAATTCAATAAACTATGTTTTGAACTTTGTCACGTTTTCTATGGCGCAAGTGCAATAGCGGATGACCAACAGTGACATAAAAATAAACAGTTGTTGATAGCCTACATAAACCTATGATTTAGACCTCTGGAGGGAAAACACGACTGTAAGGAAACTGTAAGATGTGGCCTGTAATTCCTTTCACTAACTCACCTCCATGTCAGCGGGTCGCTCCAGGTTGGAAGCAGACAGCCGTTAAATGCCCGTCCTTCTCTAAACTGCCTCCATCCGCCTCTTTCCCGCCATGCGAAAGTGCCGCGTGGCCCTCTGCGCATGCGCACCAGTCTCATTCCCCACGTGTAGCTGATGGCTGCAGTGGGCGGTGTGCTTGCAATACATACCGCATTACTATAATAATAACTTGATAATAAATTATCCACAATGCTCATTATTTGTGCCCGCAAGGCGACAGTGGGGACTTTTTGTAAGGAGCGCGAGCAGCCCGCGCGCTGCATGGGGCTCGCGCTCATTACGGATGCAGGTCGCGTGCAGCTGCGAACGAGAGCAGCACGCCGCTCGAACGGAGAGAGCGGGAAACAGGGAAAGACCGAAGAACTCTTGAGGATGCCTTGCGGGTTTTTTTTTCCTTTCATTTAACTTTCATAGTTGCCTTAAATAGCCAGTTTGACGTCTGCAACAGGAACGGAACGGAAAAAAACGAGCATCTGCATTCAGGTGTTTTGGGACTTCAGGTCATATGGGAAAATGTGCGTCAGGCTCGGAATGACAAAGCAATCGTTACATCCAGTAAGCCATTACAATTGCACTTTCCATATGAATTTGCCTTTTTGACATACTTACTTTGATTAAAAACTCGTTGGGCGAGTTTCATATTTCACTGACGGCTCAACTGAACTTAGAAATGTGTAAAACAGAAGGTTAAAGAAAATGTAATGTCTAATTAATAAATCAGTGGCTTTAACAACCGTTAACACCCAGAAACAAACTCAAGCGCACCGTGTCACATCTCTTTCCCGGTAATGATCTGATGACTGCAGCCACATGGCACGTGGTCGTCGCGTGGCTGCAGGGACGCTCTCGCGCACGCGCCTTCACCTATCCGAAAACGTTCCACCTGCCACGCTCGACAAAAACAAGGAGGTGCGATGAGGGGCGTCAACCGGCAGCAACGGTGGCGCGAGCTCTCCGGGTTTGCCCCCCCCACCTCACACCAGACACCCCACACAGTCCCTGACTGTGACTGGCAGGCACTGATTTTTTTCCCCACCCGTATCCCTACAAGCCTGCTCTTCTGCGTCGCGGCTGGCTAGCAGCCCACACTCAGAATGCGCCCGCCAATCAGAGCGCAGAAGGGCGAGGCTTGTTAAGGACGAGAACACGCTTCCTGCGTGTGGGAACTACTAGCCAGAAGGGCGGGGCTGGCCGGAAAACAGGTGGGCAAACAAAAAAACGCTGGCTGTTGAGCATCCCTCCACGCGAGCGCGCCACTCCTAGTGTGCCCACGCTCCACCAATCAGCTTGCGCACGAGACTGCCGCTGCGCTCCATAAATGGTGCGAAGGAAATGGAACGTTCGCACTAGCTTTACCGATTCAGGCGAGACTGCGATCTTTTTCTTTTTCTTTTTTTGCTTGATTTCGTCGTTTTGGTTCAGATAAACACACGGTTTCATTTGCGGTTCGCTCAGCAGAGGAAAGTGAAACGCCGCCGCCTCGTTTTTTAACCGTCCGGCAGCTCCGTCCCCGTCGCCGCTGCCGCCGCCGCCGCCACTCTCTCACAGCTCGCGGTAGCGTTTCGACTGTCTGAGGAGAAGAGCCAAGAGTCGACGGCTCCGCTTGTTTTTGTACTCGTCTCACATCAAATAACAAGAATGGTCATGGTGAGTAAACGTGTCCGGAGTGGTTTTGTTTTAGGGGCATGTGTCTGGTAGACTGCCATCTTCTTTCACTCACTGTGGTTTTAAAAAAACGGATAGTTCGCTTGGTTTCCCTGAGAAAGTTTTCTGGGGGAATCTTCATGTCCATGTGAGGGATGAGGACAGAACGCGATGCAGGTTTGCTCTGTCAGGTGTGTATCTTAGAGCTCAGGAGGGCAGTGGAGGTGTGTGCATTGTCTTGTGATAAAAGCAGGTGTGATGCCCTCGTGTTGGAGCGCGCGCGTAATTTTACTACGAGACCGATGCTGCGCCCAAACACCACATACTAGCATGCTAGACAGTGGTCGAAAGCTAGTACGCCACCTTAAGAAGGTCAGTCGTTAGTTTGGCATGCATAGTATAGAAGTAGATGGTTTTGTACGCAGCTTGGGGTTTTAAGGTGGTCCGTGGACCCGTGTTGTTTACGCTGGTGCATATAAACAGTGCTGTATAATACCACCAACACGACCTTACTCTTTTAGGTGAAGAAATCTTTATTTAGGAGCCTAAATCTGTTTACATCTATATTCCGCATGAGGGTTAAGAACCACATGCACCTGTCATTTAGAGTATTAACAGTGCATATAGTATATCCTGTTCTGTACATACTTTTTTCAGTATATTTGAATATGGGGTGTGTACTATTTGTAGACATTGTCTTTACTAAAATTACTAATACAGAATTTGTGTGTATGTTGTGATAGCCATCTATATGATCTCGCATCTAGTTCAGTGTGGTAATATGATAAAACAAGAGAGGTGGCCTTTTGCTGTTTACCAGCATTATTCAAATTTTAGATTTCAGTGATGTGGTGTGTGTGTGTGTGTGTGTGTGTGTGTGTGTGGGTTGGGGGGGGGGGGGGGGGGGGGTGGGGGGGGCAAAAAAAACATCCCGCTAAAATCAGTGCCTGCGTTTTAGTGCTTTTAGTGTGCATGCATTAGTGGTTAATTTATGTACCCAGTGCTGTGCAGGCATCCTATCAGCGTAGTGCCTGTAAGTGCAATCTCTCATTGCGCTCACTCAAGCACGGACCTCAGCAGCGATTGATTGCTTTTGCGGGTATGGAAGGAAGGAAGGGAGGAAGGGGAGGGTGGTGGTGGTTGGGGGGGCGGCTTTTCTTTAGCTAAGACAGCACCAGTGCTCCTCCTGTCTGCTAGGCTGCCAGAGCGAAGGTGTTAATTTTTTTTACAGGGGGGAGCGCGGATGACGGGCGGCCGATGCAGCCAGTGAGAGCGCAGGGGGGAGGAGGGGGCTGCTGGTGACCTCACCAATGGGGAGGGAGCAGGGGGGCTGCAGCATTTGGCTCATGCCGAAGCCTGTGCATTCACAAGCAGCTGCGCTCCGAGGAGGAATGCCCACTCTCTCTCTCGCTGGCCGCACGCTGCCTCGCCACCGCTGAGACACATACAGGGGGAGAGAGGGAGAGGGACGAGAGACAGAGGGAGAGAGCTCAGAGAGAGAGAGAGGGCACATTCGCACAGCTGCGGGAGAGAGAACTGTGCTGGCTGGCTCACAAATGGAGTGGAATGGGTTTAAAATGGTAAGGATGCTGCAGTGATTTTTGTCTGGGGTGTGCGTGCGTCTGTGAGTGTGCGTGTGTTGCCCTTGCCATATTTCAGAGCTCGCAGCTGCAGTGCATGTACCGGTCGAGTCGAGTGCTTCCTCTGTTTCTCTCCCTCTCTCTCTTTCTAAGTGTCTCGTTTCTCTTCCGCATCAATTTCAATCCAGCCGGATGGTCCTCACCTCTACAAGGGGGTGCATTCAGGCTGTAGAAACAGAAATGAGGGTGGAACAAGAGGAGGAGAGGGGCTGGAGGAATAGAGGAGGGGAAAGGACAGGAGAGGCATGATGGATAAGGGGCTGCGGTATGTGTTGCCAGGTTTTAAAACCTGTTTTACGAGGAAGGAGGTGTGCAGAATCTTAATGAACACCTTTATATTAGCGCTCGCCTTTGTTCTGCTTCTTCTCCCCCTCCGTACAGTGTGTCAGCCCCCTCAATACTGATTTACAGATTATTCCGCATCTAGACCTGTTTAGCATTTCTAATGTGCACGTTTTTGGTGTTGCGTGTTTGTTTGAAGGTGCAAGAATAGGTTGATGGCGATGCTGGATGCAGATGCAGAGTATTGCATAACTGCATGGCAGTGAGCATTCTGAAGCGCAAGTTTGTAAATGAGTGTGAGTGGGAGTGACCCAGTATGGGAGAGCGAGTGAGCGAGCGAGCAAGTGCGTGCGTGTATGTGTTTACTTATGTGTGTGCAAACTGTGTTTCAGTTTACGTTTAAATCCACATGTATTTCTTGGTGTAAACATGTGTGAAAATCGCCGGGTGTGCGAGTATTACAGCTTGTGTAAATATTACAGTGGTGATAGCGCAGGCTTTGTGCGTATGTGTGTGTGTGTATGGGTGAGTGAGCGTGTGTGTGCATCCATTGTTGACTAAAGGCTCAGAGGCTGCCTCTCCCGACTGTCACCAGGCTAGTGGGAGACTGTGCCTGCCTGGAACGAACTCGCCCCATGTGGGAAAGGGAGAGAGAGAGGGTGTGCCGGGAAGGGGGGAGGAGGGGTCAAAGCTGCCCAAACTACACTAAATCAGAAAACACTCTAAAATAGTAATGTTAGTCGTGCATTATATGTTATTTGCATCTACAGCACTGTTAAAACAGACAGACAGTCATTTCAGTCATTGATAGCTAGTGCTGCTCGCATGCAATTTTATTTTTATGATTTTTTTTTTTTTTTTGACAGGAACACACGACTGACAGGAACACTAGAGAGCATCTGAGCGGGTTTTAAAATGGTGTCCTCCTCCACTGCTTAGGGAATTCTACAGCTTGGCTATTTGCATCCAAAATGTGGGCAGCATTATTCATTTTTTTCAGGCAAATGTTTGACTGTTTGCGTGTGGGCTTTAACATGCAATCAAAATGCTAATTGAAAAGAGAGCGATTCCCAGCAGAGAATCCTGCCATACCTGACACTGTCTTTCTACTTATATGTGAACGTATGTGAGAGAGAAAGAGAAAGGTGCGGTGGAGTAGTGAGGGGGCCTGTCCATCAGTGAGTGTTGAAGGATTCAAGGGACGTAGAGGTGGAATAAGAGAATAGAGAAGCAGAGAGCCTTCTTACATCTTTTAAATTTTGAATTGATTAGCACTCCTCCTCCTCCTCCACCACCTCCGCAGTGCCCTGTCACAGGAGGAGCGGCCACTGAACATTGAGCACAGTCCATCCACCTTCTGCTCTCAGGAGCATTTGTCTTGTCGCTTTTCTCTTCTGTATCTTCTCTTCTCTTCATGTACTCCTCTTTCCTGTGCTCCCATCCACTCTCTTTTGCTATCTTCTCTTCTGCTCTTTCCTCCTCTTCTTTCCTTCCCCCTGTCCTCCTCTTCTCCCCCTTTTCCTCTTCTTACCTCCTCCTGTAGGCAAGCCACGCCATTCTACTCCAGGGCTTTTCTCCTTTGTTGTCCAGCTTCAAGGTTGCATATCAATGCTAATAAGTCTGTGGCTAGACTGAATATTAAGAGGCGTAGTATCAGGGCGCAGGTGGGCAGCAAGGAGCAAGAGAGAGGGAAAGAGAGACTGACCGCTGAGCTCTCCGGGCCGAGCAGCAGGGGTGTTAAAATAGCCCCAGGATGTGTGATGGCTGGGTGGAAGAGTTTGCACCCCTCTCTCCACATAGCGTGACTACACATGACAGTGGACTGACACAGGAGACCACTTGATCTATCAGAGTGTGAGGGAAATGGTAGAGAGCAGGGGAGAAAGAAAAAGAGACAGCGAGAAAGAGAGAGTGGAGAAAGAATAAAAAGAAGCCAAAGTTGTTTCCCTATGGCTGTATGTACCCGGGGGGGATGCGTGTCACTACTGCATCCATCCATAACTGTTCCACTGCAGGAGAGCAGCTGCTTTCAAACACCCTTTTCGCACTGTTGTTCCCTGTTGGCCTCAGATGGTGGCGCTGTAGAGCTTCCTCCTGAAAGAGCAACACAGCAGCACCTCTGATAGACCATTGAGTACATATTAGACATGGCCTCCTCTTTTAAAAGCACAGCAATCAGTATGTGCATTTAATTAGTGAAGGTTTTATTTTTTGATTTGAATTACATGACTACATAAATGCAAATGTGATGACTTTAAGTTGAAAAGCCTTTTAAATGTGTTAATTTTAGAGCGAATACCTTTTCTATTAATTATCGGCCCAAAGTCAGTTAACAGTCGCAGTTTGCACAGTAGCAGACATGCATACGCTTCTGCGCGTTTCTTTTTTTATGCTGTGCCCGGCTCAGTGGTCTGAATAAACAGGACTATAAGACGTCTTGACTGACATCAGATCAGATCCTCAGAGACACAGCAGATACAAATCGGCTCATGGATTGGACATGAGGCCAGCGAGGACGGGCTGACCTGGGAGGACAGGGAAGCGATGATTCCTTAAATGCAGGCCTACACATCCACCATCTCCAAGGGCAGTCAAGAACCACACCTTAAAGCAATACTCTGATGTCTACCTACATAAGGACATTTGTGCATTCGGTTATTTACGTATGCGTGGAAGAGCTCAGATTGTGCCGGCATTGTGTCTTTATCTCACACAATGTGTGCTCGTCTGTTTAAATAGTCATTCAATCGTAAAGTTTCGTTAATAGAGCTATTAACTTTAAATCAAAGTGTCATTTTGGATAAAAAGGGAGCTGAAATTTCACCTCAGATTACGAAAGGCAACATACAAAAGATAAAGGTATTATACATTCACGTTTCAACGTCACACTGCTTTTTTTCCGAGACGGCTACATTAAACAGGATCCGTAACGGTGAAGGCTAACTGGCTGACAGTTTTTATAGTTTTTCATTGCCTCGTGAAGTTCCATTGACATGGAATTAAGTGGGGTAATTTTGAACGTCTTGACATCTTTCAGATGGCAAATTATCTTAGGTAAGCAAAGGTTAATAAGCCAAGTCTATTCAAACAAAATCTGCTCCCAAGCATTGTCTCAATTATAGGCTTTCCTTTATAAGAAGCCTTCCTTTTTTTGTGCGACGGCTAAATATACATGAATACCAACAAAACGTTTTAGTTAAAATTTTAATAGGCTTCCACAGTGATTTCTCTCATTTATTCATCTCCATTCTCCCTGCAGATAGCTGAGGCGAGAGAGAGAGGGAGTAAGAGAGAGAGAGAGACTGAGAGAGAGAGAGAGAGAGTGCGCTCTTAAGGGAGAAGGCTTCACAAGCACGAGCCTAATTCCTCTGGCGCAAATTCAAAGTGCCACGCACAGACAGGCGATAATCAGCTGGATACACTCGCTCACACACGCACACACACACTATACACACGCCGCACACAAGTACACACACACTACCCGCTTTCAAAAAGGGCTCTGTTCTTCACGTCTCACCTACTGCTGCCTCTCCAAATACATATTCTGGTGTGTTCAACAGAGGCAAAGGAAACAGGCTGATTATCATTCAGGGTTCATCGGCAAATGTGGAAGGAATATTTTCTTTTATTTCTGCCTGCTGTTCTCTTCTTTCCTCTCCTCTCTCCATCCATCTGTCTCCCTCACTCTGCTCCTCTGTCTTTCTTTGTCTTCCTCACCCTCCTTGTCCTCCTTCTTTTCTCTCTTTTTCTCTCTCTCTCCCTCTCTCTCTTCCTCTCTCCCTCCCTCCCTCCCTCCCTCACTCCCTCCCTCCCGCCGCCTGTGTGTTTTGGTATTCATACAGACGTTTGGATTTGAGTGGCAGCCTCTCCTGAGACTGTGCACAAACTGCACATTTCTCTGATCTACATTTTGCACCCCAGGAAAAGACAGCAGCAGCAGAGGCAGCAGGAGGCGAGTCTTCACCGCTAGCTATCGCCAGCTCAGCCCCGCACACTCCAGCTCCCCCCCCCAGCACCAGCCAATAAACTCACCTGCCACAGGGCACTAAAGGACATCTCAAGGTCACTCATAGGACGGGAACCTCTTCTATTTTGAATTGTTATATTTTTACACCATTTGGATTTAACAGCTATCTTTCACGTTGTAGGAACTGTTTAGGATGAGTGGACTTAAATTAAAAAATTGATTTTAATTCTATATATTTTTGATATAGTAATAATAGGGAGTGTCTGAGTATAAGCCTTGCAGAGATATGTTAATATATGCACCATGCCTGTAGCATGCTTGTGCACTAGGGGTGCGTAACAGTCCTTATATTTTCAGGTTTTATTCGCTTTTCATTGATTTGTGATATATTAGGCATGTAATGATACACACTACCTATGATTTGATTTGATTCACGGTACTGGGTTTTGTATTCTTTTTGAACAAAATTTGATTAAAGAAAAATTCTAACTATAGTCATTGCACAACTTTTTAATGACACTGGAGTTTGGCACCAGGAGAAGTGCTGGTGTTGATTGGAGCTGATTGTTTACAACTGTTGATGGATACCCAATACATTAGATGGCATAATTATTAGTCCACTCTCCACAATGCACATTGTCGCAGTTTTGCATTGCAGAATCACAATTTGACAATGCACTGTTCCATCTGTTCCTGATTTATTTTACACACAACATATAAAACAACACAAAGGTAGTGCTAACTTCGCAGCGACTACAGTGTTAAAAAGAACATCGGCCCTTTTTTCATTGCAAGCCTCGTCATGATATCAGTAAACGCACTATGGATGAAAGGTGAGGAGAAATGCTCTCAGTGGCTCTGGAAGAAAACAAAGCAGCAAAGAAGAGGAGAGTAGAAGGGGGATTGAAATTAGAACAGAAGGGAACAGTGGGTATAAATGTCAAAGATAGTTCTGCTCTTCTAGCATCAGTGGTTTAGAGTCAAAGTTCACGGAGACTAAGGGTCACGAGTCTGTAACGCCACAATGCAACCTGACAGAGAAAGGGCAAATGGTAGCTTGCAGAAACCATCTTGATCAAAATAGTAACCATAGATACCACTGTTGGCATTTCATGAAGGAATTGTATTGCGTGAAATCTTGCCCCCGAAGATCTTCTGTGGCTGTAGATATTGTTATCTGGCTGTCAGCTGGAGTTAGCTTGATTAGGGGTGAGAGCAGACCCTCAGCAGAAGTTGCTGTCTTGTCTCAGAACAAACGTCATTTGTTTCCCAAAATGTCTCCCTCGCTTTCTGCTTTTATTCACCAGCAACAGGTTCACGGCATGCTAGTATCTGAACTGCACCACTAATAAAAGATGTACATCCTCGCAAACACCGACGTGACCAACATTAATCGAATCATTTACACGCCAGAGTTTAAAAACAGGCCATCATCCTCATGCGCTCAGCGTGTTACTCCGGTGAACTCTGCCCAAGATTGGCTCTGCATGGATAACCCTATATATTTCCTGGCACATACTATATGAGCATCGATTGTCCCCTGTGGGCATTTTCAATTACACTGTAGCTCAGTAGTGGAAGATTAATCTGCTATTTTGAATGCATGCCACATTTGGTGCTTTCGTTGAGATTCTGCAGGGGAGTTATCTCCTCAGCCATGAGACTCCATTAGGTTCTTTTTGTCTCCTTGCTGCAGCAGATGCCGCTTCATGCCTCGGTACTCTTCTGCATATTCTGACCCATAATCCAGAGACAAAGACGTCTTTTATTGTGGTTTCACTAAATGGACCGACAGTCCACATCCTGCGCTTCAATAGAACACATAGATAAATAGACAGTAAATAGGCAGTCATTAGTCTACAGCAGAAGAGCGATGAACAGGAGTGTTGCTCTGAACTTTCTTTAGTTTTTTTCTAAATAGATGCCTATTTTATCATTCACTATTTCACCAGGTTTTTGTATTATTCTTTGTACCCACAGTGGCATGTCACATTTTCTTCACACATTGCCATTTTTATCTTCTATAGAGAGGCTGATCAGAATGCCCTGGTTTACTTTAAAACTGAAAAAATGGAAACCAGGTGGCAAATACTCGTATAAATAAAAAAACACATCTATTTAACAGTAAGTACATATTACTGTGGCATATTTTTGTAGAAAGTAGACATGCCTTTCATTTTATTATTGCTAGTTATTTCATAATCAGCTTCTTGATTTGATTTGAGAAAGGACATGTCATAATACAATATGAAATATGAGGAGGGCGGAAATGGGACACTGCGGTTCCTTCTCCTCTATCTTCAGATGTTTTGTCTTTCATTTCTGCTTGAGAAAAGTCCTAGAAAGAAGTCAGAACACTTTACTACAGGGTGCCGTTCGTATTGCTGCATGACACCTACGTCCTACATTATTTGTCGGTACAACTGACATAACTCTACATAAATGTTTAAATGTTTATAAACGGTTACATTTGCCAGTTCTGATCAAAGTCTGGCAAAGTAGTCTTTAGCACAGATGACTCCTATTAGAATAAGCATTTGTATACGTTAATGTTGACTTATAGCCACTTTAATAATAATAATAATCTTTAATGAAAATGTATGCCTATGTAGGTGTCAAGTAGCCCTATTAACAGCACCCTACAGTAAAGAGTTACCAAAAAAGATGACCTGTTCTTTAACCAAACAAAACCCAAATAAGAAAGCATTGTTGACTGTTGGTGTAGGTCTATTGTTCTTTTGTTGAAGGATCTAAACTTTTTGGAGACAAATTTTAGTTCTGCTCACTAAAACAAATTTAAATATTTCACATCATACTCGAAGATCATATTTGTTGTATAACAACAATCTTATCTTATCTTTTCCCATTTTTATGTTTCACCAATAACCTAGGCATAGTGCTTTGGGAAGTTTTGTGGCAAGTAAACTATTTGTTTTGATTGTATATGTGCTAGCAGTTGACCAAATCCAGGTTGATTTGCATCATGCAGGCCAACGAAACCTTGGGCACCCTCTGTCCGCTTTGTTAGATTGTTTGGTTTTACTGCTGCTTATGTAAATGATGTATCTCCGATGCAGTTCCTCTTATAAAGCGGGAAGAGGGAGTGGGTTCTGATGCTAAAAAATTATAGTAATTAACTTAGTATTGTTTTTAACAGCACAAACCAGCAACAAATCAAAAGGCCTGAGCCTAGAGAGAACTTTCAACGCCACCCTTCTGTCTCTTAAAACGTTAAAAAGGATGCCACATAGAAATTCTGCTCCTCCTAATTACTCAGTCAAACTCCTATCAATTACCTTCATGCTCTTTTATGAAAACAGATGCAAAGCTTTGCTCTTCTGCCTGTTTGATGGACTCCAGCACAGATTTTAATCGATAGCTAAATTGGCTTCATGCGATGAGTTGTACCCCTGGTGTGTTGGTGTGACAGCTCAGGATTGGCTGCAGGGTATGTGTCAAAAGGCAAGTTGAAAGAAACTGCCGGTAGGGCTGTTGTAGTTACTTGATTAAACTCGAATAGTCGATAAAGAAGGATTATAATATCTTCTCAACAATGATTGTTTAATAGTAATATATATTTTATTGTCCTACTGGAGAAGTTCTCCTACAGTGAGTCTGATTAACACATCCATTCATATTAATTGTTTTCTAAATAGTGGTTTATTTGATCTTTTTTTAAGTAAAGTATTTTGAAATCTTTGAAAGGCTGTGCATATTTTGTTATTGTTCAGTTAAGCTATTTTCATTGCTTGGGTTCATCAAAATAATTGTTAGTTTACTTGATTACTACTATAATCTATAGTATTTGGGAAATTCAGGAGTATGTCAAAGACAGAAAGTAAAATATAAATTTGTATCAAGTAGCCGTGAAAAGGAATAAAAACTAAAGGTGAAACGAGCGGAAGCGGATAAGAAAGAAGGAGTGGTAAAGGAGGAAAAGGAGTGTGGGTGGAAAAGAGAGAGGGGAAGAAAGCAGTGAGAGAAAATAGTGTTAATGAAGGAGAAGACTGGGTAGTGAAGAAGTGAGGAGCAGCTGCAGGAAGATGAGGAGGCTGAGATTGGATTAGCTCGACTTCAGCAGCAGTGTGTGTGTATATGTGTGTGTGTGTGTGTGTGTGTGTGTGTGTGTGTGTGTGTGTGTGTGCGCGTGTGTGTGTGTGTGTGTGTGTGTTCAGGACCCCTCATCCACCCAGGAACATGAGGCTGCAGTCAGCTTTTTTTCTCTATATACCCCCCTTCCCACCAACCCCCTTCCTTGCAGGCTCTTTGTACAGCTTTTAATACCTTGCTGTAATGAACAAATATTATCTTAATGACTTAAAAAGGGGGAATAATTAAAAGGAAAATACAGGGAGAGGTGTTTTGCCGTGTATAACAAAAGGCATTTATCTTCATTTTACTACCTCACAAATCCCTACTTTCTAACAATAAGAGTTAGAAAACTTAAACTTGAACTCGAAGCTTTAATGCCAAAATGCTACTTATCACAGCTGTCACATCAACATAAATGTTATCAAACTTTTTTGTTTTAATTTGGTAGGCCTTTACTTTAAGGCTCTTTTATATTAAGGGAACACTAATTGGATTTTAATTGTTATTAATTAATTATTGACACTAATTGTTATTAATGCTTGTATTAGGTGATGTTGTGTAAAACTAAATATTGAACAACAATGCAAAAAAACTATAAGTGTAGAACCACTGTAAAAAAAAAAAATATATATATATATATATAAACAATTTATAGCAGTTTAAGGGTTCTTCCTAGCACCTGGTTCTTCATGCTCACACATCTGTCCCTCTAAAGAACCACCCATATAAAGGTTTCTTTTAGGGGCCCAAAAGGTCTTCTATTGCATTTTCTATGACATTGTGATTGCAAACCAACCTTATTGGCAACTTTATTTGAAGAGTGTTTATGGAAAATGTAAAGAGTTCATAGGTGAGCTTGTTAACTGTAAGGCATAAGTGTTTTTTTGGCTGAAGATTTGGTTTTCTAGAGATAACTAATTCATTAACTTATGTGTAAATGTTGTAAAAGTACATTAATATCAATTTCTCCTTCTCCTAACCCCTTTAAAGTTGCCATATAAAGTTTATTGAAGTCCAAAACGAAACAGTCATCTGTATTTGTCATTGACAGCCAAGTATTTGAAGTTCAATGAACTCAACATTATAAGGTTACTTAAGTTTCTTAGATTAAAACACTGACTCTATTGTGTGGCGCTTGTCAGATATGCAGTGTTTTGTTATGGAAGCTCTGCTGTTAGAGTGTTTTTTCGGCTGAAGCGGGCGAGATGAAGCTAGTTAGGTGGTGTGTTGGGGGTGATGGTGGGATGAGCTAGTGGAGCGTGACAGAGAGAAGCTGCACAGGTGCACCAGCATTCTGCTACCTGCCAGCTACCTGCAGCCATGTCAACACAGCACCTGGAGCTGACACAGCTCAGCCAAGTGCACACACAGACAAAATTTAATCTCCCCCCACACACACATACACACACAAATGCTGTATCTACAGCCCAGCGAACTGCATGCGCAGAATGAAACTAAAGCACAGCGATCTCCTAACCTTGTGCTAAAGGCAGACCCAGTAATGCAGAGATTTCCCTGCGTTCTTCCAGCAAGGTCACCTTTACTTTAACACAGAGGCTGCTACACAGCCCTGAGAGACTCACTGTGTGTGAATGTATGTATATGTGTGAGTGGGTGTGTGATTTACTAAGAGCTCTATGTGCAGAGTGAGAGAATATGTAAAACAAAGGGATGTGAGAGAGAGCATGAAGGAAGTATCCATTAAAACCACAGCACATCAGATGCAGTGTCCAAAAGCATCAAAAAATGATGTTGGCCGGTTCCAACACACCACATTAACACACACTAACGTTAAGCTACTTCAAGCACAGTTCCTCAGTGCTCCACAGCACACCATGCAGCATTTTGCTATTGCCACATTAAATTAAAGCCAAATTAAAACCATAGAAAGCCACAGTAGAGCACATGTAGCATGAAATGTACACAGTGAAAAGCAGGCAAGTCTTGCGCTTGTTTTTTCAGCTTGAAAATAGCTTGTGAAGAGGTAATAAACAAGTGTGACGAATATTGAAAGCTTCATTTCATTCAATCCATATGAGTAGAGCGTAAAGATTTATGTGAATCTGATCATTTTTACTATAAGAAACAGATCCTGATCTGTTTAAATGCTTTCTTAGTATTTATTTTGGAATTTGATCAAATATTTTTATATATTTTCCTATCTTATTTTTTGACAGCATTGACAACCAAGCTGAGCCTGGTTGGCAGAAAATCCCAAGTTAACAGACACATACACACAGGCACTCTCACACACACATTCATACACTACTTTCTGTCTCTTTGATCATCACCCTGTACATGAACCGTGTTTTCCTAATAACGCTGGGCCACGAACAGAAATAGCTTCACATCCTCTGAATTTTCAGTTGTTATGTGTGTTTTGATACAGAAGTAGCACACCATCTCGTCTAATGAGGCTTTCTCTGCAGCATCAGAAATACATGCAGCATTAATGGAGATATGGGCAGCTAGGGTTAAGGCTTATGGATGATGTGTTGTCATTGTGTGTGTGTGTGTGTGTGTGTGTGTGTGTGTGTGTGTTTCAGTAAATATGTATGTGTAGTCACAGGTAAAAGCAGTGCATTTGTGTATGTTTTCAGGACAAAAATGAAACCCGAGCATAATAGTCATAATATATAATCATAAAATAGTCATGAGCATAATAGTCAAAAATGTTTCATTGTGCTTTTACTGAAAGGATAGAAACATTTATTTTCTGTTAGGTAAAGGTTAAGGTTAGTTTTTGGCATTAGGCTCAGAAAAAGGCTTAGAAAACTCTTATTGTATGTAGATGTGCAATAAAATAATCCTATATATATATATACCACATATATGGGTCATATGTATGAACCCCCGTCCTAAGATTGTATAAAAACAAAAGCGTGTGTGTGTGTGGCAGGGCCTAGCAGACTGCGCCCCCTCCCTGCTTGCTGAAGGACAGGAGCCCTATGGCTTGTGGCTGGCTAGGCATCAGGCCAGACTCTCTCACATTTCAGCTGGGAGCCAGAGCAGAGAGAGCTGGGCACTGGAGCCACACAAATTCAAGTGTCATCCCAGAATCAAGATGCTCACCAATTTTCTGCTTGCCTTGGCGCAGAGCTGGGAAGCAGCCAATGTCCAAATGAAGCCAGGCGTCCTCTGGTGGCCTGGACAGGACTGGGGCAGAACTCACATCTCAGGGCTTTTCCACCCCCTTTGGGAATGTTGTCCAGCAGAGCAGAGCGGTGATAGGAAGTGAGAAAGTCTTTAAAAGGGAACATGCCATAAAATCATAAAACCGCTCTCCAGCTATAATCTCCGCCCACAAATGTCTTATTCGTAGCAACCGTTGTCAGGCTAGGCAAGTCAAATAGACCATCCTATTCAACCTAAAGAGAAAGCTCACAAATTCACCTTGAGTGTTGTAATTATATTGTATTGTACATGTATGTATGTATATATATATATATATATATATATATATATATATATATATATATATATATATATATATATATATATATATATATGTCATGTAATCGAGAGCTCCAATTAGTATGATAGCAAATTAGTTTGAGCTGGATATTTCTGGCAACGTTTCGCAATGCTTGTAGAACCACACAGCAACTACGAAAGAAAGCATTTCTGAGCAAAGCGTGGATAGGTCAGTTCACCTAATTTATAAAGGACAAGCTCTGCGGCTTTTGGTTACATCACAGTTTATTTCTTATATTAGTCATCATCGCCGTGATGAAATGTTGCAGTACATTTAGAGCATGTATATCTAAATAGGATTACAGTGGCTTGTTACCGCTGTTTGAAAACATGGAGAAAACCTCGCCACCACATTAGCCACGTTGTCATGTTGTGTGCTAATTCGCTTCTGCAGAGGAGCTGCATGAAAGGTTAATTTAAGGCCAAGAAGATCCCACGCACTGGGAGAGAGAAAGAGAGGGGCAGCTGATGTGTGGACTATGCTATAGAGAGTGGGCAGAGTGGAGGGACGCAGGTGTTTCTTCAGAGCTATAGCCCAGAGAAAAACACAGCCAGTGCCACTGACACTACCAGCCTTTACACGCACCCCCTGTTCTACTCCCCTCTTCTTCCCCCAGACTTCTCCTTACCCCTCTCTCCACCCTCATCCTCACCTCCCCAATCCCTTCTCTTCTCTTTACTGATTATCCATCTTTTATGGAACTGTTCTTGCTTTGCTAAATGAATTGGTACAGGACAGCTTGTTTTGAGTCGATAATTAGCTTCTTTTAATTGCACAGAATAGTCTCAAAGTGTCCTTGTTATCTGTCTGCTACTAAGTTTTTACACAAATTGTTGTGTGTATTTCGAATATTACACCAGAACGAAATTCCTGATGAGGAATGAGGAAACAGGTGAACAATCAAACAATCAATTATACATTCTGCACCAAATGTTTTGAGAAAATATGTTTTTGTTTTTGAAGTAGCCACTGTTCCTATCAGCGTAATGACAACATGATCTACCATCAGCTAATATGCCTTACAATGTAGGAAAACTTTTATATAGAAAGATCTATCTATCTAACTATCTATCTATCTATCTATCTATCTATCTATCTATCTATCTATCTATCTATCTATCTATCTATCCCTTCATCCACCCATCCATTCACCCATCTATCCATCCATCTATCCATCTTTCACTGTCAGCATTGCCTTTCATCTTGCAGCAAGTAAACCTGTTAGTTCAGTGTATATTCAGTCTGGTTATTATAAAGGCTTGCAATAATTCTGTCACCTAAGGATCCTTATAGGAGTAAAGTTCCTTCATCCGAGAGAAAAACCAGATTCCTCTGAAATGATCTGATAAAACAAAAACAGCAAAGATGCCGGAAAGGCAACGAGACTATGAACCATTGCTCAGCCAGATGCACTGCAATCCTGTTCCAGTGTAATGAAATCTGCAGTAATGTAAAGGATGAGGCAATCAGGGCTTGGTAACTCCAGGAGCCTCTATTATGTAGCCTGTAGCTATCGTGATTAATTATTTCACAATACATTATTTTAATATTGTCAGTACTTGTGAACGCTAACCAACTCCATGTTTCCTTATTAAAACTCAGTCATGTTACCCGGATTTAGTGTAACACAGTAAGCCAAATATTAAATAAAAATCATTTTGATCAGTTTTAGCCTTTATTTTGTATTTTGGCGTAGTATTATGTAGTATTAATATAGCATTACTGGTTCTTTTTGCGCTGCTCCAACTGATCAAATCTATATTGTGACATATTGTGTCTTGTAAAAATTATTTGAAACATCACATATGATTTTTAATTATGAGTTCAAGTTTCCTTATGATTTTAGGTACCAAAATAACCTCTTGGAATTGGAATTCCATGCAATCGAATTGAGCAATCTTATTATATGTATATGTGTGTGAGTGCATATATATATATATATATATATATATATATATATATATATATATATATATATATATATATTGTTTTTGTTTTTTTTTCCTGAATACAACTATGACTTTGTTACACTATCACATCACGTAAGAAAAGAGGGAGAAAGGGAGGGATATGGATGTATTGTGAGAAAGAAAGAAGAATGTCTGGAAGGAAAAAAAAGAAAAGCGTTAAAGAGAAGTTAAATGAAAAAACGCTGTTATGCTGAACCATTTGATGTTCTGAGACACTCAGGAAAAGAGAGAGGGAGGAAGAGAGAGAGAAAAGAAGTGAGGGAGGAGAAGAAGAAACCCATTTGCTAAAGTAGATGCGGATCGATGGCGGTGGAGCTGGGCAGACTCAGCGCATGCCGTCCCACATTACTGCCGGGATTGATCTACCAGAGCATCTGTCTGACCCAGGGCTGCTCTGTAGCCGGGGGGGAGGCGTCCCAGAGAGGGGGAGCAGGCGCAAAACGCAGAGATTAAAAACTAAAAAATCAATACACACACAGAGCCAAACTGACCTGTTGTTAAGATACAAGAAATGTATAAAGACTCATACCTGAATGAGTTTTGACAGCTCGGGTCCCCTCTGGCATTTAAGCACGCACGCACAGTGTAGCTGGGCGTGGTTTCTAGGGGCAGACCTGTAACCTTTGATAATGCAGAAAAGAGATGTACCCTCAGATGACTAAGTGAATCTTTTCACTAATAAAAATATGTTCCAGTTATATAACACTAACTCAAGAGTTAAAAGAATTTTAGTTAGAACAAATACTGACCAAAATTCTTAAAATTAAGTATAATATTCAGTATATATAATATATATAAGAGTTGATAAAGGGTTATAATGTACTTTTAATCATTTTATTTTTTGTGTGTGTGATATACAATGTTGAGAGAGAGATGTAGACACTTCAGAAATATTATTACCATGTCATAATCAATACCACCTTTAATATAGAAATAAAAAGTATTTTTCATTCCACATGCTGTCATTCTTTACAAAAGCTTGCAATATCCAAAATTAGTTTTCAAATTAAACTGTTCGGGTGTAATTATTTCTTTACATATATCTTTTACATGGGATTTCAAACTATTGATGCTATTTCTGCAATTTCCTCTTTCAAATTGGTACGCCGAGTATCTACACCATCAGTGTGATCTGACTTGTGCTGGGAAATAACTTTGTTTCATATTCCACTCGTACAATAGCCGCTGTTAAAGAGTGGAAAAGAAAACGTGAGTTAAAATCTCAGCGTTCCGTCCGTCTGTCTGCCCGGCACAAATAATTTGAAGTGCTTGCAAAAGTCTACAAGGAAAAAAAGGGCAATTCGCAGCCTGTTCATAAATACTGTTCTCGTCCTGCTTTTGTGCTCGTTCATTGGGCCGGTCTCTCTGGAGCTCCGAGTGCCAGAACAGAAGAGATTATAAGACTGCAGGATGTTCCTAACATAAAGAGGAGCTCCAGGTGAGCCTCCATTTTGCGATGGTCACTCTCACTTCAATTGTACAGCACATACGCACATTTTACACACACACACACACACACACACATTATGGTGTGTTTTACTGATCGTCCATTTTGTGGCTCAACTTCTTACAAAATGTGATACAAGCTGAGACTGTGACGGTTCAGTCAAATGATTTGGGGTTATATTGGATTAGATTAAGATCCAATAGTTTTAAAAAGAGTTGGGTAGATATTCTTATGGGGGTAGTGTTCAGTTTTTCAGTTTTTTGTACTGCACCAGCAGTCGGAGTAAAGCATGGCAGTAAATAAAGCTGTACAGAGAACAAGAGATGGATGCATGAAGCCGAGAGCCGCCATGTCAAAATATTATTGCGAACGCAGTCACATGGTTTCATTCACTCATTCACCTTCAGCCATTTAGCACAGGCAGGAGATTCTGCCTATTTCACCAAACTTTGAAAAATGACTCCCCTATTATAATTACAGGAAACTTGTACCCGTTTTGGTAATGTTTAGGGTCTTGTGAGTATTTCGAGCCTAAAAATCCATTTTCCAGTTAACTGATTTCGAGATTTATGTTTTGGGTTTGTTCAGCCTGCTGCCCAGACTTTCTACACAAGCTGCTGCTGTTCCCCCAGGAGGTGGGGGCAGGGCGAAGCAGTTGATGCAATACTTAAGAAGACAGGAATGAAACCTCCAACCACCCTTTGTTTTTACTTTAGGATTTGTTGTTTGACATGGCTGTTAAAATAGTGAAGTCATTGACCAGAAGGGCGATGAGCATTGCTCGTTGGAATACTGTTGGATGGATAACACATTTCACTGGCAGATGCATGAGTATGTATGTATGTGGGAGAGAAAGAGAGAGAGAGAGGAAACACAGAGAGCATGTTTAAGAATGATCTGTTATATGGTAGTCACATTCTAAGCCATATTTCTGCTACATTTGTTGTTTGTCATTACAATTCTAATTTGCCCAGTCAAATGCATATGCGTCCTGGAACGATGCATGTACGGAAGAACAGATTCATTCTTCTTCAAGCGAATTGCTATTTATCGCACACTTTCTATTACATCCGAGTTGTTTGTCCCCGACATTCGTTTTGATGATTAGGTGGTTTTACTGCAGCTGTGAGTTTGTTCACAGAGCAACAATGCAAGTTGGTTTCATTTCAAAACTGCAAGATCCCATTTTAGCAATGCACGCCTTAAGATGGTATACAATTATTGCTTACAGAGCCCTTTTCAGTATATTATGTTCTATTCTGCGAGGGTTGAGAAGAACTGCAAGCAGCCTTTCTCCTTATCAGTTCCCCCGCAATATGCTGGCTTCAACTGTGAAACAATATTAGCCTGCATTTCTTTCCACAGTGAATTGTCCGGCGTGTAATATTCACAAAGCCTGCTAATTTTTTTCTTGATGTACATGTAAGATCATTGTCCATTTGGTAACATTGGTAAAAGTCTGTGTATTTTCTTGATGTAAATTTAAAACTGGCCAACCGCGTGGAAGATGAATGTAAGTTAATGTTATCCTGGATGGAAATCACATTGTGGGGAAGTGATAAGGAAACGGGCTTTGTACAGTGCCGCTAAGCCCTAGCAGAATGGGATGTAAGTGACAGGAGCCTCGGTAAGCAATTATGTTAAACACTTATGCATTAATATGTATGCATGTTTGTTTCTGTGGCATAATCATGAAGAACATTAGCAGATGTTTCACAGGCTCTGTTTTTAGATAGAGAAAGCTGAGACCGTCAGCTAGAACAAAAAGAAGCATTCCACCATTGTCTCATATTTCAAAGTTTGAGTCATAGAAGCTTGGAGAAAAGGTCAGTGAAAATAAGAGAATGAATTCATTTATAGTCTGTCCTCTCCCTCCTGTTATCTAAGGACATTAATCTGTCCTTCCGCTAGAAACCAGCGTAACTGATTGCTTTTTAGAAACTATGAATGATGCCCCCAGATGCATCAGTTGGCTGTGTCTTTCCTATATTCTCACCTTGAAGAATGGTTCTGCACGTGTTATCAGTAGCTATGCATTTGGTTCATGCAGATAATGTGTGGTAGTGGCCTGACCAGAGAGCAACGTAATATGAATTCTCTTTAAATTACTTTGAAAGATGAATGTGCACTTTGTTTCATTACCATAGCAATATAATGTGATGTCATACCCTGCGGTCCTCACTAAAGCTAAAACCAAGGTGGCTCGTCAAAAAAAAAAAAAATTTAAAAAATAAATCCAAATGCCCGTTGAGCTGGACTTCACTCTCTATTTCAAATTACAACCCCCTGCCCCTATTGCACTAGCTGTTAGCGAAGCAGCCACTCTCCCCCTACCCACAGTTTCTTTTCCCTTCCTCTCCCATCCCCACTTTAGCTTACAGTCCATTTTTCTCCCGTGCCCCAGCACCCATGCTAACACTTAAAGGATGTCCTGATGACATGGCTCCCACCACTCCCTCCGCATCTTTTTCTCTGATGCTGAAGTGTATCCTCCATCATCGAGCACTGGATGGCTCCCATTACACACCTCCACTGTCCCCTCCATCTAAGGGAAAGGTCAGGCTCAGAGTCCTCCTCTCTTCCTAAATTGGCTGTTTTCGCTGTCAGCTTCACGGCTCCGGCTGTGATTTGAGGCATCCCCGACTCGGTTCGTCTCAAGCAGAAGATCTGCTTTACGAACCTGGGGGTTGCGGGGAAGATTCATGCTGTTTTCTTTCTCTGAGATGCTTTGCTTGCTAGCACAGCGTCTAACCAAAAGTGCTAGTATATACGTATTGTTTGCATTTCAAGCACGTAGCATCTTGCAGTTTTCCAATATACGGAATATAGCAGAGAACAAAATACCTAGATTGCCATAAAACGTTCTATGAAGCCGCCTTTTGACTACAGCCATTATAAGAGACAACAACATGAATCAAAATTGAATTGAATGGAGCCAAATTTAAGCTTACATTGAACCAAATCATCCCCTCACTTTACTGCATTACGGAGGAGGCACCAGCTAAATTTCTTCCAAGGTCCAAAACCAAAAGCCGCCTGTGTGTTTTAGTGTGCCTGGAGACCGTCAGGGCTGGCTGTGTAGAGTGGTATGGTATAAGAGAAAATAGGCCTGTCTGAATATTGACCCTGCCCCCCCCCCCCACCCCCCCCCCCCCCCCCCCCCCCCCCCCCCCTCCTGTAGGGATCGACAGAGACTCAGTGGCGTCAGGCAGACTTGCCGCAGCTCCAGGGCTGGGCTGACAAAGGACTGCTGACACAGCCAAAGATGGTAAGGAGACTGCCACCCACCTACTGCCATTTTTACCACCATAACTGCTGCTGCCCTGCCGCCTCCCGTAAGCTTGGGTAGATAAAGGCCGTGCGCACTGTAGCCCAGGGCTTGGAGGGTCAAGGGTGCTTTTGTGCTTACGGCTTACATTGCAGATGTTGACAGCATTTTGAGTAATCCTCATACATTTGTTTGCTCTTCTCATGAATGTGCTGTGCCTGCAGCATCAGCTAGCTTGTTAGGTTTGAGGTCTTACAATTAGAAATGTGACGATTCATAAGGCTAGCATATTTCTCCCTGTGCCTTCCTACATTTTGCTGACGTGGGCCACATAAATAAGATCACAACTGCACAGAGACAGGCGCCGCCCCCAGGCCACTCTAATGACCGGAGAGCATAACCAGTGAAAATACATATTAGAATAGAGCCTGACATTTCAGCATCACTGCTAATAAGGCCATTATAGTGCACTGTTTAAATGGCAGGTAGCACAGACACTCACTGAAATGCATCACACACACACTCGCACACAAATACACACACACACACACACACACCCCTGGATCTGCTTGACTCAGGGACATTAGACTGGTTGAACCTGTATTTTTATCCCCATCCTGACATTCTCTAAGGCACTTATGTAAGGCAGAGTGGCAGAGCCACTTCCTTCCCACTCACACACACTCAGGCACACACACATACACACACACACATGCGCACACACAGCCCGAGCGAAGCGGCGCAGCATTCAGAAACAGTCGGCAGATCTGCCATTGCGTTTGAGGAAATAAAGGAGTGTAATCTGGGGCTGCTGTTCAGCTGAATCAGAGGGAAGCTGATGTCTGTCCTCAGGCTGACACCGAGCCCTCTGTGATGGCTTAGCCTGCCTGTCTCTCTCTGCCTGCTTTCCTCTCTCACTCTGCCTGCACCAGACCCAGCCGGGCCTGCCTAGAGAGAGCCTCACTGCCTCCGAGAACACTATATTCTGACCTCTGTGCTGAGGCTGTTTGTACTGTATGTTCTCCTTGTGGAGCCCGTTTACCCTATACACGGCATATCATAATGCTGACCATTTTCAGTTTACGTCGTACAGTGCACATGCTCATGATGACCATTTAGCTTACTCCACACAAAGGCTTCAGTTTACTAAGGGGCAAATGGCACCTAAGTAAAGCTTTGATGGCAACTGACATTCCTACAAATGTGCTTATAAAGGCGTCAGTTGTCGCAGAGGCTGCTTTTGTCCAGTTTTTGTCATTTTATCTTAAAGCAGTGTTATAGTAACTTGTAATATGTTAAACTGATTTTTTCACTAAACAGAGCATGTAAGTCAACAGACTTTTGCATGCGACTGTAGCTTTAAGTCACTTGCCATGAAAAGCTCATGTAGATGTTGTGTAGCCTTATAAAAGCTGCTCTTCAACAAAGTTTTACCACCCAGGCATGTTTTAAATAGGACTTGACCAATATATAATTTGGCCTACGATATCAGTCAATATTTAGTTTTCACAGTTTCACTGCTGTCTGTGAAAATCCTATTGATAAAATACAAAGGCCTTATTCGTGAAGCACATTTGAGTAATTAGTGGTTTTATGATTATGTGTTATCCTTTTCACAGACTAATCTCTAGTTACAGACTAGTCTCTATTTTATTTTTTTATTATACATGTTCCACTCCTTGTGCTACCATATTTATTATATTTAATAAAACATTGTGAGGTTTTGCTGATGACTTAAGATAAAGAAATTGACCAATTTGCAACTGACAGCCTACAATAATATTAGACAATTACATGCATTTTGTGAACATATGAATTTTGACTCATTCTAATTGTTATTGTTATCACTTACCAGCCCAGGCTACTCTATTCATTATTAAAATAAATGTAAAACTCATCTCAGACCAGCAACACATGGTCACTTTTAGCAGCAGCAGATCCTATGGTAGAAACACTACCCTCCTCAGCACCCTGAGGCATAGAGGAAGATGGAGAGCAGTTAAAGCACTGGAGGACAATAGGGGCAATTCTAAAGTGGGTAGTGAAGGAGAGTGGGTGGGAGGAGAAGAGTTTAATTGGCAATTGTGACATGAGCAGCCAGGTCTGTTTTGAGGGATATTTTTTTTTTCTATTTGAATATTTAAAGCTCACATTCTGTCGGGTTGGAAGTATTTTTTTCTGACAGAATGGTACACAGCAGGAGATGTAAACAGGCTTATTAATGCCCACCCAAACACACACACACAAACACACACCCTCATAGCAGTCCAGTCGTGCTGAAACGGTGACTACCCCTTTGTGTGTGTCTCTGTCTCACTATGCTGTGCATACTGTCAAAAGCGTAATTTACATGTGCATCAGCAGAGCTTTGCAGATGGGCGTCCTCTGGGCTGCAGACATCATTTTGTCATATTGGAAATTGTGAGCGTGCGCAAAAACAGAAAGACAAAAGAAAAAAAAATCAATTTGAATGCAAGTCTCAAATGAGAAGCTGTACACCACGTATCCTGCCTGCAATTAGTTTTCAACCAAAGATCTTTAGTCTTAGCTGAGGGATACATACAGTAGTGCTAGAACAGTAATAGAGTCTGCTAATGTAACATGCACCATATCATAGAAAACCATAGTTTTATACCTGAAGAGTTTATATATGTTTTAAGTCTTAAGGGCACATGAACAAAACCATGTTAGGGACAATAGGAAATATAATAAAATAGATTTTAAAGCATAACATGAGCCCATGAATGTGTTTTTTATTTTATATTTATGATTGAAATGTATTTCAATCATAAATATGTATCAGAAATAATCGATATGCAGGCTCGGGCCTAGTGTAAGACCAAAAGGAAAGCAATTTTCCGGACGCTTTAATTTGGTTAACCTTTCTAAATATGCCGACTTTGATAAGAGAGGACCAAGCCTCAGAGAACAGACACAGAATATTTTTTGAACAGCTAAAAATATCAGCGGCTGTATTTTGGCTTAGATCTCAGCTTTCCCCTCTCCGCTCTATTATTTGCCACTCTTGAATCCATCAGCAGGAAACATTAGGGTGTTTTTTTTTCCCCCCTCCATCTTTTCGCTCTGGATCTCGATATGAATTACACCACAGCCAGTCAGAGAGGCAGAGCTGGATATTAAACATGGTTGGGTAACAGCCCTGCTTGCAACTAATCACAATCAGGTCGAGTTCAGCTGGTTCTGAATCGCATTTATTTCTTTCGAGGGGAATTTTAAAAAAAAAAGGAAAACACATTTTACTGTCGACTAAAATGTTTTGACAGTGACGGCTGCCCCTGCGAGTCCCCGTGGCCAGTTCCTAAAAACCCGTCACTTTGAAACACCCAGCACACAATGAGAAAGTCATCAAGGTTCTGTGTTCATACAGTGTGTAACTCTGTCTTCCAGGGTCAGGGTCTTTAGCATATAAAGGAGCAAAAGCCAAAGTGAAGCCTTCAAAGTTTTCCAACGCTTCATATTTTTGTTGTTTCTTCCCCTGAGTGCATCTGACAGGAGAGCAGCTTTTAAAAGAAGCAACCCTGAGGACAGCCTCAAAACACACACATGCACACAGAGTTACAAACCTCAAGCAACAAGAAGTTGACACTACTGTGGCCACCTACCCCCAACAAAAGAGTCGAGTGATGAACTTAAACACATATGCACACCCTCGCATCCGCACTCGTTATGCTAATAGCTGCATACATTTAGCGGCAGAGCAAAAAGGATCTCAAAATAAAGCGTCTGGGAGCAGGCAAGCAAAGCTTCTTCAGCTGTGTCTCCCTCAGGGCCGACACGAAGCATTCAAACACCTGCTCTTAAAGCGCACCACTAAACGCCTGCCGAACAGGTCACTCTGACAGCAGATCAGACCGAGGGGCTCACTGTCACACCGAGACAAGCTTCAAAACACAAAGTCAAACTCACAAATAATCACTCATGCAGCTAGAAAACCAAAGAAATCTGAGAGATGTGGTGTTAAAGGGCCCATATCATGGATAGCTTCCTCCCTTTTTAAAAAAAAAAAAGAGTTTTATGTAGTACGTGAACATTGTTGAAGCATCATACAGTCCATATAGTCTATATAAGGAAAATAAGTTTAATAAACAAGTAAATTGGACAACTTTGAATGTTTTGCATCCAGTTACATATCTCACTCTTAAAACACTGTTTATATCAAAAAGGAAAAGAGAGCTTGCAAAATGTTTTTATGGAATATAACCATGTAACAAGTGATTTTTAGGAAAAAACAGGATGTGGACCCTTTAACCATTTATTGTTTCTTGATGTTGTCAGTGTAAACCTGTACCACTGATGTGTAGAACAGGTTCAAGCATTCAGGAACTCCTGACTGTTATATTTAATAATCTTTTTCATAATTAAAATAGCAGTGCTAATAGTAAAGCAGATCAAATCAGTTTTAATTGTCAGTGTATTTAAATGTAAATTAATTTGTTTGATGAATATTACAATAATATTCTTATGCAATGGCTTGGATTGTAATTAGATGTTTATTTCCACACTAAGCCTGGTCCTCTACTGTGTCAGTGAATAATCCACAATGCAATTTATTCAGACTAGGTTTAATCTGCCTTTAAAAGTTCACAGTTAGCCATTATGTTATTGTTTAAATCAAAACATCACAAGATTAGCAAAGACATTACTGTGTAAGCATGAGTTTGTTGTAATACGAGAGAAGCTGTTGCCTTAAGTTTTGTCTGTCCTGCTCCTCGTCTTCACAGATAATCAGCAACATGGAGCCTCAGGTGACGAACGGGCCGAATCCGGCCACAGCCAACGGTCCCTCGAGCAACAGCCGCAGCTGCCCCTCGCCCATGCAGACCAGCGGCTCCAATGACGACAGCAAGACCAACCTCATCGTCAACTACCTGCCCCAGAACATGACCCAGGAGGAGTTCCGCAGCCTCTTCGGCAGCATTGGAGAAATCGAGTCCTGCAAGCTGGTCCGCGACAAGATCACAGGTACCGAAGGGAAAGGGTTACAAAAGAAAAGGGATGCACAGGGTGTTCGGAGGGAAAAAAACATAATCTTGGGAGCTGAAAAAGGTGGGGGGAGGGTGGATGTGGATACCAGAAATGAATATGAATATAGTTACAGTATTGCATAGAGAAACACACTTGCACCTATCTTTATTAAATAGGTGAAAACAAGGGCAAATGATTTGTTGAAGGATGTGAATAGAGGTTAAAGGGTGGCAAAAATGTGCGCAAATAGCAACCCCCTACCTTATGCACTCCTCATCACTTCTTCAGCTCATTCCCACAACCCTAAAATAAAAGTAATCGAAATAAAAGTAATCAACTCCCACACAGTCTCCAGGTGGGTGTGAAAATTGAGTGATGAGAAGAAGGCCTCATGATGTTCCCTCACACAGCAGGCCAAGGAGGAGCTGAAGATAAGTGATCGGGAGACCGGACCTGGTTTTGACGTGTCATAATATGGTCCTGTTTCAGTAGTTCTTAATCCCGGGCCTTCCTTCTGCTCATTATGGAGTGGGGAAAGCAGGTTGGATCCCTAAGACATCGAGAGAGACAGAGAAAGATAGAGAGAGAGAAAGGACACCGAGGTGTTTAAGCAGCACTCCCCTGCTAATCACAGCCCTAATCCCACACTAGTGGCTATGTGGGTGGCACACAGATGGATGGGGAGGCTGCTAGCAGATAATGCCAGATAATGGCTTCCATTTTATATCCTACTTAGTGACACTTTGCTCTGGATAATCTCATTAGAGCAGGGCCGAGCCTAAAGCCGCTAGTTTTTAAACAAAGACAGGGAGGGAGAGTTGAGGGGGGCTGGTGGTCACGAAGCCCAGCAAGACAGGACACTGCAAGAGAGGGAATCGCTGCCCTGGTTCTTGACCATGGGTCGTGGGTCATTGATGTCGTTGCCAAGCAGTCAGATGGCCGAGCAAGGACATCATCAGCGGGTCCTGCCGCGCTGGAGTAATGTCCGTGAGTGGTGTCGCACTCAGTGTCTGCAAGTTTTCAAGATCAAATTTCAAAGCGCTCTGTTCTTCAACTCAGTGGTCTACATGACCATATCAGTTAATACCCAGCTTAATATGTCAGATAGCTTTTTAAATATCTAATTGTATTTTTTCTCTTATTACAAATGTAGTCATAGGTGGGCAGAAAAGACTAAACACATACTCCAGAAACAGTACAGTTATGTCTTTATATACTTATTCTAGTAAAAATGCCTTTCTGAAAAACAACCTGAGGAGAAATGAAAGTAGAAGTATTGTAAAAACAAAAAATACAGAGGGCAGAGCAACTTATATAACTGCAAGGGAACATATCCACCATCTGTCAGCTTAGAAACTGAAGTTAGACATGCTGTATTCTTTCCTTTTCAGATCCTTCTGCTCTAAAATAAACAATAAATCAAAAAGGTGTGAGGGACAGCAAAAAAATATATATCGCTGCTGTCAGAACATATTCTCATATCTCCCAAACAATAACAGGAGATGGAAAAAACATACTTTAATGTAAGTCAAGGTAACCAGACATATTTCATTTTGGACCATTCATTATAAAACACAACATAAACAGCAACAGGCATTTTCAAATTATGTCACAAATGTGAAAAATGCAAAAATGGATACTATTGTAACCTAATTTTAATAAACACACAATATAATTGACAACTAAACTGAGTTAAAGTAGATTACTGTCTTGCCAATAATAAAAGAACAATGGCCTGATTACATTTCACAACTGAGTGAATGTAGAAAGAACTCACCTCCGAATACAGCCTAACAGCCAAGATATGTTTGGTGTTGAATGTTTGTTTCTTTTATCATAAACTGGAGCTATGAGACTAAGTTAGCTTCCAGAAAAAGCAACCTGTTAGCATTGTGCAAGTGCATGCCTCATACTCACACTTGCCTCAAACTGGGGCGTTGAGAAATTTCAAACAGACTCCCTTATGTGTGTTCTGACACTGTATGACTTTAAAGAACAGATAAAACTCAGGGTTCCAAATAGCTGCTACTGTTTTTAGGTTACAACGTACCTAGAGCTGCATGTCATGCAGCATCAGAAGCCGCACACAGAAGTTGGAGTAGCGTTAGTGTTGTGGACATTAATGTGTGTGAAGAACACTGAAATAGTTTGGTAAGCATCACTTCATCGAAAGAAAGAAGAACTGGATTGTATTGTAGATCCTATAGAGCTAATGAGTTTCTGTAAAGCATTAAGGGGGCAGTGTGCAATTAAGGGACTTGAGTGCATTCTCAGAGACGTGGGTTGTGCTCATCTACACTGAGGTCTCCAAACTGGCTCAGGAGAGCACATGACTTTATGAATACTCTTCTTGCCCACCTTCTGGCTCCCCTCCCATGGGTGCAATTTCCCAGTTCAGAATTTTAGACTAACTAAGCGCTGCCCGTTCTTTGAGAAACGGAAAGAGCGCCAGGAGGCTGTGTGCTCAGGCTGCTGCCATCATTAGCTACTGTCTCAGGTTTAGTAGAGAGAGAGAAAGAAAGAGAGAGAGAGAGAATGAGAGAGAGAGAGAGAGGAAGAATGAGAGAGAGAGAGGTGCAGTATTAGAGCATGTTTGGCGTCTGAGGCTCTATGTCATAATATTTGACCAGATCAATCTTCCCGAGCACAGTGCCAGGCTTTCATCTACAGGCTATGGATGTCAGCACCAAGTCACTCCGCTCTGTTTTTCAAAGCGCTTCGACGTATGCGAGAAAACCTTTTACAAAGCAGTTCAAAAGCAGCAGCGACGGCTCCCTCGACAAGGTGAGAACAGGCAGGCCTTTGCTCCATAACAGACAGGCCTCTTCTTCCCCTTTCTTCCTCTTTCCCTCGCTCCTGTCAGCTTTGATGAGACGCCAGGCGGATGAGTTAGCGTTAGCTGCGGCTAGCGCTCTCGCTCCCTGACAGGCCTGGCTGACTGCTGCCCACTGAAGTGCCACCGCCGATTGTTTACCCCTCTCTTCTGGCATGCACACGCACACATCTCCTCACGCCTCTCCACCGCGCGTGCAATACGCCAGAGACCTGAGGCTTAATCTTTTATTTAATGCAGAGATACACGCACAGGGGCCACACACACCCATGCTCCATCAGCTGGCAAAAATGTATCCTTTAATTTTTTATCTCTGCTTACCAAAAAGAAAAGCAAAAAGAAATAAAAAATTAGTTTTAGTTTTGTAAGTCGCATGGCTTAGCTGTTAGGGTCAATATTTATCCTCGTCTGTGTAAATTCTGTCAGCGGAAGCCATTTCATCCCAGCTTCGAGGGTGGGGAGAAAGCATTTTAAAAGTCATTACAGTGAGGATTTGTTTGAGGCGGCGACCAAAACAGATGGCTGTGCTGCTAACTTAGTGCAAAGTCTTTGTTTTTAAAGGCCTGAATCAAGCTGAAAATCCCCCTAGTCAAAACGCACACATCCTCCGCCAATGCTGCCGCCTCAGCTCCTCTCGGCTCGCTGCTAATAAAAGGGCTAAACACACAAGCCGTGGGGAGTGCTGAGTGATGTTCTTATGGGCTCGGCAGCATCTCGAATAAAAAACTTTTAATGGAATACATTTCGAAAGACTATTCGCTCCTAGCTATCGGCATTGAGACAATGGAAACGACTGATTGGGAGCCAGTCCGGCGAGAGGCGATTGGATCTCTGTTACTTCTCCAAACCCCACGGACCATTTTCTCCACTTTACTGACAGCATTTTCCCCAGGAAAAAAAAAAAGACCCTGAATCTGCTTGTGTTTATAATGACGAGGCAGAAAAGGGAAAACACACTCATGCAGGGCCACGAATTGATTGCGTCTGTGATTTTCCATCTGAGGAGGAGGAGGAAAAAAAGTCATCTGTTCATGTTCTGTGAGCAGTAAACAATTACTGCGCAATTAAAAATGAAAAACTGCTCTTTTCTCCGTCCTTCTCGCTCTTTCTCTCTCTCTCGCGCTCTCTCACTCTCTCTCTCTTTCGTTCAGGCCAACGTTTTTACCTGTTTCTTGGAAAAGAAAATCAAATGACGCACACACGCATATCCCTTGTCCCCCAGGCTTCTTTGATGCCTCCCACTTCCCTTCATTATTTCCCTTTTCTTGCCCAATCTACAGACTCCATTGGCTGGAGTTTAATGGCTTGGCGCAGGAAGTGATGCTGCCATCAGTTCAGACTGCGTTTAACACTTATGTAGCTGACATCAAAGAGCCTCCTGCATTGTGCGACTGCTTGTTCAGGTATACATAACCACTCGCACGCCATCTGTCGTGCTGCTGACCTGAGCACAATAATTCAAAACTGAATGTGGGAATACCAACAGGACTACACTGTTCACGTCAGGTTTGGTCAGTTCAGTTGGGACACATCACTCTACAGACTAGAGTTATTATTGGCATTGCACCGTTTACATGTAGTTCTTTTAATTAATTACATAGTTAAGCAGTGAATTACATAAGCATTTGAATGTCTAACATTTTAATTGGTACCTGACCACACTTCTGTTTTTTTTTTCATTTCTTTAAATGTTAAATGGCAACAAATATGTGGTTTCTCCTGTAAAGTTACAGTTTTGGAGAAACATGTTTTACTTTAGACAGCAAGTATATGCTGTATAACTGTAACTTGTCATCACATTCAAATTATGATCAAATATACTGTAACCTTTTTTTTGCTTACAAACACAAACGTCTTATTGACTCTTTTTAAAGAATATCTACACTTGTGTCAGTGAGCTGTATGTGAGAATTAAGTAATACAATTTTGGGCTATATTGATTCACCAAATTCAAAATTCAGTTGGATACTCCTAATACTGCAGTGTTTCCATTTTAAGAGCATTAACATTATAATAACTGGAATATTTGAAACAAAAGCTGTGCTTTGTAGTGTCATGATCTAATACAATAGAGTAAAATACAATAATGTGGGAGTACAACGTGTATTATTACATTTGTAATAAATTTACAACATAATAACTGCAACTTCTAGGGTTTACACTTCATAATGAGTTGCTGATCATCTTGATTTTGTTTATTAATGATGCAATCATGGCTGGCATTGTTGCAAAGGTCACTTAACATTTGCTATTACCAAGAATATGGACTTATATTCACGTTCTCTGGTCAGTAAATTTGTCATAGGACATTAAATATTTTCATCATGATCAGCCGTCTTCCTGGAGATCTACTTTCCTGCAGAGTTTAGCTGCAGTCTGCTTTTTATTTTACACCAACACACATGTATTTTATCCACCCAATCAAGGGCTTCTGAAGATGCTAATTAACTGGAGCAGGTGTGGCAGATTGTGGCTGTGGTGCAGGACAATAGATCTCCAGGAGCAGCGCTGGTGACCACTGCTCTTCTCTGGTGAAAAGAATACAAAGGATACACCAGCTCCATCATGCACCTGATCCGAACGCCGAGTCACAGCACAATCACAGAACTAGACGGGTGCAAAGCGCCACCATCTGATTCGAGACCAGTGTGGTATTCCACCTGACTCCACCGCTGTGCCGGAGCTCGCGCAATTATGCTGACAATACGGAGCGAATAGTGGGGTGGGGGGGGGGAGCAGATGTAGTGGCATGAAAAATTCATGGAGCTTGATGTTTGCTAAAGCACAGTCAGGCTTGAAACACCTCGGTGAGCGGTGCATAGCTCCAAAACGTGTGAAAAACCTCCGTGTCAAACATGCAGAACGTTTGTCTGATGCTGGAGAAATAAAACATGAAAACGTCCTCCTCGTTTCAGCATAGTAGCATTTCACAAGTGCTTTAATCAGCGTGAGGCTAAATTAAAGCGAAGGAACTATACATAGAGCTACTAAGGATGGATGTTACACGCAGGCAGGTGCGACAGAAGAGTACTTGGGGTGGCGCTCGGAAAGTGGAGATCATGAATATTCGAATGTATGCTGGAGAGACAATTAATGTGATGCCTTGATGAATTCCAATTTCAGCGTAGTGAGAGCGTCGGGGAATGGGTAATTGTTATTCAAGCTAAAAGCATCCGAAGCCAATTTACATTGTCTGACAATGAACTTTTCTTCACCGTCTCATTTCCTCCGACAAACACCACAAAGAGAATAAATCAACATTCCATACCTGACATTTGGCTGGGGAAATAAGGAGTGAATTTCCCTGTGCATCACAGAATAACTAAAACGGCACACGATTTATCTTTTTAACTGAACACGCCGCATCACTCCAGCAATACAAATTACTGTCAAATGTGATGACAGGTTAGATAACGTTTATTATTATATATGCCACCAGTATGTGGCATTGATGACATTATTCAATATTTTTTTGCCTCCTAATGGACTACTTAACTTCTTATGAAAAGGCATCAAGTGGTCTCAAAAATAAACGTGATACATAGACATTACATGCTAGCTAACACATTCTGAGTTGACATAGTAGTAAAAATCTCGCCAAAGTACACCATACAAATGATTAAGCTCTGTGAATCCACAGCTCTTTACAGATCCAATACTGAACACTGTTATCTCCAGTTCCCTAAAGATTACAGTAAAAATGCATCTGTCGTGGGAGCAGGGAGTCAGCTGAATACAAATTTGCGAGATTGCGGGGTCCGTATCTCTGGTTCCCCTAAAGGATAGTGATGACCTGTAAAGTTTGTGGTTTCATCACAGATTGACTTGTTGCAATGCATTCCCTTCTACTGTGGTTTCATTTTTGGTGTGATCAGTCATGCAAGCCTAATTAAAAGTCTGCTAGTTCCACCAAAATTAAATGGTTAAGATGTAAATGCCTAAGATGATATTTTTCAATGACATCAAGATGAACTTCTCTTACATTTTAAAATCTGTCTGTGATGTGAAGGTACATGTAGGGCAGGGGTGTTTAATTCGAGTTCAGTAAGCTAACTTGTGTTATGATTCAGTGCCATATCTTACTATATCTATACTTCAAGTAAAAACAAGGGCTTCATTTAATAACAACAGAATGCTTTTGAAAAAAAAGTGCATCTTAAAGTGTTTATTTATAGAGAAAGTAAATAAAACGTGCGTCTTCTTGTTAACTCACAGCGGCATTCTCCAAAACTAGACGAGCAGGTCCATTCATAACTGTTCCTGGTTAAACAGGAAGTTTCACTGTGAACTTATCTGGTTTTAGAGCATATTATTCTTTCTGACTCGCTTTAGTCTCCGGCTGCTGCTTCTTCTCCTTGCCTGTGTGCGCGCCGCACACCCCCATGTGCACAGATCTGATTAACTGAGGAGCTCTTGGTGGTCTTACAGCGCACGCGATTGGTTCTCTGTGCCGTAAAGCCCGTATACCGTAAAGACGAGAAAAACTCCGCCACTTAAAATAAACACAGTCAACATTAAATCTTTCTCAATAGTTCATCGGTTTGGGTCTGCATTGGACAACGTCTGGGTCTGGATCCGGACCCTGGCCTGCCTATTAGTGACCCCTGATGTAGGGTGTTGTAGGGCAAAATAGTCCCCAAAGCAAAGTCTTGTGCAAATTATCAACATCACACTGTAGGCAGTTCTGCAGGTGGGCGTTCATTGAAATAGCTGTATTTGGGCTGTAGACATTGTGATCTCTCGTTCCTGTCACCATCACTGTAAAGATGATTTGATCTACAATTGACTATGAACACAGGACGAACTGTGTCAAACACTCCTGTTGTGACGAACCTTTTTCAAAAAAGAATAACAGTCCTTAGTTAAGCGTGCTGCAGTATGATCAGATGTGGTGCACAACCTCAAAGGGGGCAGTGAACGGTATCCGTGAGCAGATGTCATGAGCACAGTTTAATGTTATGTAATAGGCATATGTTCCATTGTGCTTATATATTGTACTTGTGCTGCTGTGTTTGTGGGGATTATTGGAAATGGGTTTCCGATTGGATTTATGAATTGAATCTCCTCCTACTGCATGTTCTCACACAGCCCTGATCTAACACTACATGCTTTCAAAACCTACGCCGTATTCGGTCCACAAAGGAGCACTGGATGGTGGCTTAGCATAAACCACAAGCTCCACATCACAGCTCCACGTGGGCTTCCAGGAGGCCCTTGGGGCGCCTGCCAGCAACACCGTCTCGTGTGCGGGGGTCTGACGTCGTTTCATTGGGGTGTCCCAGATTCACAGGGGCTGCTCAGCACACACATCCTTCCAAACAGCCCACACAATTTGGGCTCTGCGCCAAGCCGCCGTAGGCTCCAGCTCAGTGGGGAGAGGGAGAACCGGGGGCGGGAGGCTCCTCCGTCCTCCAGCTGCTCCGCTAGCCTGCCAGACAGAAATGCTGACAGCTTAACATCAGCTTCTTGCATGCTGCTTACTAGCAGAACACTGCATATTCAGATGTGTGCACGATACCTCTACCCGCTAGAGGTTGATAAAACTGATCTGAACAATAAAGAGCCTTTAAAGTCCACAGCCTGTCAATAGACATCACAGGTCACTGAAAATCTAAAGGTTCCTTTCCTTAAGCTGGTTGGATCCCACTGTTGGATCTCTAAAGAACCTTTTGATAGGTGGTTCTTTTAACCAGTTTATTGAACGAGACATGTGAGTTTAATGAAAAGTAGTGTAAATGTTGTATACCAATTAAATACCAATGTCCTAGCCTGTTCTTCTCCATGGAAGAACTTTGGAATGTTTTTACTAGGCCATTAAATGATTATATTTCCTACCTGGTTGCAAAAGTAGAACATGGGATTTCAGAGGCGAATTTGAAATCAAAGCTCCTTTGTGTTTATGCATGGTAGACAAATGAAATGTCCTAGTTTTGATAGATGAAGTCAAAAATAACCTGAGAAACTGAAATGAGCAACTGGAGTTTTTTTTTACACCTGTAAGCTGTAAGTAGGCTTTGCGATAAAACTAATCTGCCAACGTAGAGCTGTTTCATTTACGCCCGCACATTAAGATGTTTCCAAAGTCCTTATAATGATGTTAAGAGTATTTCTGTACCAGGTCAGTTGCAACTCAGTTGCAAATGTTTTCATCCAGTAATAAAGCCAGTTATTGGCATTTCCATAATATTTCAAGAACCTGTCAACATAGCATGACATTGCCACAGCATTGCTATGTATTATATGTATTGCTAAGTATTTCAGTTTATCTAAGACCTTGCGTTAAACGGGCATCCAGAATGATTTGTATGTTGGCATCTATGGGCTTTTTTAGTCAATAGACCAGCAGTGTAGTGAGTTCCAGGTAAGCCAATGGGTTTAAGAGAGGTGCACAAAGGAATACGACTCTTTAATGAAAATCCAATCAGAATATAGTGAGCGGCTTTTAGCTTTTGTCTGAGAGAGCACTTAGCCAGCCTTGAGTGAATTATGTAGCTTATGTAGCACGAATGGGCTGAATTAAAGCCATTAGAGCTAATGATAAACAACATTTATAATGCAGACTTATATCATAACACCGCATTATCTAATTACGCTCCACTCAAGCCCCGGTCTCCTTTGACGGAAGATTACTGAGCAAATTAGAAAAGTTGTCAAGTCATACCTTACTGTCGAACTGAGTAATACGAGTTCTGATAAGGCATAAATGAATTTGTGGTATTTTTGTGTTTTCTGTACAGTAGTTACTGGAACATACAGGCTTGAAAATAGTGAAGTTTCTCTTCAACAGGGAGTCGTGCTGTCCCTAGATGCTGTTGCAGCAAGGGCAAAATGTCAGGCAGGGAACAGCGGTGATACATTTGTTTTGACAAATTGAAGAGGGTTTTTTTTCTCTCTTTTTTTTTTTTTTGCCTTCCACATCCTAAATCTGACTAAATTTAAGACTGACCAAACACATTTCCTTGTTTTGTAGCCAGGGAGCTTCATGCTATCAAGGTGAGTTAGCGTCAGATGCTCAGAGAACTGTCACGTTTTCTGTGCAGAGCTGTTCTCTCTGCTTTTCTCCCCACACAAATGCTAGCTTCAGCTTCAGCGCTGCCACCTGACTCAAACACAGGCCGAGTGAAACTGCAGACATAACATGGCTGCCGGAGAGTTGGAGAAGGAGGAGACTGCTGCAGGCAATGTAGTGTTTAACTCAATTTTAATCTCATTCTCAATCAATGGGAGCACTGGACCTGTTAATGATGTTTCAAAAATTCAAATCATTCAAAGTTTGGGGATCGAAATTATTCAGATTTTCAATCTAGTGTGAAGAATTTGAGAAGAGACTGCCGTGCTGCTAGAAATTAAATTTCTCAAATGTGACACTTGGCCCTGCTTACAGTAGATCACAAAGTACAGCACAACTTGTAAAAGTATTCATATTTACAGGGACGTATATATTGTTACTGACATACCAAAGCCCCCCATTTAAAACACCAACTGTTCTTTACATTTTGTTAACATTTCATGATGAATTTGTGAAGATAACATATATAATGTTCTTTACTTTCATTGACAGTACAGTGCAAAAGTGAGAGACCACATTGCATTGATTGCATTTCTACTGAAAATGGCTATTAAGTTATTCATTGTTTAGCAAAAGGAAACAGACGTTTTGGTTGGAGGGTGTGGGGGTGGGGGTGTTGATTTTTGCTCAAGTTGAATTCATTTCATGACACCTATGCATCCTTACGCCCCATAGCCTTTAAGTTGTTTCCTCACATTTGAAGAATGCATAGAAGCACATGAAGATTTTTTCATTTCCAAAGCAAGGGTGGAGCTTGATTTGCTCCTCACTCTCAAAGATGAAAGCTTTAAGTACTGTTTATCTAGTGGTGACAGTTTTGGTGATCTACTTTAACTTACAAGTTAGCCACCTCATTCTAAACCTTTCTTTACCCTTTAATATATTTTTTAACTTATGTTTCCAAAGTCTTTTCTTCGTTCTGTGAAACCTTTCATTACAAAAACAACAGTGTTCCAAAGAACATTCAGCATTAGAGTAGCTTGAGTGGTGTGTATAAACAAAGCAGGGCTCCCACTGGACACACACTAATTTTCTAATCGTACACTCTGAGAGATACTCACTGGGGTGCTAGAGGCTCTAACCATTTCTTCAGATGAAACCTCCATGCGTCTCTGTATAGCATGCTTTTCTAATGGGACACGTAGCAGAGAGATGCTACCCTTTCTCCTGGCCACCTAACCACATCATCAGTGAACAAGTGGATAGATGTTTAAAAAAATCAAAAGACTGCCTTAGTGGTGTCATATATAGCGAAAACTAAGACTGTGTATGGACAAGAACCTGACGATACCATATATATCATGATACAGGGGTTATTCAATATATTGGGATACTGTGGGCAGGGTGTTATATTGCAGTTTTTATATCTAATTTTAGGAAATCTGCATTGGTATAAAAAAACACCACCATAGGTATCAAGTAATGATATCTCAGAATAGAAGATTTTCACCCCTGAACATCAATGAAAGTGTTTGCAATTACTTGGACTCTGGGAAGCAGACATTTCTGAGAGTATGCAGGTGTGGAAAATATTGATGCGGAGATTTCCTAGTAAATCAGCCAAAAATAATAGAAACTGTAATTAAGTGTATATCAGAATTTCTGTTATCAATATACTCCACATACTTTCATTAGGATCACTAACAAATCCACAAATTAAAAAACACACTCCCACACAGAGAACACACCCCAGCTATGCCCTCCCACCTGAAATACAACCCTTCACCATTTAAAAAAGAATGAAAACTCTAAGAGTCATTAAATGTTATTATTCCTTTTCTTTATGTTAGGCGCTGTCTTTGTAGATGCCTCTGAAAGGTTTCCTCATTCGTCTAGGCGGCTAGCCTGCTGGGGATTCGAAAGTCAAGGAAAATGTGGAGATGTATGCTCATTAAAAGCTCATTAAAAGTGCAATGTATCATTTCAGGGTTTTTCTTTTTTTTGCACTTTTAATTGACAATTACGATATATATAAGTTAATGTTTCCATTAGTCTAATTAAATAACATGGGGTTAATATTCCACTTGCAATTGTTTACTGCCTATTTTCCCATAGGATGTTGCAGCATCCTAAATAATTTATCTTTCCACTTTCCACAGTTCCACTTTGGCAAAGGTCCTTGTTATTAACACTCAATTTGCATTAAACTAATATATGGTGTGCTCTATTATTCCACCGTGTGTTTAAGAATGGACTAGTTTCTGCGTGGTTAGCTGTCAGGGTCTAAACAATAGTATCAATAATGAGTGCATGTCTCCTGTAGACCTGATGAAAGATTGAATGAGTAGGTAGACCTTTGGGTGCCTGAGTGCTTGTGTAGCAATGAATCATTCTCTGTGATTTTGTTCCGTCTTCAATAATGAATTTACGAGTCTAGCACACTATTCATGTTGAAGAGTACTCACTTTCTGCATGAGCTGTATATTAGCTTACCTGTTTACATGTACACAGGGGTGAAAAACTTAGTAAAGTAGACCCATGGGAGTGTGTGTGTACATATGTTTACATGTGTTGTGTGTATGAGAGAAAGATAGAAGCTGCAGCGTGGTGTGTTAGCCTGCTGGGCTGTGTTCATGCTGAGAGAGCTTGTGTTATGACAGTGGAAGCCAAGCCTGCCTATGTTGGCCCACAGTCTGCACACAGCTCTCTCCCACGCCCGTGTGTGTTTTCATGAGAGAGAGACAGTGTGAATGTGTGAGAGAGAGAGAGAGAGAGAGAGAGAGAGATTTCAGGCAGATGACATTTCCATCTTTTCTTTGACTCTGCATTTTGTTGCAGGGGAATTAATGTAACATTTTATTCATGAAGCTGTTCCCTTGGCTTTGTTTGAAAACAGTGTATTGCTTTTCCTGTCAGTAAAAAAAAAGTCAGAGACTCGTTATATATTTACTTTCCAGTCAAACTAGTCAGTAAGTTGTTTTCAGGGAAATCTCTGGCAGAATTGTTTTTTACTCACCTCCAAAGTCCAGTCTGAGACATTTCTGCTGCTCATGAGCCAAGCAAACACATTCAGTTGAGGTCTTGGCTCTAGGGTGAATAACCCCCTGTTCTGAGAACACCAGCTTTAGCAGCTTCTCTGTTTCAACAGCAAACATTCTTTTCCTTAGTAACACCTTAATAACAGCTACATCCTTTCAGACTCATAGCATTGAGTGGTCTTCTCACAGTGGACAGAAACACCTGTAGATTTATTTGGATGTAAAGCAAGGCTGAAATTGGTTTTGTCCTCTCTCACAAAGATAAAGCACTGTTTATCAAACCAGAACTGTTTATCAAGACTTGCATGGTTGTTAGGAGGCCCACTTTCATTTTATCTTCTAAAAGAACTATATGTTAGAACAAAAAGACCTCAAACCTTGTTGAGACATCCCTCCCTCCCCCAAACGTCTCGGATAATGGCACATTCCTTTTCTTTAGATACCATTTATGGGCTACAAAGAAACGAATAAAAATTTAGCATGAATATAAATTATTGATGAACACACTGAGGCTCGCTCTTTTATTACTGCGCAAATATTACAATTAGGACCGAGCTCAACACCACTTATCATAACACAACTGTGAGGGTGTGTGTGCGCTGGTGTTTTATCTCGAGTGAAGAACCTGGTTCTGGCTTCCTGCCGAGCTTTCCTCAGTTAATCTTTTGAGCGTGTGTGTGTTTGTTATGCTGGTGGGTGGAATTCCTGTGACTGAAGTAGTTGCTGCCTCAGTTGGCTTCCCTTTACCCTTAGGCAAAAGCTGAAACGAATGGTGACAGATAACCACAGCCTAGTTCTGCTGTGAAAACGGCATCAGCTGGGGCCGTGTGTGTGTGTGTGTATATATATAAATATATAAAGTAACTGAAAAAAATGTGTGTATGTATATATATATATTCATTGTGTGAAAAATAAAATCTTTATACATTAACTTATACATAAAGAATGTTTTCACCCTTCCCTATAAATGCGCCATTTTTGAGATACCTGTTTTTCTTTAGACAGCGGCAACATATTGTTCACTTATCTGCTTGAGGCAAACAAGTAAATGCATAGCACTGTACTTCTCTCCTTTCTCTGTGTGTTGTGAGCATGTATCATTAACCACAGCCCAGCTCATCCCCTTAAGCTCTGTATAAGAGTGATTAAGAAGTTCACTTCCTTTACACAAACCTTTCCTACTCTCCACTCTACATTACATATATTCACACTTGGGTTTGGATGGTATAAACTCAAACTGATATCAAGATATTTTACATTGGCCCGAGAATAAAAATACAATATTAAAATAGATTTAGATTTAATAGATTTACTATTAAATATACAACAGATATTAAAAGAATAAAAGAATAATAATAACAAGAAGACTAAGAAAACTAATAGTTATAGAATAGTTATAGTTAGAAATAGGATGAACTGTATTTCCGATCACAAATTAATAGTCTGCGGACAAAACTATGCAGTACTATGTAAATCAGAAACCTTCGTTTACTTCATTTCAAAGAAATATAAATTAAGGTAATTGATATTCAGAAGATATTTCTGAGGAAATTAGATATAAGACAATCCACTTGCATACAGAGCAGCAAAGAAAATAAATGACAAACCTGAACCTGAAAAAATAGAATTCCTAACAACAATTCAAGACCTGATGTACCAGCAAGAACCGGCACCACCACATAAACTATGATAAGCTCAACCTTATAAGTCTGCAATAATATGTAAATAAGTAATACAGTGGTACAAACTAATACTTCTCAGCCTGAGTGAAAATAACAACTAAAATAGCTTCATTGTCAGGCAGCTTCTTTCTGCTTGTCTGAGAAGGTCTTGGGAAACACTGCTATCATCTCAGTAGAAACAGCTTCAGCACTGTTCACTTTACTATGACTTCTTATTGAACAGCATAAAGATCTAGTCTTATCCAGAGAGACTAAAAGTACGAAAAAGACAGAGAGAGGGGAAGGCAGAGGTGGACCTCCTGTCCAAAACGAGAAGAGAGCCTCTCCCATCTGGCCCTGAGATTTCAATTCGCACTTGTTTGCCGTTTTGGCCAGCGCAGCTCTGTTTCTCTGCATTTACCATTCACTTTGTGTGTGCGCTGTGGACGTAGGCCTGTCTGTTTCAATTAATGAGGATGAGCACAGCGCTCCTCTACGGAGCTTTCCTGCACTTGTGTGGCAAAATATTTCAAGAAAGCGAGAAGAGAAGCACTTCCAGCAAACTCGACCGCTGCTGCTGCTGCAGGGGTTCAGCTCCAGTCGAGCAACTGCTGATGGCTGCCGAGTCTTCTCAGCCGAACACGACAGGGAGTGGATGTTCAGTCAAAATAATTCAAGCCAAGACGCTGTCAGAGGTTTCCAGTGGAAGCTTATCCTCAGTGCCCACACACGCACAGTGGCGTCACTCACACACACTAATGCCACAAAGTGGTAATGTTATCTCTTCCTTTCTCTCTCTCTCTCTCTCTCTCTCTCTCGTTCTCTCTCACAGGACAGAGCCTTGGATATGGTTTTGTCAACTACATCGACCCAAAGGACGCAGAGAAAGCCATCAACACGTTAAATGGACTCAGACTTCAAACCAAAACTATCAAGGTATTGTCAACTGATCACACCAAAGCAGTATAAAGCAGATATGCATTGTATTGTCATTGTAGGAAAACAGTGTATCTCCAGGATAGAACTGGTTTTATTCTAAATGATATACAGTAATGTTTAAAAGGCTTCTACTGTAAAGCACCTAGTTTGAAACCATTTATCTTTTTTTCAGTAAATTCACCAAACACGCCTGTCATTAGAATCAATCGCTGCTATTGGAACATAACCTTGTACGTCTATTTTTGATGGTATTCAGTTTTGGATATAATTTAAAAAATGCATTTTACGATGCACCAAATGTAATGGCCCAAAAAGGTCTGACTACCTTGATTTACATTTAAAAAAGTATGATATTCTTTTTCTTTTCCTGTAATGTTATCATTTTGAATTTTCTATTTTGTATGTTTTTTTTTAATATTTATTCTTTATTTATTTCCATTTATTAAGAAACATTCAAAACTTGTGTGTTAGTTTATGTAATTTTATGAAATACTTACATAATGTAAATGTTGTGGTTGGGCTGGCAATGCAGACATGAGGGCAGTGTGTGTTCATGATCAGACGAAGAAAGGTACAACAACAGGGGTAAAGAACAGGATCAAGCCCCAACACAAACTGATAAATGAAGCACAGGGCACAGGTAGAACCAAAAATAATCAGGACAGAGAAACAGTACAAACACTGATATAATGGGGCGGAGATAGACTGAAGAGACAGACTGAAGAGGGCGGGGCCTGATCAAGGGAATCGTGATATTAAAGGGAAGCTGACGTTTTTAATAAATAGAACAAGCTTTGAATAGAACAGCATATATATATATATATATATATATATATATATATATATATATATATATATATATATATATATATATGAGTGTGTGTGTGTGTGTGTGTGTGTGTGTGTGTGTGTGTGTGTGTGTGTGTGTATCAGCAGTATGTGTATGTTAGAGGGGCGTGTGAATCTGCTGCTGATTTTGTTATGATATGGCGCGGCGGTAATGGAACAATATCTCATTTGGGTGGCAATATGCTCTTGCTTTTCCTCCCCAATTAGTCATCAGCCATTTCTCACAACTGCACAAGTCAATTCACTGAATGTTTCCTGTCACCATTTCTGCCAGTGGAGCCGCATTGATTAGCACATGTGGTGTGTATTGACTCGTGCTGGGCGGCGGTGCTGCAACACAAAGCGAGAGGAGGGGAAATCCGCCTCATTAAGATGCAGAAGGAAATAGAAGAGCGACTGAAGGGAGAAAAGGGAAAATAGTGTAATTGATATGCAAATGCATCTCCAAATGTCAAATCATGAAGTCACACGAAAAAGGAATAGAATGTATAATGAAATGATGCTAAAATGCTAAGTAGTCGCCTCGAATCTGTGTGTGTGTGTTTTTTATACTAACACTAGGTAGAGAGGTAGACTGAGAATGTGGAATTGCTGCTGGCAAAATGGTTGGAGTCAATGGTACTTTATGTTTATTCAGCTGAAAAATGTAACCCTGTGCATTTGCAGCAGCTGCTTTTGACTGTAAATCCTGTTCACATTTTTTCCGGAGTCACGGCGTAATCGGGCTGTGCGTACCATTATCTGGTGTATAATCCCTGGCCTCTCTCTTACATCCATCCTAATCTTATCAGATTGGATTTCCCCTGCTTAGGCCAACAGGAAAACGCAGCATCCCGTCTCAGAGGCTATGCCGCCTTGAGAGAGACGTGAGAATGGGGGGGTGAAGGTAGAGAGAGGAAAAAGAAGGGGGAGAGCAAAAGAGTAAAAAAGAAGTAGGGATAAAGAGTGTTAGAGAGTGAAGGTAAGAGACAAAAGAAAAACAGACAGAGGAAGAGAAAGGAAGAGTGAGCGGGAGACAGGTAGAGATTGTAAGAAATGAAAAAGAAAAAGAAGTGAAGTAAGATGGAAGAAAGTAAAGAAAGAAAAAATGGGGGAGAAAGAGAGAGTCTGTCAGGATTGTTGTTGAAACAGGGCTGGCTAAACAATGGGTGTTTTGAAGGGCGGCAGTAGCAGGTGGCTCTGTGAGTGGGATTGTGGTGACTCTAGTGTTGGTTTCAGTCTCAGCTTGGAGCTCGTCAGAAATGACATGAGTCACTCTGTGTGTTTTTAGCTCATCGTCACCGCTTCCTGCTGCACAACTCTCTCTCTCTCTCTCTCTCTCTCTCTCTCTCTCTCTCGTTATGTTTTCTGCATTTGCAAGCAGTATGTAGTAGGCTATTTCGAACACAGCCACACACACACATTCACAGTAACCCAGTCCCACTAGCACAGCATTAATACATTAACACACAAAGGCCCTAAAAAGTATTTGTGCATTTACTACTGGTGAACCTCAACAAAGTTCTTCATGTTCCTGATGCAGATGCATAAAGGTTCATGAAATGTAGTACTAGATCAAAAGGGGTTAGCAATATACCGAAATATGACTTTTGCAAATATACAGAATGTCACCTAAGCTTTCTAGTCTTGAAGTATGATGTAAATATCCTCATTTTTAAAGCAAATGTCTACCGATATGATTCATAGTGCATCTCTACCGAAATAACATGCAGCAGAGCTCTAGAGAGTCAGAGTAAGAGTAACAGATATCAACCTATACAGGATTATAGAACATTATCTCCAAAGACTCATCACTTTTTATTTAAGTCTTTAGGCAACTAGACATAACGACATTCAGTATATTTGATGAACTGTGGTGGTGAAATGCTAGAACAAAGCCAGACTCCACAGTTCAGTAGAGCGTGCCTGGCCTTTCCCTAAATCACAATGCGAGCTTTCAGGAAACCAAAGTTATGGACCTCACGTTCACTTTTCTTCTGTGACGCACCCATACTCTTAGCGTCATAATCAGGTAATCAGTGACAGTTACTGCTGAGAAACCTGAACAGTCTGTGCAACCCCTACTATGAAGCACAGTACGCTGTCAGTGAGCTGGTGTTCACCAATGAAGTCAACACAGGGAAGTGTACAGAGGCATTTTAAGTCTGTAAAGAAATTGCTAAACCAATACTCAGTTTGACATTTCATTTCCTAACGCAATGAACAGCACTGAAATTAAAACACAGCAAATGTAATACCACGTTTTACTGCCACGGTATGTTATAGGGTCTGAGCTCCTAACTGGATATGGAACCAATGTGAGCAGTTTGTAGGCCTGAGGTCTGAATTGGTTGTAACACTTACTTTATTGGAGCCTAACATTTACTTCCTTTTATAACCTGCAGTCTCTCGTTCCTCCTCCCTCTTTCTCTCTCCCACATACACACACGAGAGTGTTTCTCTGTATGCAGCCAGAGGGTAATGAAGCAGGAGCCATCTTTCGTGACTTAGCATCCCTCACATACTTTCACACATACACACACTCACACACGTAAACACACACTCAGCTGGATCTGTACTCCTCATATACACCCCATGCATGATCAGCTTGACTCTCTATCGCTCTCTCTCTGTCTCTCTTACTTACAAAAACACACACACACAAGGAAATCAACACAAGCAAACAAAGATGGTTCACAATGCATTTCTCGCCGCAGGACTCCATCTAATCTAGCCGGTCTGCAAGTACTCCAACGCCTTTCTCTTCCTCTTTTTTCGGCCTTTCTCCATCCATCTCAGCGTGAGGCGATGGAGCGGGCTCTTCCATCTTCTCCCTTTGATCAGCCCTTAGTCTCTCTCTCTCTCCTCTGCTTCACTGTGTGAAGCCTTTTCTTTACGCTAACGCCGGCCGCCTCAATGAACCTTCTCCTTCACTAATACAGAGCAAGGGAGAGAGAGGGGAATGAGATCCGCTCTTACTACTCCTCTAATAAGTGTGTTTGAAGGTCATCACGCTCGTGTGCGAAACACACGCTGTGAGCCACAGGCCTCCCCAGCCTCGGAGGATATCTAGAGAAGCACAGGGATGAAGACAGGCCAGCTAACTGCAACAGACATCTGTGTCTTACAGCTCAATGTGGGGGGGTGGTAGAGAGAGAGTGTGGTAAAAAGGAAGAGATAAGGAGATGGAGAAATAAAAAGAGATCAAGATGGATTGGGGGAGGGAAGAGAGAAAGAGAAGGAAGGAGGGTAGAAGAAAGTGGGGAATAGAAAGAGAGTGGGCAGAAGTAAAAAAGTGAGATGGGAAATAGCAAGAGATAAAGATGGATAGTGGAGGTAGGGAGAAAAAGAGAAGGACAGAGAGAGTAAGACAAAGGGGAGGAATAGAGAGAAAGATTAATCTATTTGTTAAGACTTGACGTATCGACCTTATGTCCAGGTCCAACCCTCTACTGCGCCGACTGAGGCTCTCATCTTTTCAGCATGCCGCAGTGCTGTGTCCCTTGTTGTTTGAGGAGATTAAAAAAACTCTTTCTTTCTACCGCTTTTTCTGAAATAAGAAAAGAAATTCTGAATTAAAAAGGGAAAAGAAAGTGGCTGCAGTTGGTAGGGCTAAGGTACAATTCTCAAACAAATGAATAAAACAACATTTGATGCCAGCTGGCTAACAACTGAAACACATGTGATGTGGTTTCATAGCAAGGAGCCCTCTATACAACCAATAGCCAATATTAAAGCCTGTATTAGGGCAAAAGGCCAGTTTGGCTTGCTAACATGAGTGTCTTATGAAGCAAAACTTTATTTAGTTCCTTATTTATTTATTTATTTATTTATTTATGAATTGCAACTTATCAACTGCAGTCATTTCCTCTTCCCTTTGTCAATACAAGAAAAGCAGTAGACATTTAACATTAACATTTACTTCAAACAACAAGCAGTGTTGAATAGACAAGCACCTCAGCCAGCACAGGAGATACTTGAACCTGGACCTGGATCTCTCAACAAGCGGACTGGAGTTAATTTAGAGCCTTTTTAACCCACAGTGGTGGCTCACCAGAAAGGAAGTGATCATAAAAATGGTTCACAGTTTCCGTCATTGTTTGTTTTTGGGATCTAGAAGAGCTTTTGGACCAGGATTTGGCTACTGCGCCACACATCACGTCAGGCATAACAAGCGGATACCGGGGGGGGCGGGCAGAAAATAAAAAAAAGAAAGAAATTGGAGAAATAGAAAGAGAAAAAGATAAATTAATAAATGGAGAGAAGGGAGAAGTATAAAAAGGCAGGAGAGAAGAAAGAGAGAGACAAATAGAAAAAGCTCTGTTTACTAGACCTTTAGGGACATTTGAGGTGTGTATTTCAGAGATACAGGGGCAGGTCTGGGTGGGAGAAGTCATCAGCAAACTCTTATAAAATTCTTATAGATGGGTGGGTGTTTTGCAACTGCTAATACTTAGCGACAGCAGTACACTCCTCAGGTTTTACCACTTCGCCTTTACGTAACAGTGAAAAAAACTAGCAAAGAAACTGTTACATAACATCCTGAAGGCAATGTTGTTTCAAATATAGATTATTGCTCAGTAAGATGTGACAAAAATCATTGTGACAGAAACACTAACTCATTAATCCCTTTAAACCCAAGGGTTCATAGAAGAGCATGCATTTAGTTTCTTTTAAATGCTCATAACTACCTGTGAACGTGTTTGTTTGATAATAGTTACCAAGTATTTATACTTACCCACCATAAACATGTGGACCATTTAATGAAGAACCTGTAGTTTATGGGATCAATTAGGAAATCTAATTGACCAATTCGTGCTCCACCCACAGGAGTGAAAAATCTTATTGCTGCTAGTGAGAAGCACACTCAAGATTTTGTTAAAATACCTACAGTTATAACGCACTACTCAATTAAATTTCCAAAAGTGACATTTGTCTACTCGCTAAAAGTTTAGAAACTTTTGGTACAGTTATAGGACTAATCAGGTGATTCTGTTTTCCATAAAAATGACAGAAGGTAGCAGATACCAATGGATATATATATTATTGCTGTCTAAGGAAAAACATGTACCTGCATTTTTGTCGATTTTGAGTTTTCTACATCATTTGATGGTCCTTTTAGATTGTGTGAAAATTTCATGATGAATGGACCAATAGAAGTGCTCCAAAATAGCTTGGAATACATTCTGGTTCTGCTGACTTACACTGAAAGAAAAGTATGTTGTTCTCTCTTTTGAAGTTGCAATTTTGGAGATACTTATTTTTCATTGGACAGCGATGATATAAAGATTACAACTTACGCTTAAAGCTAATTACTGGACATTTCCAGAGCCCTTTTATTGCCAGTAGCCTCTTAGAGCTATTAAATGATATAAAACAGTAATGGTAGGTTGTTCAGAATTACACATTCCTCTGGAAAACCCTTATTTCTTAGAAATGAGTTCAGTTCTGACATGCAGTTTTTCCACATAGCTGATTGTTTTCGTGAAAATTCAGTTATTCACATGCATTCAGATCGACAGTTGAATGAAAACTTGCCTGCTGTTTGAATAGAAGAGATGCAATTGATGTAATGGAGTTAATATTAGTTATAACTACATAGGCCAGATCAGTAGTGCAGCATTGTAAACTGGAAGCTCAACAGTAGTGGATTTTTGACCTTCAGTATAAATGTATTTATATGAATCGGATTCTGTAAAGCATGTGTAGTTGTTACTACAGATGTTACTACTACTGCAGCTCCAGCATATCTTACTGATCTGTCCAGGCCACCATTCAGCTGAAACAGGCTTACAAAAACCTTGTGATATTACTTTAAGCTCAGTTGCCAGAAAAGCATTTCAGAGAATATTAGGAATAAAAGCTTGATAAATACTTACCAATATGTATTCTTAATATGTTACCTTACCATGTATTTTAGTAGCATTCCTTACTTAGGATAGTGTATTCAGTAGTCAGTCATCACAACTTCTTTAAAGTTTTCTGGCTAATACTAATCTCAAAGCAGATGCCATGAAAGTGATGCACCTTAGTTGAAGGTGAGCAACAGGGAAAGTGAATTAGCTCCAAGTTTCTCTGCTAACTTGTAACTTTTATCTTCATAATAGTAGATGAATCAGATTCTGAAATGCATTCATGCTTTATGCAGTAAAGCAACAGCAGCTAATCAAAGCAGCACAGCGTTCTGTCTCCTAGGGTTAAACGGGGGAAGAGAGAGACATGGAGAGAATAGAGAGAGGGAGAAAGAGAGTGAAGTGAGAGAGACAGTGGGAGTCTCACCTCTGATCTCCATCCTCACAGACGTACACACAGGTGTTCCTTACGCACACACACACACACACAAGTGCAAACACACCCGCACCTTCCTGCCTTCATGATACTTTCCTGTTTCACAGCACAACTCCACCGCTGCCTTCCGATCGAGGTGCGAGAGGAAAAATCCTACTGAGGGTGCAAAGAGCAAAGCCACGCGCCTCCTCACATGTACACACACTCCTCACACACATACTCATTTAGAGGAACACACACGTCTTTCTGAGCATCACGCACGCACACACACACACTCTCTTCTCGGGGTGTTGATAGATTCGACATCTGGAGCTGCTTGACGTGTAAAGAAAAGAAGTGAAGCATAAAAAAGTAAAAAAAAATCAAATAAAGGAAAAGAAGAGCACAAGGCAGGGTGAAGAGGCTGCCAGGGCTGCGTGCCTTTTGCCTTCGCACTTTAACTGGATTTCAGGAGATTACTGCAGAATGTCTTTGCGTCTTCATCTCACTGTTTGTATTACTGTAACAGCATTTGATGGCTCTGGAGCCCAAATGTCAGCAGTGATGGAAACATGGAAGGCAATGGCTGCTGTCGCCGCTAATGGGAAGGGATTACATTGACGTGAGTGTCTAAAGGACAGAGACAGAACCATCTCTCCATCATGAATTAAGACTGATCTGCTATAATGAGCTGAGCGGGGGAGCTGGGGACAAAGTCTGTCTGAGATGGTACTGTCCTGCAGATTCTCCAAAATGTACACAGTATGATATGATTTTATTTCAATTTACATTGTAGAGGTCCAACACAGGTTCTTAGCAGGAACAGGCTTGTAACTTACACACACTCATGATTTTTAAATGGGGCACTATTACTATTTTTTTTTGGGCTTCATAAGAAAAGTGATTTGCATTGAAAAACATGTCTCCTTGTATTAAGAGCCATCCAGTAAAAGGGTTCAAATGAAAAGCTAGAGCAGGCGATTTTGTAGAAACCAGAAAAGCTATGGTAGTTCTTGGAAAAAAATTCAAGTGAACACATCCTACCCTCTGCTATCAGCCCTCCTCCAGCCATTCCTCATGACAGAAAACATGCTTGGGGTCTCAGATGTCCATTTTATTTCTTTTTATTATCAGAGCATTTGATTTATTGATTGCTTTGAGGCTGTAAAGTATTTTAAGAAAAACCAACAAAAGTGTTTCTTAAATAAATCACCTACTACAACATTAATCACAAGAAATGGTCTGATGGCTAAAACGTACAAACTTTTTGATTAGTTAGTTTTTAAAACACATTTGTACGTGTTTTTTGGGTGTTGTAAAGCTAAAGAGTTAACAAAGAAAACATGTTTTAACTTGTGATTGACCTCTGTTTTACTGTCAACATTACATATACATACACATACAACAACTCAGAAGATATGTATGTTCACTGATTATTTTTATAGCATTTAAATTGCTGGCCCTCTGTTCATATCAGCATCACTGTAAAGAATTCTGACTTGGTAGGTTTCTCTAAAGTGCATCATTCATAAAGCTGTAGGAAGTGAAGATAAAGGAACGCACATAAGCTGCTCCATTCAAATTCACTGACTTAGTTCTAGATGCTAGCTTCAGTATAAATAAAAGAATGATCTGAAGTTGTAATTTTGCTCAGTGAACTGTATTCAGTTATAGTTCAGAGCAGCCCCTGTTAGTTGAATCATCTGTGTTAGAACTAGGAAAACCACAAAAATGTGTGCAGAAGACACATATTTTCTAGTTAACCATTTAGGGGCAAATGCAGAGCTGTGGCAATATCTGCCTTTTCTTCTATGCTTCTACATCAGTGGTGTGATTTCTCAGTGCTGCAGTGTGATATGTAAAGAATGTGACCTAACAAAGCTAAAAAAGCTCAAACAGGAAGCCTATGAATAGAAATACAAGCCACACATCAGTCATGTTTTATCATTACTCTGATTAAACAGAACAATAATAAGAGCTTACTGGTCTGAACTGCGCCCTGAATGAGTTTTTGAGTTTGCTCTGAAAATGATCACAGGGCATCCGACAATAAAGGAAGACTTTAAAGGATTTTATACAGAAATAGAAAACACAGTAGCACACACGTTTGCACAATTTTAGGTCGTCATGTAAAAATAGTACATTTGTCACATTGACCATGTAAAGGTCATCATTGAAGCACATGTTAAAACAGCTCTCAGGTGATTTGATCTAGAGGCTTTTGTACAAACTTGACTCTAGCTTGTATGCAACAAATACTGAAAACAAATACTGAAATAGGTCTGAAATTTGTGTTAAAATGTCAAAGATTCTACTTTTTATTCTAATTTTTCTCTGACTTGGGATCTGCTGTAAAAAATGTAAGGGTATATTCTTGTATGTGAAAAAGTTGCTTTAAACAAATCTAATCTAATCAGAGTATGGCTTACACAGAGTAAATGCATTTGATGTAAGCAAGTGTCTATTGCGTGCTTGAGGATAATATGCAGTGACAAACTTGAAAAGAGAGCATGTCAGAAAATGAATGACATGGAGAGAGAGAGAGAGAGAGGCAGAGAGTAGGTACAGTGTGTTTTAGTGTGAGAGGAGCTGTCCAGGGTGCTACTGAGTTTGACGAGTTGAAGAGGGTGAGAGCATATTGTGTTAGTGTACGTGAGAAAGAGAGAGAGGCTTTGCGTGTGTGGTGACGTGGAGCTGTAGATGGTTTGGCTCTCACTGCTAGTACAAACAGAAGGTTCCAGAGTGTTATTCACCATAGAGAACTGCCAACCTCTCTCTCTCTCTCTCTCTCTCTCTGTCTCTCTCTCTCCAACACATAACACCATGTTCACACCTCAGTGTGTTGGGGAGCACTGTAAATAAACTCCAGTGTGAACTACTTTTATTGAACTTAGTAGACTTTTTCAGTCACTGTTTCACATGCATTTTCTCAGTCTACGAAACTGATGTAAATTATACAGTATAGGCTCATAAGAGAGAGCATTACTGAGTTACGTGCATTCATTTAAGTTAGAACATGCTTTTGTTATCACAAAACCTAAACTGTGCAATCCAAAGTCTGACTTATGCATATCAAGAGATGTGTGTCAGCCCCGGCCCAGTCACTGGGTCTGTTGACTTGTGAGATATGGAAGGAGCACAACAGTGTTCAGGAAGTGCTGCATAATATTCTGACTTGCCTGTCTGTGTGTGTGTGTGTGTGTGTGTGTGTGCTCGTGTTCTCCCAGGTGTCATACGCACGGCCCAGCTCAGCCTCCATCCGTGATGCTAACCTGTACGTGAGTGGGCTGCCTAAGACCATGACCCAGAAAGAGCTGGAGCAGCTTTTCTCCCAGTATGGACGAATCATCACCTCTCGCATCCTTGTCGACCAGGTTACAGGTATCCATGGGGCGGTTTTTACTCTCATACCTCAAACACACAAAACGGTTAAATAGAAATTCATAGAAATTCACATAATTGATCTATCTATGCTCCGCCTATCTTTTTCGGACAGTAATCTCATTTGCATAGTGCCAAATCATTTTTATTCGGCTCGGTTTAAGTAAAGCATTCTATACCAGGAACTCAGCAGTATGTCTAGTGCAGTGTATGTGAGCTATGCATTGTTGTTGTTTTTTAAGTGTCAGTACTGGATCTTTTTTGTCTGTTCAGAATGATCAAATCTTGTGAAATATATGATGAAAATGCAGTGTTATATATTTACCATATTGTCCACCCCTAAACGGCTTTATGTGTGCCCTTACTTTACTTCTTCTCTTCTCTTCTAATGCATAGCAGTTACTGAATATAAAGTTTTACAATTAATTACTGCGTAATAGCAGTACAGTACTGAAGGGATAAATAAGCAACCACATATATTTATGTATATGTTTAATTCTCCAGTGTGGATCTTCAAGTCAAGGGGCCGTGTTTTGTGGTCAAACCTACATAGTTGTATGCAAAAGTTTGGGCACCCTGGTCAATTCACACCCTGGTCGATTGTCTAAGTAAGAATAAGTACACATGCTCTGCTTCTGCACATCACATTGTGCAGATATTGTTTGTTTGCTGGTTTTACCGCAGTTGGGGAAAAATAATAAGAATGGAGTCTGTGCAAAAGTCATGGCACAGTTTATGTTTTTTTTTTCCCCACGACATGTTAAACTTGGTACCCTAATCATTGCAGAAAATGTAAGATTCCTATACAGGATGTGTTTACTTATTTTCATGTAGTATATCTACAAAACATGCACTTAGGTGGGTGGGAGGTATTCAGATGTTTGCATACAACTGTACTCACACACATGCGGGGAACTGCGAGCTGCTTTTTTAATGTGGAATCCTCCAGCGTGGCTTGCATTGCATAACAAGCTCAGTTAGCTCTGTTTCATAGGATCTCCTCCCCTGCGGCACACGCCACTGTTCTGGCTAATGTGCAGTGATGGAGCAGAATGCCTGTTTAAACACACACGCATATCTGCCAAGACTCAACAAACGAGCCACCATGCACGCATGTGTGTGTGTGTGTGTCCGTGCGCGTATGTGTGAGTGTGTGCCCGTGCGTATGTGTGTTTAACCACAGAAGAATGAATGTCCCATGACCTTAGGAAGTGGCGAAAAACAAGTGTAAATCCAGGCCAGCTGAATAAGTGTCTTTTTTTTCTCTTTCTATTCTCAAGCCAGCACATTCCCTACATCTACCTCACTTTCTGGCAGCATCATAAATAAATCAGCTAGGATATAAATGGTCATGGAACTGAATTTCTTACGCAGGCAGTGGAACAATACTTTTCAAACGCCTGCATATTTTATAACGTTACTTGCCATGCAGACGGTGTCACGTAAGCCACAGAGTATTGGATGCTCTAAAGGTGCAGATTCCTTTTTTCTTTGCTGAGAAACAGTGAGTGCTCATATTCACAGAGATGCACATGCATAAACACACACACGCACACACATTTAGCAGCGAAATCCTCAGATAGTCCCCATGCTAACGTCCTTTGTTACCATTCATCTAAACATTATACGCACCGTACACATTTACATTTTTGTGAGTCTTTCCAGCCTTATTCGCGAACATCCCCCTCACAAACACACTCCCCAGAAATTCACCCCACTAATGTTCTTTGTTAACATGCGTATAAACACTACACATATCATACATATTCAACGGTCAACAATGGCTATTGTCTGATGCTCCTGACCACAACATTTCATATTTTTGCCACCAAAAGCGCAGACGTTGTGAACTCAATGTTTTTCTGGATGTGTTTTCTTTTTTCCCTTTATAAACACGGACACCGAACGAATTCTATCCAATCATATTTTGCCATAATTCACCAACAATAACCACCTCGATATCTAATAATTTGATGGTAGAGTAATAATGTAAAGTTTTTTATATTTGTATAGGTGTATACGTGATAATAATGTTTTATTGGTTTGAAGACCAGAGCTCAATATCTGTCTAGCCCGGTACATATTTACATTTCTCAAACATACACGCAACACTAAAGCAACTACATAACAGGCAGAGACCATTCGTCATTTATTTCTTTTCATTTCCAGACACAATGGCCAGTAACTAAAAGTAATCTTTTTTCAGAGCCAGTAAAAAGCATAAAACTATTTTTAGCAGCTTTCACAGAAGCCCCACCAGTTAAATATAGCATCACACATAATATCAATATTTACTGTTTGCCTTTGTTTTATTACAGCTTCCATTCTCTTCAGACTTGCTTTCAGTTTTTCAAAGAAGTCTGCAGGGACGTGTTTCCACACCAAGTTCACTCTGTAAAGTTGGCTGCATTCCTGCTTTTCATGACTCAAGCAATCTCAAACACATTTAGTGATGGTGGGGTCTGGGCTCTGGGGTGGCCAGTCTATTGTTCTGAGAACAACAGCAGCTTCTTTGTCTATTTCACATACCTTCAGACCCTCAGAGCTGTCTTCTCACAGTAGAAAGAAGGATAGAAACAGGTGTTTTCTTCAGATGTAAAGCAAGAGTGGAGTTTGATTATCTCCGGCCTCACAAAGATGAAATGATAAGTATTTTCAGTACTATACCGTTGGTAACAGTTTGGGAGGTCTGCCATGTCTTGCAGGGTTGTTAGTTAAAAAAAATTTTAAATTCCAGCTGTAAAAACGTATTTTCCTTCTTTATACAAGTAAATTATATAATATCCACATATAAATATCACCTGAATTTTAAGAATTTTACTTAAAATTACTGCCTGTTTTGACTGGAAATCAAATAAAAGTATTAATAATATAGTATTAATAATATATATATATATATATATATATATATATATATATATATATATATATATATATATATACACACACACACACACACACACACACATTTAGCCCTCTGATATTCACTCTGCTATTTAGCATACAAATAAACACTATACACACTGTAAACATTTACATTTTCCCAACTTTCCCAACGCACTTTTTCAAGTATTTCCTTCTCACAGACACACACACACACACAAACCCCTCTGACATGCTCAGCCCCTGCGCGGCCGTGTGAAGGCTCCCCCGGGGCGGTGGGTCCGCAGGAGGAATCTTAATGACTAATTAAATCTGAGTTGCCGGTGATTAAGAAACAAGGGGAGTTTTTTTTCTTCAAGCTGTAGAAAGCTGCCATGTCTGCCCTGCCCCTGCAGAAAGAGAAACAGAGCATTTGTCGCCAAACCCTGAGTGCCGTCCAGAGTGCACGCGTGTGTGTGTGTTGATAAGGAAAATAACGAACAGAAAAAACTCTACAAGAGAGAAATCCAATATTTGATGTCAGAACAGACTTGTACAGCTACATTCAGCTCTTAGTTTGAATTCCTGAGAGCCTAGACAATTCAGTCTTCAACAACATGCCACCCACATAATGCCACTTATATAATTCTATAATTAACTAGTGGTCAATGCCAGGGTCAGTGTAGACAATTTATGGACAGAAATTCTGATCATATATGTAACGCACTAGTACACTTGTGTATAAGGAATATTCGGAGTGCTAGGGATGCCCAATAATATCAGAACCAAATTGATATCAACAGATAATTGTTTAAAGCAATTTTTTCTACATTGATTGCTTATCTGGGTAAATCTAGTCCAAATGTCCACGTTTATTGGAAGATTGCATGTATCAGCATTGACACATTATGTGCATTAATACCGGTATCAGCCCTGAAGCGTCCCTAATACATGCACATCGTAAGCCGGATTGAAGGCACATGGAGTCAAAATTTACCCTAGTACATCTTGTACACAACGCATACTGGCACACAGGAACAGCTAGCTTCTTCCTGCAGATACGATGGAGCATTTCAGTGCATAGCATGAACACAGAGCAAACGTTCGAGCCCTTCAAATTAGGCCTTTGCTCGGCCTGGGCAAACAGTGATGCAACCAACTCACATTCAGTAACAGGAGGCATCAGTTTGGACCTCATCAAAGCAATGCACATTTCAATCAGTCTAAAAATCATCATATATTTATGCAGAAGCCTAAGCTGATCCAAACTGTCACACTTTTTGTAAAACACGCAGATATAAACACATGCACAAACCAATTTTGACAAACATAATACAAAGAAAAAATAATTGGTGTAATTGCAGCATCAATTCAAGAGCTTCAAGGACTGTACGAATACTTCTGCATGGATTTTGTGCTTGATGCTTTAAGAAACCCCATTTTTTCAGATTTGCACTTGTCCTCCAAACAAAAAAAAATAAAATTGTATATGTACTATTTATAGTTTATATGTTTAACATGTTAAACATGTTTAGATTACAACAACACATTTCACACAATGACACAAATACATATAAACAGATTTCTTGTCTTACTGCGTTATCATGGTTTATACTTATGACCAAATATGGCTTTTATATGCATTAGTGGGTAACAGTATCAGGAGTCAGCAGTAGAAGTCCCCCACCACCAAAAACACACAAACGGACACAAACCCAAGTAGCTGCTTTGTTCCACAGCTGAGCTCAACTGACTGTCTAAAGGCTCTGCCATTTCTGTAGCCTACAAGTAGGAAATGATTGTGATTTACACAGTTGTGTACGTCATTGCTTGATTCCGCATCAAACTAGTTTAGAACTTCTAGCCGTAATGAGTTTTTTTGTCAGTTTGTTTAGCCTATTAAATAATTTATAGTATTCTTCTACACCTGTGGTCACCAACCCTGGTCCTGGAGATCTGCCTTTCTATAGAGTCGCAATTGGCCACACCTGATCCAGCTAATTAACGTCTTCAGAAGTGCTTGATTGGCTAGATCCAACACTTTAATGTTAGGTAAGGTGGGGCAGCATATTGAGAACAGGTTGGAAATAAAATCTGCAAGAAAGTGCATGTTCAGAAAAAGGGTCAGTGACCTCTGCTTTTAACATAGGCCATGTTCCGCTCCCGCCTACACTGGGCTGTGAAAATTAGCCTCATACTGCATTATGAAACCTCAACTTTCACCATGATCCGATTTAATTATATTATATTAGATTATATTATATTCCAAATGACCACCTTCAGATAAATGGATCACAATACACTAGTGCATTTTACCCTCATACATTTTTCACTCTTATGAGATTGTATAATGGAGTGCCAGTGATGCCGTAAATCTTTTCACCCACAGTTTCCGCAGAGTGAAAGTGTATACGTTCTTTCTATATGGACTGTTTCAGTAAGTGGCACAAAGCAGATATACACTGTAACTCCATTTCTGTAAGCTTAAAGAGGCAGCATTAGCTTATGAAACCGCAGCGCCACTCTAAGCTGTAACATTAACGAGAGTGAAGTGTGATGTGTGCACAGCTTTGATCAATAGTTAAATATTCAGAGCAGCTCTTGAGCCTTGCGCACAGCAGTCAATACGTGTCTCTCATCAATGAGAGCAAATACAATTGATCCAGAGTGCTGCCTCTTACAAGCTGCTGTTCTTTGGAAAAAAAAATCAGTCGCCTTGACACTGCTCCCCCCTTCTGAAACACTCTATCCCTTTGCTTCTCTGTTGCCATTGCTTAAGAATCATTTTTCTTGCTTTTGTGATAAAACAGATAGTAAATACAAAATAAAAAATAAAATCAAAACATCTGTCACAAACAATCATAGCATATTTAGAGGTTTGTAATATGAAATTGAGTACCTATTAAACTTTGCGCAGCTGACCATTACTAAACTGACAGTGAATATATTGCAAATAATAAATAATAAAATAATAACAATAAAAAATAAATAAAGCACATTTCATCAAGTCTTAGGGACGTATTTGCTTTACTTTTTCTCTTATTTTGTGGCTGAGCGCTCAATCTTAACTGTCATAACACATTTTTTTGTTGTATTGCCTAAAATGTACTGGCCTATACTGATGTCCATCTGATAACTTAATATGTATTTTAAGACATAAGCTGTTACATAAAGCACCAGGTCTAAGATGAGCATTATAAAGTAAACTATGAAGCTCAGATTACTCAACAATTCTACCATCCCACAGGAAGAAATACTCAACCAACAGCATCACAACACACAATTGTTCACTGGGTGGTCCGGGACCCCCTAATCAACCTCTGGGACCCCCTGAATGTTCCAAAACAAGGTCAAGGCAGGGTCAGTGTTTAGCTGTTACACCCACAAAATAAGCTTTTGTCTTTGATGTTGGTAACAAAATAATGATGCAGCATTACTGTAGCAAATTTGGTTACCCCATTACATAGTCTAGCAACTGTAACTATGACTGCGATACCTCTAAAAACTTTACTACATGCTTTAATACATTTGTAAATCTAAAAACTTGCCCAATTTCCAGTTAGCAACCCACCAGTTAGCAACCCACCAACACCAGAGGATCCAGCCAACTGTATATAGCTATATATATGAAATGTAGCTATATGTATTAAGATTGTTTTGTATTAAGATCTCTAAACACATAACCTTAGCCCCATTAACATCTAGGTTACATTGCTGCAAGTCTCTGTTCTATGGCTTACCTTCTAAAACTTTTCACCTTCTCCAGTTCATTCAAAACTCTGCTGCCAGAGTCTTAGTACCCACTAAGATATCTGCCCAAATCATCCCCACCCTTCATCACCTACACTGGCTACCAGTTACAGAACACGTCCGCTCTTCTGCTGTTGACCTTTAAAGCCATGCATGGCCTTGCACCTATTTATCAGTCTGCTCTTTTACATGCTTATCGCGCAAGCTAAGGTCTTCTGCTTCTGTTTTTTTGTTGTTCCTAGGTTTAGGCTTTGCTCTGTGGGTGGCAGGTCTTTTTGTGTTGCTGCCACCCTTTTTTGGAACTCCTTACCTTCTTCAATTTGCTCTTCTCCCTCTCTTTCCATCTTCAAAGCTCAGCAAAAAGGGAATACTTTCATTCTTTTTTTTTCTCTCGCCCTTAAACGATAAAGGAATATGAGTATACAAGTGTATCCTATTATTATTATTAAGAATAAGTAGGTGATTTTATGTAGGCTTGAAGTAAAACAAAGGTAAGGTCCATTTTGTTGGTGCTGAGAATTACTGGGCTTTTTTTTTTTTTTTTTTGGAACGTATATAAAAAAACCAACACATAAACATACACAGAGCAACACACTAACGCTCTACCTTGGCCTTCCACTACACAAGGCCTAGCAGATGGATTAGTTCGTGCGTAGCGGTAGAAGTCAGCAAAGTGCGGTTCTCCTCTTCAAAGTCCTCCCTAACCAGGGCTTTTCAAGCGCCATCTGCAGCAGCAGCAGCCGCAGCTAAACTTTCCTGCTCCCCCACCTGATTAGTCTCTTGCGGCAGCGTGAGGTGGGCACACTACTCCCCCCAGCCTCCACAAACCCCCTCCCCTGGCAAAGTGATCTGTTAAGCACACTAGCTTCATAAATGTTCCATACAGTTGGCACAAGCACTTAAAAGTAAGTGAATGAGAGACAGCAGCAAAGCGCTTAAGTTCAGAAAGGAGAGAGAAAGCTTTCATTAACAGCCGAGCCTTCAGATCTTCTCTCTGTTCCCAGAGGAATATGTTTTTTTCTCCTCTTTTTTTCTCCTCTCTGTCTCCCTCCTTCTCCTTCGCTCTGTCTAGCTCCCTCGGCAGTGGAAAGCGCTTTGTCAGGTGGGCTGTAGCCGTTTTCTCTGAGCTGTGGCGCGGTGTGCTGGCTCTCTGTATGTCTGGGTTATTATTAAACCAGCCTTTCTCCAGCGACGCGCGTGCTGCACAGAGATAAGTACAGGTAGAAAAGTTACATAAGGCACCGGGTGATTACCAGGAGAATAGTGCCGTTAACCGGCACATTGTGGCCGTAACTCTGCTCGGCTGGTGATAAGTGCTGAAAGGAGCCGCAAAGTGCCCGTGTCTCCAGTTTGAGCCCGGGCGCTGGCTTTGTTTAGCTAAGGCCGTTTAAGACACGACTGGCTCATTATGGTAATGTTGGAGAAGCTCGTGCAGTAAAGGACAGTAAAGCACAGCCAGCATTAAGGTGTTCAATTTGCATTTTTTAACTACTGAGTAGCAGCCTTTTATCTTAGCTCCTGATTTTAGCTTTCACAGCTGACAATCCTGTGATGGATAGCTGGTTTGCCCACTAGCTTTGCTGCTGTAATGATGGTGGTCAGTGCTATTCCCAACAGAGCAAAACTCATGCTCATCACGATTCCATTACAGTAGCTTGAGAGCTGTACTCTCAGCCGCTCAGATTGAAAAACACACACTGCCACTTGCGGTGAAGCTGCTTTTTTTATGAAAGTAGAAAGCAAAGCAGTATAAAGCTGCAGCCCCCAAAACAGATGATTTGAAGCCCCAGCATATTCCTCCTTCAAAATAAAAAGGATGGGGTCAGCTTCTTCAACGTTAGTTCCTATAAATGACTTCCTCAAAATGACAGAGGGGAGAGGCTAACATACTAGAAGCTGGTCAAATTACCGTTTTTAGAACCAAATTTGATAAATCTGACAAAGACATGAAAGAAACGTGACATTTCGCTGATTTGTCTGGTTTTTTTTTGAAGGGCTGGACTTTTGCCCAACATAAACTCTGTGTAGAGTGTTCCGAGCTTTCGCCTGACATTATTGTTAGCTTCCTCCCCGGCACTCTTGCTATAGCTTGCCTTCCTTTACCTAATCTGGGGCTTGGTCTACAGGGCTGCAGGTCAAACAAAGTCTTGGTGGACAGCTTGATGTAGAATTGATACAGTGAGGAGAAAAGTACAGTGATGTATTTTATATTTTTAATTGCATTTGGATTGGAATTGATATCAGCATCAACTTACATTTCATCACAGTATTGATGCATTCCTAATTTTTCTCTTTCATATTAACACGTATGAGCTCTTGTTTAGGTACAATGGCTGCGAGCGTTTCTACCGTGCCATTTTAGAGAGTAGTGTGAAGCAGTGTGCGTAAACACACTGTAATGGGCACGTGTTCTTGACCTTGATCTTTGACCTATGCCCTCTTATTGTCACCCTCCTTCTCACATGGACTTGCATGCAAACACAAGCATGAGCACACCGGCACATTCACAGGCCTCAGACAAAACAGAGTTGACATTCGCTTTCTAAGGTTTCTATGCCGTTCACGCAGATTCTGGCCTTTGCTGGTCTTCGGTTACAGCTCTCCTGATATCTTTTTGGTTCTGGATCTGTAGTCTGTTGAACTTCACAGAGAGAAACAGAAAGAGAAGTGTCATCTCGTCTTCCTCCCTGTCTGTTCTACTTTCTAAGGAATCTGTGTTGACCTCGGTTTCACTCTGCAGAAACCGGAGAGGCAAACCATGTGCCGTAAACCGGGCAGAATAATGCATGCGCTTGCTTTATTTCTGCTTTTCTTTCTGTCAGACTAATTAAAGAGAACAGGTTGTGGGAAGGCTGGGAGAGAGAAAGGAAAAGCTGTCAGGGATGATGCTGGCGAAGAGAGACAAAAAAAAGAGCTGGAGAGAGAGAGAGAGAGAGAGGGTGTGTAATGCAGAGACAGGCTGAATGAAAGCTTGTTGCATTGAAGAGATGTGTGTACAAATGTTTGCTCCGAGAGCTGCATATATCAAAAGAGTCTGATTTGAATAGTAAGACAGCAGTAACAGTAAGACAGCAGTAACAGTAAGCCGCAGCAATAGAGCCCCAAAACAGAAAGCGTCAATAAGAGGGAGAGGGTGAAGTGACAATATAAAAATGTGTAGATGCCAGGCTGCGAATACACGCGCACACCGCCACTCTCGCACAAACACACGCACACAAACATACGCACACACAGTGTATTATGCAAATGGTGCTCTAGGCGAGTCGTCTCCCTGCTCACCTCCCTGGAGCAGTAGGAGCCATCTCATTAAAAAGCAGCCCAACAAAAGGCCTCCAAGCCAGCCAGGCTCTTTTAAATGTTACTTTCAGGTAGCGGTCAAAAACATTGCCTAGGAAACCACAGAAATGTCACCGGCGAGCGGCATGCCATGCGGTAGCGTGTGGCCATCAGCTTATGCAAGCCGCACAGCTTGAGATGGAACAGGACACGATACACTCACACATAACTGGGAGAACAATCGCTGTCCCCTACACACACATACAGACTCCATTTCCACACCAGCAGGCAGCAGTGCCCCTATACAATATCTCCATCCTTTCGTGAAGAAAGGAAAACAAATTACACGTCTGCCTGACAGCGGCGGAATGCGGGGCAGCCAATGAAGTCTTGCCGTTCGCTCACGGCTCATTTGCATAATGTGACACCGGCAATAGCAGCCGTCACACATGGACCGCACATCACTGTCATCCGCCATTTCCAACATTAAGTCATATGTATGGCTCCTCTATCTCCATATAAAGGGAAAGGGTTCAATATGTGTGTGTGTGTCTCTAAGCGATAGTCAGAGTGTCTACATCTGCTACCTTTGCTTACATGCACACAGTAGTCCGCTTATTTTATTGTTTATTTTAAGTTTGATTTTTCTACCATTACAGAATATCAGCAGTACTCCTTCCAATTAAGCGTAATTCATAATAATTCATAATTCCCAAAGATACAGAAATCAGAATGTTTCTGTAAGTGTTATACATGAGGGATTTCACTGTTTTCAGCCTTTTGTCACTCATATCTCTTGCCAGTACTGATTATTATTTTCAAGCATTTTTAAAAAGTTTTTATAACCAGCTAAATTGTGGGCTCAATGGAGTCGGGAGCATAGACTTAGGGTGGTAACAAACTAGAACATGTTCTTCCAAAATCCACCAAATGACTATCTTCAGGTGTGTCACATGTGCAGAGAAAACATTTCCATGCAGTAAAAACAAATATTACCTCTTGCAAGGAACGATGCTTGTGTTATAGCTTGTACTCTACATGTTAACATACCATGGACTAAAGAATTGTTGGTAGGTTTTAGAGAAAGGGGCAGGTTTTGTTTGTGGTGGATTTTGCCACAATCCAGCACCAAAGGTTTAACAGGTAGTCCTGAGACATTTTTATGAGATCATGTCTGACTCAAGCCTGAAACCTTGCTGTTTACATTGACTTAGTTAGATCAAGGGTATTTTGAAATAATATAAGTGCAACTATATAACATGTATATAAAATGCTAGTATAAAATAAAGACAGTGAATGTAACATTTCTTGTGTTTATGCTGTGCTGGCCCTGCAGGTGGCTCACGCGGGGTGGGCTTCATTCGCTTTGATAAGAGGATAGAGGCTGAGGAGGCCATCAAGGGTCTAAACGGACAGAAGCCCTCCGGAGCAGCAGAGCCCATCACAGTGAAGTTCGCCAACAACCCTAGCCAGAAGACTAGCCAGGCCCTGCTCTCCCAGCTCTACCAGTCCCCCAACCGCCGCTACCCTGGCCCCCTGCATCACCAAGCCCAGAGGTTCAGGTAAAGCCAGCCAGCCAGGCTGCAAACCAGCAACTTGTTTTATGAGACTATGATAGCATACCAATGTTGTCTGTAAAGTCTAATTTAACCCGTAATTCAATAGACTTCTGAATTGGTGGTTCCTCCAATATAAGAAAGGCAAAATAAAGTTGAAAAGCAACTGTACTTTTGTAGTTGTTGGCTATAGAGTTTAATTGAATTTTGAAAGATACTAGAACTAGTTGCCCACTACTATAAAAAAAAAAGAATAAACATGATAAAAAGGACTGAAGGACTGTTTATAAGAGACAGTGGGGTTCTGTCGTTCACAATGTCTCCATAGCAATTCTGTTTCATTAACACACCACCACCCCTCCATCTCAACTTCATGTCACCATTAACGACTGGCTAACAACATATCCAGAAGTCAAAATATTATAAAGCCAGTTGAAATTAGTGGTGTTATGTTAAGTCGCATCCACTTGATAAAATAGCATTTACTTATTCCTTCTACATACATAATCTGTTCAGTTGTAGTATCTAGGTGCCCAGGATCACACATTAACACAAATGATTTGTGCTTGGCAATTACAACTGTACTGTAATGCTAATGATAGTAATCAGTAATTAATCCCTCATACATCACAAACAATTATAACTGAATAGTAATGAATAGGATGTCTTACATTTGCATGAATTATGTGGCCACACAAAGGTGCTATTGTGCTATGTTTGTTTGGAGAGGTGGCGTGAAAAGCCATAGGCGCGGCCAAACAGGGCTCAGATAGGCCCGCAGATGTCTCGTAAGCAGAAGCCCACTCTTGCACCTTAAAGCCCCCTCTCCAATTAACTCATTTACCCTCGGTGCAACCTGCCTGGCTAATTGGCTAATTGGCGCCTTAATGATGCGCCACATTGAATGCCCTGGCTTTGGTTTCATCGCTGATCTTTTTTTTTGTCAAGTTGACAGAGTAGAGCTACCAACTCTGAACTCACACAGCAAGCGTGCTTGTGTGTGTTTATTTGCGAGTGTGTATATTTGCGAGGAAAAGTTTGCTCTGAATTGTGGGAAAGTGTTAATTAGCCCTGTCGGCCATCTTGACAAGGCCTAATAGGACGTGAGACGGGCAGGCCACGTGAGAGATGAAGGTCGTGGAGTGGCCAAACAGACAGGAACCCAAAACGAGAGTGACTGATGAGGATGAGAGCCTAATGCACCGGCCCAGCGGGTCACCAGGGCTAATGAAGAGACTAGCGAAAGAGAAAAGAGAGAGAGAGAGAATGAGAGACACCTCTATTTAATGTTCCATTACATTCTGCCTCAAACTTCATTCAAATGTCATATTAAATTACTGAACTTTTCGCTTGCACTAAAAGGTGCAAAACCCTGGAGACAGTTTCATTCATACCACCCGCATATCATTTTTACATGATCCTGCACACGACATGAAGTCATTCTTTGATAGCTAATTGTTTGATATTGCTGAATTCCCTGTGTGCCACAGTCCCTCAAATCAGTCTGCAAATCATCTGTCACAAATACAAAGCCATTACAATGACAGAACTCAGGATAAGAAAATAATATGTTCATCGTTCAGTTGCAGTATTATATTGAATTTCAACTCTGAGACTCCCATCTACCAATATATCAACCAAAAACTGTCTGAAGTCATAACACTGCTAGACTCCTGCTCCTCTGCGTGGCCGTAGGCTACGTTAGCAATGACACTGAGTCTGTTTGGCACCGGGTGGGCGGTGGACTGGCCTTCCAAATTAATGTTAGCACCGCTGCTAGCCTTGTACTTTGCTAGCTTAGTGATTGACTCTGCGAGATGCCTGATGGGGCTGAACAGTGTAATGGCCCATTGCTGGATGGGCGTCTTCCTTCAGCGACGCAGGGCTGTAGCATTAGTTCCATTGAGTGAGTAGACCATCTGCCTGGCATTAACCCCAGAACCCTCCTTCTCTTCACAGGCTGGACAATTTGCTTAATATGGCCTATGGCGTTAAGAGGTAATTAAACTTCACCGAATGCCAGATGTCCATGTTGACAAAATGATTTCTATCGTTTTTTTGATTCTTCATTTTCTGAAAAGTCACTTGCATTCCGTTCAGTTCAAGGTTTTTTCCGTCGCTTAAGTTTGATTGTTTTTTACTTGATTCTGCTTGATTTCAAACCACCAACCACTCTAGTGCTTAAAAAATACAGATTATCTTTCATATTTTCTAGTGTTGAGTATGCATTATTTGATTATGATGACTGCAGATTTTTGAGTTTTGTATCACGTTTGGTATTTTCTGTGTTTTATTATGTGTAGCCCTTGTATAGAGGGCGTGGCTGTTATAGGATTCAGGGGCTCGAGCCCAAACTCCGCCTAGCTCAGAATCTTTATAGTTATTCTGCAACGATTCAATTTATCACAAGTCCTACAAGCCTGTAAACACCCTGTTGCAGTTATATATTTCTAAAACGCCCCAAATGACTTAGGTGTTACTGCATCACAGTCTGGCTGCTCGATCCTTTTATTTTCATAGCAATATTAGACATATGGCTGGGGGTAGGAACTGAAAAGCTGTTAGGAACAACAAAAATGCTTCAGGGACCAGTGTTGGCCAGTGAGTCTCATTAAATGATTCATGCTATTTTAATATAAACTCCTACCACTGCACCTTTAATGTTCTGTCCTATTTTTGGACGAGGAGGGTAAGAGTGAGGCGGAGGAGGGGTGAGAGTTTACCTGGATCCCTGCAGGAAACGTGTTTCACTGCAGGTAGTGCAACCTCTGAACACCTGGGTTTTGCTCATGTGCTGTTTGCTTTTGTGCCCTTGTGGAAGAGTAGCAAGACAATGTCTTTTGTCTATGTGATAGAGCTTATGACATTTTGTTGCATATTTAAGAGCAAAAAGATAGAAGCTGTCAAAATGGTGCAGTGTTATCTCTTTTTTTGCTTAAATAACTAGCCTATTACAAAGAATTGGGTAATTTGTTGAATGTATTTGATTCAAATGTGTAAAGTAAACTAACACAATAATTGTCAAAAGTGACTAAAAGCTGAAAGCCAGAATTGTGTTGATGTAATATTCAGTCCTGGTCTGAATATTTTTTAAAATATGATGGATGAATACTGAATACACTGCTCTAAATGTATTCAGTAACATTTCCATTACAATACATACTAAGGCAATGTATTCAGAATACATGTAGAATATATATTGATAAAGCAGATGTCAGACTGTTCCTCACTATTACTACTTACTGTAACTCTTCTGTCAACGTGTTTAATGTAAAATTCATATATTTAAATTAAATTATAAAATCTTCTGCATTATTTTGGCTCTCATTATCTATTTCAATCCACTGCTGCTTCCACAATCCCCCGACCCTCTCATGAGCTAGCAAACAATTCACCTTATCATAATCACAAAATCCTGCAAATGTCACTATGAAGTTGGTAGCTATGCGATTTTCAGTTAATGACATTTTAACATGTCGGGAAACACATGCACAAGTCTAGTATAATACCAATGCTAAGCTTATCACTAATAAACAAGTGCGTTACTGAGGAGACTACTAAATTCAGTTACCCCTTAAAGAAGTCCATCGGAGTTCAGAACCACTGAGAATAAAAACTAATGATTGATTTATCAGTCTACTCAGTCTTTAACAGGGTTCAGTAACACTGAGATTAATAACCGGTGATTCATTTATCACTCTACTCAGACTTTAGTAGAGTTCAGTAACACTGAGATTAATAACTGATAATTGATTTATCAGTCTACTCAGACTTTAGTAGAGTTCAGTAACACTGAGATTAATAACTGATAATTGATTTATCAGTCTACTCAGGCTTTAGTAGAGTTCAGTAACACTGAGATTAATAACTGATAATTGATTTATCAGTCTACTCAGACTTTAGTAGAGTTCAGTAACACTGAGATTAATAACTGATAATTTATTTATCAGTCTACTCAGACTTTAGTAGAGTTCAGTAACACTGAGATTAATAACTGATAATTGATTTATCAGTCTACTCAGACTTTAGTAGAGTTCAGTAACACTGAGATTAATAACTGATAATTTATTTATCAGTCTACTCAGACTTTAGTAGAGTTCAGTAACACTGAGATTAATAACTGATAATTGATTTACCAGTCTACTCAGACTTTAGTAGAGTTCAGTAACACTGAGATTAATAACTGATAATTGATTTATCAGTCTACTCAGGCTTTAGTAGAGCTCAGTAACACTAAGTTTAATAACTGATGTTTGATTTATCAGTCTACTCAGTCTTTAGCAGAGTTCAGTAACACTGAGATTAATAACTGATAATTTATTTATCAGTCTACTCAGACTTTAGTAGAGTTCAGTAACACTGAGTGTAATAACTGATGTTTGATTTATCAGTCTACTCAGACTTTAGTAGAGTTCAGTAACACTGATATTAATAACTGATAATTGATTTATCAGTCTACTCAGTCTTTAGCAGAGTTCAGTAACACTGAGATTAATAACTGATAATTGATTTATCAGTCTACTCAGACTTTAGTAGAGTTCAGTAACACTGAGTTTAATAACTGATGTTTGATTTATCAGTCTACTCAGTCTTTAGCAGAGTTCAGTAACACTGAGATTAATAACTGATAATTGATTTATCAGTCTACTCAGACTTTAGTAGAGTTCAGTAACACTGAGATTAATAACTGATAATTGATTTATCAGTCTACTCAGACTTTAGTAGAGTTCAGTAACACTGAGATTAATAACTGATAATTGATTTATCAGTCTACACAGCATCTAGCAAAAGAAGAAGCTTGTTTAGCAAATTCTTTAGAATGCATCTTAATAGCCTTTCTCTTTTCTTTGTCAGTATTAAATCTAGTGAGAAAGCGGTCAAAAAGTGTTTTCAAAAAAGTAACTGTATGCTGAATACTGCCTATTCAAACATGGACTGAATATAGATACATAATACACATTGCAAATGCTTCTATTCCCTCAGAGCCCATCGCTGGTATATTTTATTAACAAGGAAATGATGCAAACATTTGAATCAATTAAATTCAAGGCATTACATTTTTGAGCACTAAACAAGCAAGATTTTACCACCAATTCTCACTTTGTTAAGACAACCAGCATTGACTGCTTCTTTACAATACAGAAAGTAAAACGTGGCAGGTTTCAGCTTCACTGATCTCTACCTAGCTGGCTGATATGTTCGGCGTATCCAGACATTAGGTTTGGGAAGGGAAGAGAGAAAAGAAGTCACAAATTACAAAAGCCACGAGGTGAATCTGATGAACCTCAACAATGGAGCGAGATATGCAAACAAGGCAGAGAGCATCCGAAGCAACAACGGCGAGACAAAAGCGCGCTGATTATTTACTCCGAGCGCGATTAGCTGTCAAAGAGGGCCGTGTGCACAAATCACACAAGCCTGTCTTCCTCAAGAGGGATGCTAGAGGTGGGGTGGAGGGTGGAAGGTGGAGGGGGGGTTTCTATGTACCGCAGAGCACGTGGGGAAAGGTAATTAACAAAGGAAGAAGTGAGCAGCGACGGGCGAAGGTGGACAGTATACGGCAGTGGGCTGGCTGCAGGTCAGCTGCTTGTTGCTATGCAACTCCTTTGTCCAACTGTTTTCCCTTCGGTCGAAACGACGAACAGACAGGAGGACGCATGCGGCCTCTGATTGAATAGACAGGAGCCTTCTCCTCCCGCGTGTGCGTGCGTTAAAGCTACGCCGGCCCTCACGCGCTCGCGCAGATGACTGGCATCCAAATTACCATGCAGCCATTTTTCCCTCTCTCTCCTCGCTCCCTTCTTCTCGAAGATGAGTAATGGTGCCGGATTCATTATTTACACAGAAACACGCCGTAATTGAAGTTATGAGTTGGTTGCTTGTCAGCGAACGTAAAGTGAGCCGATGTGCAATTATACTCCTCGTTTGCATAATGAGACGCGGCCGACGCGGCACAAAAGATGGTTTTGTGGGGGGGGGGGGCTTGTTGGGGGGTGGTAGGAGAGACAGACGCGTCGACTTTTGCCAGGACGCGGCAGCTAAAGCGCAGATGAAACGTCTGAGTAATTCTTGGCAAAACAAGAAGCAGGGAATTGGCTGGCCCTGTGGTCCGCGCAACGGTATCGATCACAGTCACACACTGCGGAGCCACTGAGGGTGTGGGTGGAATACACTCTGTTCCCCACGCCAGGCAAGCTCGAAAGCACCGCTTCCATTTTCCACCCGCTGCTTACCGCTCACCCCGTACACCCCCCCACACAAACACGCACGCCGGCACGACCCTTTAGCTCGCTACCAACAAGGGCTTCGCTAGAGCCGCCTCGTCTGCAGCAACGCGGAAATCTCAATTAAAGCACCACCACCACCACCACCACCACCCCCCCTCCCAATAATGCCTATAGTCATTCCTGGAGAGGTGGCATAAGAAATGAACCTTTTATCCAATTTACCTTTTATTTAAAGTGGAAATTTCCTTTAAGCGGAAAGGCAATTAACTGAAGTCAACTGAGCATTCAAATCTCTGTATCAAGAGAGGGGGGGGGTAGACAAGATTACAAGAGGAACAAGAGCAGGTTTACTCAGTTGCATTCGAAATCTCCCATGAATTCGAGAGGTATTAATGTGAGTTAGTTCCTGCAATTTAGTTTCTCCAATAGATCCACTCAGGAAGACAGTGAAAGAAAGAAAGGAGCGCTGTGTCTCAGGCGCCTGTGCGAATGGCATTTTCATGCAGCCCTCCCGCAGTCTACAGTGCAGCCTTTTCAGACTGCATACAAAAAGCCACCAGGCGCCTTCCTTTCAGCAGCGAGCAGATATTGAACAGAAACTTGAAATGATCTTAAATCAAGAGCAGTAGATTCAAAAGGCGCTAACGCTGCGAAGAGGCCGGTCTCTGTCAAAGACGGCTTGCGTGATTAGGCTGGAGCGTAGGTGAGTCGGTGCCGAATGTAGAGCTAATGTGATGTTCTAATGTGCCACTGATGTTCTGCAGCTTCATGCCTTAAACTGGTGCAAGAAGCCAGGGTCACTCAGCTGGCCCAGTCTTTCTAGTGATGTTTTGAATTGACTCTGCAAAAACCAGTCATCTAAAACGTGTCTTTCTCTCTCTCTCTCTCTTTTTCTACCACTTTCTGTCTCTCTGTCTCTTTCATTCTGTTTAGGTTCTCTCCCATCACCATAGATAGCATGACCAGTCTAGTAGGGATGAATATTCCTGGACACACCGGCACGGGCTGGTGCATCTTTGTGTACAACCTGTCTCCAGACTCAGACGAAAGCGTCCTGTGGCAGCTCTTCGGGCCGTTCGGCGCCGTCAACAACGTCAAAGTGATCCGCGACTTCAACACCAACAAGTGCAAGGGGTTCGGTTTTGTCACCATGACAAACTACGACGAGGCGGCCATGGCCATCGCTAGTCTGAATGGGTACCGGCTGGGCGACCGCGTATTGCAGGTGTCCTTCAAGACCAACAAGACCCACAAGTCCTGAACTCCCTCCCCACTGTTGTGTAGCCCCTTAAAAAAACACCACTACTAACAAGCACCCACCTCAGCCCACACAGCTAGCCTACTCCAAACAGGAACACAACCAACCAACAAACCAACTAAAGAGAACTGGATATGGCTTATAATATACCTTTGGACCTATAAGCCAATGTTGCCTAAGTATTACAAAAATTGAAAAACGGAAAATATTAATGATTTGGAAGACCTGTAAGTGGTACAGGCATTCTGTTGTATATCCTTTGAGTTCTTGTGGTTGTTTCTTTGTTTTCTCTTCTCTGTAAAACAGTAGCAAAACCAGTCCGCCCTTATTTCGAAGAAGAGAATGTCCTTCTTTAGATTGAACTCTCTTGGTCTTGATTCAGGTTTTCCTTTTGTTCTCTTTTGAAATCCGGATCCACTGTCGTTAGTACAACGCCTCCCTGGGAAGAGAATGGGAGGGGGCTCTTTTTAAAAATACAATCGGTGATCATTCATTCATTTGTTTTGGTGTATATTATTAAACCCCCCCAAGTAAATTGACAGGGATGATGCCATCCCTTTTCTCTAATGCAGAAGAAATTTCTAACATTGTTTTGTTTTGTACTGCAAACAGAACACATGTCTTTCCTCACGAGGGATCGGGAGACAGGGAGAGGGAAGGGATGGGTTAGCATTCCTGTTGACGAAGAAAAAAAAAAAGACAAACACACACATACACACACTGTTGCCAAAGAGAAAATCTCTTTGCTTGAAAATGCGTTTAGAAAAAATGAAAAAATAAAGAGAAAGAAGATCTATTTTTATAAATAATGATTAAAATAATAATTATTGAAGAATTTTTACAAGAATCTGGATTTGAAAAAAAAGAGAAAAATATTTTGACTGGCTAATTAGGGGTTGGGGGGAGGGGTCAGGTGCCACCTTGTCTTGTTCGTTCTGCCGTGGTACTTTTTAGGATCAAAGGTTGTTTGTTTTTCGGGGAGAACCAGATTGGCAATGGTTTTGTAGACGGATGGTTTTATCAAGAGATGCAAATTCAGGCAGGTAATTTTTCATAGCACGTAATTGTTCAACAGCGATACCCAATAGGAGAGGGATAGGGGTCTTCCCAGGCCTAACGCGTCCTCGTAGTCAAGAGCCCAAAGTAAGGCCACGCATCGTCCACTCATTTTCTTTCCATCATCAGTCTTTGGGATATCGGTAACGCATACACATACACTTGTCCATTTAGGAAGCATAAGTTCCTTCACTCTGATTTGGTGATATTGCATTCGAGATGTACTTCCTTTAGCGATCAACCGTAGGTGCTATATTACATGGTTCACATATCTTAAATATCCAAGTTTGTTGTTCTGTGTGTTATTTAGAGAAAAAAAAGAAACTTCGGTGTTGGCATTAAATTGAGCTGCTGTTTTCATTTTGTTTCTTTTGATTGTCGGCCCCCATCTGGTTCCGAGAATCCTGCGCTCAGACAGCCAGATGAGCAAAATTCGGGCCTTGTAAGAATCACTTAACGAGTTTTCTTTGGCTTGCTGACATATAGGTTACTTGCTGAGTGTACAGCGTTTGTCAGAATTCAATGATAATTAGCTAGTTTTGTTAGTCTAGTATTTGTTTCTTCAAAGGATCTATTACAAATGTGTCTTTCTTTGTTGTGTACAAATAGATGATATATAGTCTACATTTGTTTTACAATATCTATATCTATGAGTTGTCACTGTTTTTTGTTCAAGCTTGTCTTTTTTCATATGAAAACTTTATGAAGTGATGGTTCAGTTACTTAGAAAACTCGTGAGGAATCCTGTTTAATATGTTGTCATGTCGCTTGTGGAAAAAAAAATGAAAAATTGGATTCGTTTTTTTTTTCTTGCTGTTTTTTGTTTTAAACGTTACTTTATGTTTACCGCCGCGGCAAAAGAAACCGGACAAAAAAGCTTCTTGAAAATATGTATTTATTTATTGATCGATCGATTGTTTTCATTAATTAAATTATTTATTTATCTCGATTATTTATTTATTTATTCGTTTGTTTGTTTGTTTGTTTGTTGTTATGTTGTCTGTGTTTTTGTGTGATTCTGGTACAGGGAGGGGGGTGTTTCTGAGCTAAAGGGAACAAACGACTAGGGGAGACGCTCTTCCATTAGTCCTGTGCACTGATAAATTTTAGTACGTTTGTGCTTTGTACCAATATATCAAAATTACAATATAAAAAAGTTTAAAAGTCAAAAACGAAAAAAATGTCAAGAGGGTTGGTGAGGCTCTTCCCTTATTACTAGAAACAGTTACTCGCTATGCATAACCTAGTCGATAGTTAAATTTGCTATTGCTTTTTTCTTGTCTTGTTAAACATAAATCTTTAAATCTTTTTCAATAAAGTTTAGTCTTAATAGAATGTTATAACAGTTGTTCTGGTTCAATATAACCTGTGATAAGTTTGTGTAGTTTTAAAAGCCGCTTCCCGCCCTCCCTCCACACACTACCGTTGCTTTGTGATCCAACTTTATGCAAAAATGTGGGTCCGAGACATAATTTCTCATGGATTTTTATGGCATCCAACATTTTAGGCTCAGCTGCCACAATTTGATTATGATTAAACCGTTTGTCCATTGTTTTAGTACCACTCATTGCATTGGACCTATCAGTGGAGAGCTCAGTGTGACGTTTTACCTTGATTTAGAAAAATTCTACCATTTGCATATCACACAACTCCAAAAAGCATTGACGCTGATTGTACTCGTTGAAATAAAATAGCTATAGAAGATATTTGATAGATGACACCCGTTATATATTTTCTAAGATATAGTCTATTTTGAGAGGTAAATTTAGTGAATGGCTCTTTGAGAGTAGGGAATCAGCTCATGTTGAGATAGACCTGCTGTGAATGTTGGAGATCTTTAACTGCATAGACACATGCACTCATACGCACCTCTTCAGCTACACCTCCGCCATCAGTCCGTCCTCCGCTCCGTCTGCTGGGCGGTAGCACAGCCCTCCTCGAACCCCACCGCAGGTGGCAGTTTGAATTATGCAACGACCCCAGTAGAATGTTGTTCTGATGTACGAACTAATTTCCTACATCACTTCCTCCTCTTCGCTCATGACATCACCCTCCGCGAGTCTGAGCGTGACTGAAAGCGTGCGTGCGAGTGTGTGTGCACATGTGTGTGTGCGTGTGTGGGACGTGGGTTTGGGGGGAGGGTGGGAGGGGGGGTGAGGGTGTGTGGAACATGGGGCCATGCCTCCGCGGTACGTGCCCAAATCGCTGTGGCTCACTTTCTCCCCTTGTAGCGCCTTATAGTGGCAGCCTGCCAATAGGAAACCAACAGCCAGTAGTGTAGGAGGGAAGGCCAAGTGAGGAACAAGGCTCTTGTCATTTTTCATTTTCTCCTGAAGATGTGTTTGTTTACTATCTGAGAATCTATAAATCTTTAAAGACAAAAAAGAGGAAAAAATGTTCACTGGACCAAGCTGGTCTCTCCTACTTATGTTATTACTTAACTATCAATTATTGATTATTGTTATTATGATTACTATTATTCTTATTATCCTTATTCTTATTATTAATCAAATTACTGCGATGAATGACTTCATGTTATCCTTGCTAGTTTAGGTCATTTCTGAAACTGGAAACAAAATATGAAAAAAATCTTGCTGTAAATGTTTTTTTCTTTTTCATAAACTGTTGTGTTTGAATTATTTGTACTTTTGAATGTTGGGACAATAAAATGAGGTGTTGAAAGCTGGGTGGTCTCATGCGGCGTTTTTTTAAAACTTTGCTTGAGGAACTGCCTCCTGTTTAAAGATCTAGACCTTTTAGGTATTCATGGAAGACTTCTTTTCCTTGCAACCCTGGAGGAACTAAATGTCACTTGAGCTACTGCTTTTGATATGAATTTGATGACTTATCAAAATGAGTATAAATGCCAAGGTCATTACTCTCTGTGTGGGTCAGAATCAAAGCAGGCACCGAAATGTCTACTGTATTATCACGTTAATATGCTTCCCTTAGTCAGTCATGCAATGCGTCTGTTTGAGTGCCGACAGACCAAGAGTGTGAGCATAGTGCCCCCTGCATTTCTAGTGGAGAATTATTTCAAGCATCTCTGAGCTCTCTAGTGTTTAATACAGTAATGGTGACAAATATATATATATATATATATATATATATATATATATATATAGAGAGAGAGAGAGAGAGAGAGAGAGAGAGAGAGAGAGAGAGAGAGAGAGAGAGAGAGAGAGAACACACTGCAAAGCACACTTACTGGTCTCACTTTATATGTTCACCTACATTTTATTTATATATACTTACATCTTTATTTTCTGGTGATGCTCAGAGATCAACAACATTATGTTTCGGAGTAGGTGTAGGTTTAGGGTTAAAGATAAGGTTAAAGTTAGAATTAAGGATATATTTTATAGAATCTATCACACTCAACTTCAGTTTCAGTTCAGTTTAGTAGATATTAAGTTGAATGTTGTTTGAAAGTCAGACTGAGCATCTACAAAGCAAGTGTTACCTTTTCTAATATTCTTCAAGTCAGGACATATTTACATTTGTGTTCAACTAATTTGATTAAATGTTTTTAAATAAACATTTGCATACAAATGTACACTAATTAGCCATAACATTAACGTCACCTCCTTGTATCTGCACCCACTGGCCAACTCTATCAGCTCCACTTATCATATAGAAGCACTTTGTAGTAGCTCTGCGTAGTAGGGCCAAGTGCCTGCTGTGTCTGATTCACGCATACCAGCACAACACACACTAACAGGCCACCACATGAGTGTCACTGCAGTGCTGAGAATGATACACCCACGTACTACTTGCTTTGTGGTGGTCCTGTGGGGGCCATGACCATTAAAGAACAGTGTTAAGGTGGGATGACAAGGACGACAGACTGTAGTTGTAGAACTACACAGTGCTCCTATACGATGGGTGGAGCTGATAAAACACAAAGAGGTGGTTTCTATGGCTATTCGGTGTGTATGGTCAGGTGCAACAGTGGGACCACATTGATAATTGATTTTAAAGGGCTAATATTATGCAAACAAAACAAAACAAATTTCCCTCGTTTTGAATACATTTACTGAAGTATAATGTAAACGCTGTGGAAGTTTTAAAACAAACCATTTATCCCGAGGTTATATAAGCTATGCTGCAAAAACAGACCGTTTGGAATTCATTGTTTTTGTGATGTCACAAGAAATAACTCCTTTACATACAGCTTTGAGGGCTTTTATTAATAAGGTACGATCCAGTGTATTTATTTTAGATCAGTCTTAGAGGCACCGTAACAAACACAGCCTATTTTGTTCTAAGGGATGAAGAGAGGTTGGAAAATAGTCATGTAAAATGAAATGTGAATGTTTGGTACATAAAACATAAGAAAAAAATGTCAGATTAGGTCCCTTAAAAGGTAATATTAACTGCAAGTTTTAGAAAAAAATAAAAAAACAAATGTTATGAGAATTAAAATCAGAAGTATTCTAAACCATCTATAGGTCACCAACCATATTTAAGCAAAGTTGTGATAGTAACCCTGTTAAGGAGTGTTTAATAAAAAGGTCAGATCTGCTCCATCCAAGCACTTGTTCACACAACATGTATGTATTAACATCTAGTAAAATATATTAGAATTTATATACAGAACCTGTATATTATGCAAGCATTCTTTAAAGAACCACCCACTCAAATGTTGCTTGGTTCCTCTAGGCCAATCTCTCCATAGAACCCTTTTATGGTATCTTTATTTTTAAGAGTGTACTAATTCATAACACCCCCTACCATGATATTAAGTACCATTAATATATTTAGCAGTAATGAAAAAGTAAATGATACTAGTGGCTGAAGTCATTTCCTCAGTATGTGATGAGTGCGGGGGGTGAGGAGAGATTGAAGGGCGAGAGGACGACGGGGGAGATCAGTGGTGTGATAAAGTCCTCCAGTCTGTCCGAGCCTCTCCACACTGTTAGAGACTTAATGAGGTGAGAGGCTCATAAAGGGAGAGATGTGACAACATGAGTCACTCTGTCCCCCCATCCTCCTTTAAAATTCTCTTCCAACCAGCTGTCAGCTAACCAAGAGCAGACCGCACTTTAAGAGTTGTGTTTCCATACATCATTGCTTCTCAACTCCCGCTGCCCTGCAAAGATTCACTTCTTCCCTCAGCCTTAACTCACCTGATCCAGCTCATCAGCTAATTATCAAGCCCTGCATGAGGCAGTTAGAATAATTAACCCCTTGAACCCAAAGCGAGACTCTGATGTGCTCTGTAACATTTCTTTTAAAGTTTCAAAATGTCCTGTAGTCTTTCTGATCTTTACATGCATTTGTATGCAAATTTTGAAGAGTCCTGGTTAAATTACATATTTTGTTGATTTTTTTATATTGTTCTCTAATGTCTATATAAAAAGATACTGCACCAGGAAGAAAATTAAAAAACAAACTTAGATTTGAACCAAGAATGAAAAAAAATCCTCTTTTTTGTTGAGCTCATGAGTCATTTGATGAGCTCTGCTCTGATTCGCTGGTTTACTGTTTACTGTCGAAACAGATACAGACAGGAAAATAAAATGAATGACATATATAACTTCCTATATCCACACTGGAGTAGATAAGCTTGATCATCATACTATTTAGTTAGCTATACTAGTTGTTTGGATCTTGTCAGCAGTTGCCTATACTAGCTACTTGGTTTTGATCTCAACATCACAAAGTAAATTAAAATTAAACTTCCAGTGGATAAAATCAGCACATGGTTAAAGTTGTGATGTTAATAAAAGTGGAACTGCTCCTTCCTACTGTATAAAACACTGAAGAAAGCCTGTTCGATACTGTCCTGACTTGAGAAACTTCCAGAGTGAAATATGCCGAGCAAACAAGAAACTCTGTATGAAGGTTGTTTAGGACATTATATAAAATGTGGGTGCTGAAGTTGGCTTTCTATTCGCCAGCTTGTTTTACACATTCTTTTTCTCCCTAATGATGCCACAGTTACATTTGGTGCCTGTATAATCTGTAGCATTTAAGGTGGAACACAACATTAAATTATGGAACTCATCCCTCCTATCAGTTTGGTTCCTTGGATGAGTAAAGTGCTGGCATGCCCTTAAATTTTCCTGGATAGTTGCTGCTGCCTTGTTGTCATATGTAAATTTTGGGGACATATATAGTAATAAGTAAAGACTGTTATGTAACAGTTTCTGATTTTGGAATCAGCCCGTTTAACTGCCCTTTCTCGCAAAATGAAGTTATGAAATGAAAAAAAAAAAGTTTGGGAAAAGGACCACGCCCAAACTCCTCCTCTCCATCATTACATGTTCTATATCAACCACTTCTAGTGACGAAATTTGCACCCCACACAGCCACACAGAAATCCAGCCCCAAGTTTCTCAGAGTTCCCCTTCTTTGCCCTGCCTTAGTGGTCTGCACTTCGTAAATGTGATAATTTAACTTTCCTTATTCAACTATGCCAATGTAAATCTAGTTTTTTTAATATGCTATGGCACTTTTAAAATAGGCTACCACATCCTCTACAGGGAACAAACTGGTTCATGTATATTTTAATGCATCATTTCTGTTTATTTGCAATATGTTAGTCTAGCATATTGAGGAAAAATCAAAAAACAACATATAAAATCTACTATAACTTTTGCACAAGCCACATCTTATGTTTTATGTTTTGCAGTTGAAATAGCAAAATTAACAGCAACTTGAAAATTAACAGCAACTGTGCATCAGACTGTATAAAAGAATGTCATTTGGTCAGGTGTGCCCAACGATTTACATACAAATGTATCAGAGTCAAGGGGCTAAATCTCTCTTTTTATATTCTTTTGGTGTTGTGATATAAAATATATCTACATATTCAGTCTTCAGCAGTTTATATTCATGCTGGAGTTAGAAGGGCATCTCAGACTGAATTATTTTTAAGTGTGATTGTGTTGAACCTTTATGTAACTGGCAAAAGTATGAACAATGACTTTTAATGTTTTGGCTGACTGTTTTGCAAATATAAACAAATGTTGAATTTGATGCTACACAAGCAAAAAAGTTGGGAGTGTTGATCACATCGATGCGGGAGTGGTTTGTACCAGTCTGCTGCTGCACCAAGAAATTCAAACTGATAACTCTATCATTCGAGGGGAAAGCCAGTTCTCCTATCAAAACATCAGTTCTATATCAAAACACCACCAAGTTCTCTGGGCTCAAGCTCATTTCAGATGATCTGAAGGACAGTGGACATGCGTGCTGTGGTGAGATGAGTCTAGGTTTCAGCTTATTTGGGGTAAAAACAGTTCCCTGTACAAATGATAAATGGAACCACCAAGACTTTTATCTACAAAAGGTACAAAAGTGAGCATCTCTCACAATGTCCATGTCATGGGTGACTTGCACATGTGTGGAGGTGTCATTGGCACAGAGCAGAATATTGGGATTCAGAGAGACATGTGTTGCCATAAAGACGAACTCTTTTTCTGGGATGTCCATAGTTATTTTAGCAGGACAATGCCAGGCATGACTCTGCTTTTACTATTACAGCATGGCTTCATAGTGCTTGACTAGCCTGTTTGCAGGCCAGATTTGTCTTTTATTAAAAATATGCAGTGTCTCACGATAAGGAGCATCAGACAACTACCATAGACTGTTAAGCTGAAATCATGTATTAGGCAAGAATAGGCAAAAATTCAAATTAGTATCCTCAGCATGTTATGTAACAGAAATTAGAATCCTCAGAGGTGATGTAGCACAGCAGTAAAAATCCCAACTTTCTTTGAGTGTGTTGCAGGCACCACTTCTAACTTTGTGCTTTATTATTAAAAGTACAATACAAAAACAGCTGGTCAGTGAAAAAATAAGAAATATTACCTTTTCCTTTATTATTTAAATAAAGATTTATAAGAATGAACTAATCACAGATTCTTGTTTTGGCTGCATATTACAAAATGTCTCAACTCTTCTGAAAATAGGGTTCATACTATGAAGCCACTCAAGTGGTGAGCTAAAAGTGTGTAGACCTAGAAAATTACAAGATTCAATCTCATAGTCACATAACCAGCATGCTATTAGATATTTTAAAGTATTGTGTGTGTACAGTGCTGCACCTGAAACTCATTTACCTGGTCAAGCATGCAAGTGAGTACTTGGTTAGACCCAAACAGTGATACCAGTAAAACCAGACAATGTCAGGTTGGTCTAAGAGTGCTGATGATGGAATTAAGCAAATATATGTGATAGTTTGGGCCATTTAGAAGAAATTTGGTTACAAATGTCTTACCTACTAACATTTCTTTATGAGAACTTATTGCTACCTTTTACTGCATTTATGTTTAATTGTATTGCCAAGATAAATAATGTTTAAATAATGTGCTTAGATGCATAAGACTGCTGCACGGCACTGTGTGTATGTTTGCTCTTGTATGCAGTTTTCTTCAGGTTGTGTTCCATTTTGTGAGGCTTTAGTGATTCCTTAACACGTTCTTATCACTTCCATACATATGCAATACAGTGTGCCAACTTTAAGATAGCACAGTTCTTTCTAGCTGACTTTTATTTCATTTTTTCGCTTCTATACATATACATGCATACATATGCAGGAGATTTGTATTCCTAAGCTGAACCAATTTTTGTTCCATAAACTGTATGTTTTCATTTACATGATTTCTCTGTAGACTGCAATGAGAAGAATATCCTCAGTACACAAGCTTAAATCCATATGTTGAACAAACTGTGGTGATAGATTATAAAAACCACCTCTTTAAATCATGTTTTTACACATTACATATCTGCCCCCATTGCCTAGTGCGGTTCAGTATTAAAAAAGTGGTTGAACACAAATAAAACACATTATAACAATTACATCACTATCTTTAAAGGGCCCATATCATAGAGAACCCATTATCTTAGGTTTGGGTTTGAAAATTCACTTCTCAGTCCATACAGTCCATATAAGGAAATTATGATTAAAAAAGCAAGCCATTCTGAATTCATTGTTTATTTATATATTTCTCCACCTGTTCACCCTATAAGAGTTTACCCTGGCAATTCAGACTGAAGTTATAGAGGTTCAGAGTTTCAGGCCAACACATTGTAGTCCTGTAGATTCAAACCACATTCATTTTCAATGTGTAGGTTCTTTAAACTTAAAAACAACAGCAACGAAAAAACCCTTAATGTCCACAGAACAGTTTCCTGTGGACTGGGTTAAGAACCACTGTTCTAGGACATTTCTCCAAACGACTCATTCAGGCCTGTATTCAGATACATGTGAATATTAGAGAAAGGTGAGTTAACGCTGTTAACGCTGTTAACACTGTTAACGAAACTCCACAGGATGTCTTCAGGAGACAGTTATCCACATTATACAATTAGGACACAAAACACTGTGCAGTGTTAATAGAATAAAATATCTGAAGTACGCTGCCTCCACCACTTCTGTGCTGTCCTCCAAAAACATCTGTCGTGTTGCCATATGTCGTACGCTATTATGTAACTCAGAATCGCATCCCACATCTGACGTTCTGTTATTTCAGCGATGAACATATTTTGTGCCAGTCATTATGAGTTTTAACGTCAACTCATGAAGTATCGAGAGAGATGTTATGCCTCCGCAGAGGAAATATTTAAAAGTTTTTTTTTTCTAAAGGCCAATCAATAAGTACTGGAGCAGGTGACATTGTTGCTATCCTGCTGTTATGACATAGTTTGGAAATGTCAACAATGCCCATCATCGAAAACCAATGTTCAGGCTTTTAAATGGCAGGAAGATCTTTGCCTCTTTTGTTTTTTTCCCCTCAACGTCTTCCTCAAAAAAGGATGCTGCGGAGGAATGTCATTGTACAGCCACTTTTGATTTTCTACAAACTTTTAAGAACCATCTTTACATGTGGTGATGGGTTGACATCAGCTTATGACAGATAGTCTTAAATGCAGTAAACGGGATGGTTTGGTTTTTGTAGTACAAGGTATTAATCAACCTAAGCTGATTAAGTTGATTAAAGCATTGTGATTTTTACATTACACCCTTCTAGCACTCAGTGGCCCTGATGACCAGGGCAGATCTAGCAGGGTAGAACTGACTCAATACAAAGGTGACACACTAAGGCAATGCTACATCACTGGCCCATTCTACAGCCAGTGTATGCCAATAGACAATATATGGCAATGTGTAGATAATGTGTGTGCCAATGCTTCTGCATAAAACATAACTAATAATTTAGTCAGGCTACTTGTGTGCATGTAAACATGACTACTGATTTAATGATTCCTCCAAGGTTTCCTTTTTAGCACAATTAGAAAAAGATATGTGTAGGTTCACCAGTGGTTTTGGATAGGAGATAAAATTGCTATATTATATAGCTGCTTCCTATCACCACGTTTAAACGCACTTACTAATCCGATTACAGAAAATCTTATGTTTCATAAATCCAATTAACGCATTTAAGTAATGGGATAAAGGGGAAACCCTGGGTCTACATGAGTTAGGCAAGAAACTAAACTCACAGAATTAAATGTGATGTAAAGGTAAGATAGAACTCTATAAATGTTCTGCCGCAGCATTTGTACACATCTTTACCTGAAAATATAATGTACATCACCCAGAAGATGAAGAATATTAAAATCCTTCATGTGGTTGGTTTCAGACTCACACCAAAAGAAGTTTATTGCCAGCTTGTGACACCTTGGTCTGTCCTCGCACATGAGCAGACTGAGAAATCCGAAAGAAATCAGAGTAAGAGTTTACATGTGCTAAAGCACGATTATTGAGATAAATCTAACTAAACTTATCCCTTAGATTACATAACTGATTTTCTAGGCCTTAATCCTGTCTTTATATGACCTCTTAAATAATTAATTAACTGCACTGATTGTGATCCAATAATGGATTCTTAAGTTTGTGTAAACACACTCACTGTAAAGAAATCTCAGTTGGCAAGTTTCTCTACAATGAACCATTTCACATCAGACCACTCAGAATGACCTCAGAGTGGACCTCCAAATCAAACTACGGTCGAAAAAAAGGCAGAAGCTGTTAAAGACATGAGTAAAACTTAACAAGGTGTGGCTTTGGCCGCCCGAAACCATACCCCACCTGGCCCGGCAGTGCCTTATGTCTTGGTGTGACAGTACTGGGAGGTGTGAGAGAGGAAACCTGGATCCAGTAAGGTCTTCCTGGTTGTGTGTGCACACAGATGGAGTGGATGTGTTCCGTTTGCCCTATCCTTGAGCGCCAACACAGCTCCTTCACTGGCACTAGCTCTATACACACTCACTATCTCTCTCCCACACTCTCTCTCTCTCCCTCTCGCTCTCTCTCTCTCTCTCTCCTTTATTATGTGTTATCATTGACTTCATTGTATCCCGCTCTTTCACTGTCTGTTTTTTTCATACACGCCAGTCCTAAAAAGAAAGTAGCAGCTCAGATAAGAAATAGCTGTTGCCTTTTGGAGCCTGAATGCCTCCAGTATCTACATTTTATATGTGCTCAATATTTTCAGACATTTCTATTTCTAAACTGAGGTGCTGGCAACATCTTCACTAAATGTAAAGGAAATTTTCAAATAAAATTTATCTATGAAGCTATCGCGGAGATACAGTGTGTATAGCAGCAGAATGGTAAACAACCACACAACAAAGAACAGCCATTTTTAGTTCTGCCAATCAAATCAATATCTCGCAAATACTTTCTCTCTCCCTCTCTCTCTCTCTTCCCTCTCTCTCTCTCTCTCTCGCACTCTCTCGCCAGGAATCTTCTTCAGGTTCTCCAAGATCAGATTTGAATATCTCTCCTCAGCACTTGCTGTTTTCCACCATCTGTCACAGATGACAGTGAAGTCTCGGAGCCAAAACTTCATTCAAAGGCCCCAGAATTCTCGCTCTGCATTCCAAATACACACACACACACACGCTGAGGCTGGACCAACAGGCAGGTCTTCAGTCTTCTGTCACACAAAGCCAGTCACTACACTTTGTGTGCCCACTGGCACAATCACCAACCATAGACCTGCTTTTTCACTGGCATGGTCTGCGCTACCCATTATACAAATAGTTCATCAACTCAAGAAACTTGGATGCCAACCAACTCCTGGCAAAATCGCTTCGTAGCAGCACAGAGCCGGGCTCTGCTGTAGGGATTCAGGTTTGAATTCCAGCTGCACCGAGCGCTGCCTGTAGGTGGTTTGTCTGGGATTGTGATGGGCCACGTTTTCGTCAGAAAAGACAAGAGGGTCCCTATCTCCATCATTAAGCAATGATCACATCTGCATGGTCATGTGGCAAAGTCAATTGCTTAGTTGCTTCATCCAAGCCCAACAAGCTGCTCGACAGTATTCTATGACTGGAACGAACGTGATTATAGACTTTGCACACACTGGAGGACTGTTGGCCCTTGAAAACTGATGGTGGACAACTGCTGCTCAAGAGATGCCTGGGATCAAACTGGAACTAAATATCAAGTTCATCTTAAAGACAAAGCGACCCAATTAAGGTTCTGATTTCTATGCGATACTACCTACATTTTACTTAATCAGCTTTGTTTAACCTCAACAAACTTTATAGAAAGGTTTGGATAGGTAGCGATTTAGCTTGAAGGAGAATCAGAATTAAGTGTTTTATACAACAATGCTTCAAGATCTACTTTATGAAAACTCAACTGAGCCTACCTGGGAACAGAGCATGGCTTGTGTTCTATTAGCGTCAGCTGCAGTACTAGTGCCTATGGAAGGGGTGTCCAAGGTTATCCACAAAGGACCAGTGTGGCTGCAGGTTTTCAAGCAGGAGATCTGGGGAGTTTCTACTAACCAAGGACGCAAAGAATATACTTGTGTTCTTGAAAAGAACATGCTTGACAAGTTACCTCACAAGAACGTATTTGCAAGGACACGAGCACAGATACGCTCTTACAGGAGTTCGAAATGTGTTGTGCACTTGCTATTGTGTAATAGCCACTTCCAGTCAAGCTAAGTTCACCAGTGTTAAGAGACCATTTAGTAGCTGGTAAATGTAGAGAAGTAAACAGGGAGTCTAATTTTATTTAAATATTCATGAGCGGGTTAAACTGTTTTCAAAGGCCTGGATTAATAAATGAGTATAAATGCAGCGTATGGAGTAATCTGAGGGGGAAACAGTAGGAGAAACAGAGAGGAAAACGGTGCTGCAGTCATCACTGCATTGCCAGAATAAGAGGAGAGATGAAGGAAAGATTAACCGCACTGTTAAAACGGGTAACCCACCTCAGCCGTGCAGCCATCATGGCCGAAGTGGGATGCTGGCACTGTGCCAGGTTGAAATATCTGAGGAGAAACTATCTGCACTGATACAGAGCCTTGCAAAAGTATTCGGCCCCCTTGAACTTTTCAACCTTTTGCCCCATTTCAGGCTTCAAACATAAAGATATGAAATTTTAATTTTTGGTGAAGAATCAACAACAAGTGGGGCATAATCGTGAAGTGGAATGAAATTTATTAGATTAAAGTTCAAGGGGGCCGAATACTTTTGCAAGGCACTGTATATTGATAAAGAATCATTGCTGGTCGGAGGTGCCGCAATTTCATTGTTGGCGCAAATACCTATGTGTTTGTTTACCAGCACCTCCAAGATGATGTCTGGGCACTTGATTGGCTGAAAGTGAGGGGCAAAGAGGTAAGAAATGGGTTGTTGTGTTTCTAACAATGTTGCCACCAATGTTGGTACAGCGTGTTATGTTGAACAGAATAGCTTTATTGGAAATGGTCCTTACTACAAGAGTGTGTGGTGGTCCTATGAAGGATGAGAAGAGCTAACCTTCCACATCATATCCTCACTACATTCTACAGAGGAACAATAGAGAGTATCCTGACCAGCAGCCTCACGATCTGGTACAGCAGCTGCACCATCGCCGAACAGAAATCACTCCAGAGAGTGGTGAGGACAGCAGAGCGCATCATCAGGTCCTCACTTCCACCTGTACAAGATCTGTACGAATCACGGTGCCACAGCAGAGCCACCAAGATGGTCAGAGATCCCACCCACCCAGCTCACGGACTGCTCAGACTGCTGCTCTCTGGAAAACGCTACCGCAGCAAGCGGTGCAGGACTTCCAGACTGAGCAAAAGTTTCTTTCCACAAGCCATCAGACTGCTCAACACTTCCTGATGAGCAGACTCATCAGATCTGTTAAACTCTTGAACATATACCTACTTCATACTCAGGTGGTCCTCCACTTAATGCTGCTAATTTTGTGCAATAGACTCATTGTTTCTTTCTAAACCTAAGCACTCTTACACTTTAAAATGTTTAAAATTTACAGTGTTATGTTTACATTGTTAGTGTGCAATATTTTGTCAGAACTGTGCAATATATATATATTCCCTTTAAGTGCAATACGTCTGCAAAAACACTTTTTTTGAAGTATATCTATCTATTTAGAGTGTATCTCACTATTTATCACACACACTCTTTCTATATTCTCCACTGCACTGTCATGTTGTTATTTATTTGTCATGTTGTTATTTATTTGTCATGTTAGTTGTATGTCTTGTGTTTTTATATATCTGCACATTGGATTTTGGAGCAATCTTGTTCAGCTATGCACTCAGTTGTAAAGTCTGAATGACAATAAAGTTCACTTTGACTTTGGTCCAAAGCAGGTCAAATGGTGAAATAGACATTGTTTATTTGCAGTGTGTGTTTATGTCATAAGCTTTGTTTATGCATGATGGTTTAGTCAAACCAAAGAACAGGATTTCTAAAATCACACAGCGTATGACTGACTTATTCTACTACAACTTAGCCAGCCAAACTAGACGAATGAGCTCCTTGGACTAGGCTTGGGGTGTGATTCCTGCTGTCACTGTGCTACAAAGACTGTTGTTGGAAGACACGGATGAGGATCAAAACTATGAAATATACACTATGCTCCACTGCAGCTCTACTCAGTTCAAGGTAATGTAATGTAGCTACCTAATGCACTTATCTATATTAATATCACACATGGTATTGATGCAGCACTATTGCTAAGGTTAAGTCATTTGTTTTAGTCTGAAGTTGCACTGAATAAGGTGTGAACAATTCAAACCTGACTACATTTTAGCTTCACTGAATCTAACACTCACAGACTCACTTTACAAGAGTTAAACAGTTGACAATTTCTTACATTAGCACAGCTTTAGATATTTAGACTGTGATTAATGTTTGTGCCTGAAAGTGTAGCATGAATATGTGAAAAATGTGAAAGTGTGGCTTATAGGATGAACAACCTACCATGTGAAAATCACTAGAGAGAGAAAATCATATTACCTAAATATACAGAAAGTAAAGCATTTGTAATAGTAAAAAAAGCAACGCTATCATCACTACAAAATTAAACTTAATCTTAAAAAGATAAACAAATGATATTATGTAGTGAGACAGACCACAGTATTGAGAAGGAAGTTGTAGTTTCAATTGTAATTTTATAGAATAAAAAAATAATCAACTAAAAACAGTGCTCGGTCACAATTAGCCAACTACATGTTATTTAGACAGCTTCTTGTAGACATTGTTAGCAAGTAATTTTTTAATTATATCAGCTAGCAAGATGAGGGGGTGGGGGGGATCTTGCTTAGAGCCACCAAAAATAAAGTCTAAAGCCTCCCAGACTGCAGCATTGGAAATCCCACCAACAAAGCCCTGTTATCTCTCTAAGAAAGTATAACATAAAGTAGTTATTTTTGAACAGCAGCCAAACAAACCGTAGTAAGGGACCAGACAAACTTGTGAAACAAAGTTTTGTTAATCTAAAAAACAGTGATTAATGCGGCTCCATGGGGCTCTTAAATAGAGTTATAAGTGGTCTAGGATGCTGAGATTGTGGTTCAATTCCCTGCTTAGGCCGTAAAGTTAGTATTTTTGGCTGCCTTGGGAAAAAATCCAACACTATGTTTGAATTCCTCAGAAGCTTGATTATCTCTCTTGGTTTGAGTGGCTGCAGTATGCTGCAAATTAAAATAGGCTTGATTTATATTCATGTTTCTCTTGAGCCTCTGCCTCCTATAATGTCTGCGCACATACGTCTATGCTAGCTGCAGCATGTGTAGGCTTCTCTGTGTTATTACCAGAAGCATACCCTATTTAATTATTTCGTTTATGATTTAAGTGAAAATGTTTAACAATAAGAAATGCCACTTAACATTTCAGATGGCAGAACATGCAGGTCAGAAATGTTGTGTATGAATGATATGAGAAAGTAGGCATCTACACACACACACACACACACACACACACACACACACAGTGCAGTGCTCTTCTGGATTGTGGTTTTCATGCCTGTCAACACTGAGAGTACTATAAATGGGCAACCTGTTGGTGAGGACCAAATATGGTGTCAGCTGCCTACATTTGCTGCAGGCAACAACATCCAAGTGCAACCCAGGGGTGATGATTAAATAAAGCATTGACCTCGAATCCCAGTTGTGCCACATGTTGTATAAGGCCGATGGTCATCAACAATACAAGTGGCCTATTCTTATTGGAAAGGAAGACTCTTTTTTTACCCATGTCTTCTCTCTGTATCATCTTACTTAGTTATTTTATTCATTCTGATTCACCTTTCACTTCTTAGAATACTATGCCCATTTTGTTTTCATGAGTATAACCACCAGTATGGCTTTAATAATTATGCTGCTTGTGTTCAGTATTCAAAGCTCTGCTTTGTGCACGGCTTCTTGTGCCTCTGTCTTGTGTTCTGTGGACTTGTCTTATGTTACTTTCATCATTTCTGTACGACTTATATCAGATATCAGAAACCCACATTACAGGTAAAAAAACACCAACGAATTAGCAGTTTTTTAATTTCCCACTTAGCCCAGATGTAGTCAATCTGCCCAAAACATGTCTGTTGTCTGGGATGTTGTGATGCTGTTTGTTTCGAGTGGGTTTTCTATAGGTGGACTGCAGGTGTTTCTCTAGGTAAGCTCCAGTGGTTTCTTGATTAATGTAACCAAACAGATATTATTTGCAGACCTGGGAGAATGAATAAAATAACCATTATTAATGAGACTCCACTGGTTTCTTGACTAATATCTAGCAGAGTAGCTTTAGTTTTGAACAGCATGAACTGAATGAACTCAATGTCCATGCTGTTCTACAAAAAGCCTGCCCTCAGTTAGGATTATACCCCTCATATCACTCAGAAAAGCAGAATAGTTACAAAATATTTAAAGAGTGCTTTACAAGTATATTTTAATACCATGGTTATAGTTATAATTTAGTTGTAATTATGTAAGTACATTCATAAAATATTATTTTAAAAATATTTAGCAAGTTTTGATGTACTTCCACTACGTGGGTGCCAGTGAAGGGGAACCTAATTCTGCAGGGGATTTGAAATTCACCCATTGTCGTCTGGACTTTGACTGAATTTACTTTTGCTGTACTGTGCTTGAAACCATACTGACAGTTGAGAGAACTTTTTGGGAAGTGTCTGGGGAAAGATTTGGGTGTCTACTTACTTTTAGAGTTTCACATCACCAGGCTGATCTCACTTTTTGCCTTAATGTTACACAGATTAGATTTTTCAGATCTGAGTGGTCCTAGATCGGATACATATCTGATTCATAGGGCATGAGACATGAACATGAATGCGAAACTATCAGATTGGATTTCATGTGTATTTCTGCCTGTACGTGCGCGCTTAGTGCTGTCATCAGCAGCAGCACTGGCCGTGCAGCAGAACAACAGTGAAGCAGAGGAACAGCAGTGACAGTCAGTGAAAGGATGAAGGACAACGTTGGCGATTTGCATGATATTTAGAAAAGCAGCAAAAAAGGCCTAAGCATGTACAGTTGTCTGCTGTCATCCTGAGCAAAATGTAGCGCTTACCTGAGCTGCTAATGCATCAGTTTAGCCTTTTTAATACAGAGTCTTTTTACAAATATGAGGTTTTTGTTGATGGTCATGATGGCAAAGTGTAGAAATATAGTAATGGGAGAATATGTGCTGTTTAATGGACATTTGTTCACATTACAAATATTTTAACTGTTAAAGAACAGGCATAAACTGGCCAGTTGGATTGGTTAGCTGTTCATTGGCTAGTAGCATGCAGCGCACATACACAAATGTTACTCATCACTGCCTTTTAAACGAGTTATAGAAAGTCCAAATTTATAACTTTTACTGTTTTCATCAGCATCAAGAAATTCACCCAATTCTCATGAGGTCTGTTGTGATAAACATATGATTGAAAATAATCTTCCAATTCTAAAAGAGAACATGCCTGTCAAATAACAACCACTGTTTACTCATGTTTGCTAATTAGAAATAAGCAAATAGAAGACCAACAACCACTCTGCAGCACAGCCTGGTTCGTTTGTGGTGGATCAGAGTGGAAGGGTGTAATGGAAATGAGTAGCCTTCTTTTTTCATTGGATTATAATGGATTTTACACACTTTTATATAAATCCACACAGGTGTATAAACTGCCGTACACACAACCTCACACACAGAATTGAGTGCATCGATCACACAAACACACACACACACATAAGCATGCACATACACACACAACACCTCCGTACAAACAGCAGGCCAGTTGGGAGGGGACGGGCACACACTCTCTCACCTGGTGAGAATTCTGTTTTCCCCCGCTGTCATGGCTGTCTGTCCTGTACGCATCACTTCCTTTCTGGGTCAACACCACCTCACCTCACGTTCACCTCTTATCAAATGCATACACACACACACACACATACACACACACTCCTGCTGCACGCAAATGTGCGCTCGCATTTCTCACCTAGGCAGTTTGTCAGTTGGGCTGCTTCTTTCAAAAAAGTACTTTCAACATCTGAGCACCATGAATACCTAACAGATACACACACAAGCATTTCATGCTTATAGTGCATCCTTTTCAATCAGCCCTATCAAAAAGTTTGGACACACGTACTCACAAAAGGGCTTTCCTTACATTCCATTTTCCACATTTTAGAATTATAGAGGCAGCCGTGGACAAAGTACACAAACCTTGAGTAAAACCTGAGATGCCTTAGTAAAATATTTGTCATGTAAAAGTAGAATATTTCTACTTGAGTTAAAGCTTTTATGCTCACAAGTAGAGGTAGTGTTGGTCTCGTGATATTTTTTGTGAGAACATGAGTTCTAAACAGAGCAATTTTTGCGAGATGACGCAATCTTCTAAATTCATACTTAAAACAAATAGAGGGGCCAACATACCACCAGAAGGCTGTGGTGTCCACCCCTATCATAAGAAACAAAGAAAAGCACAGTCCTTCCTACTTAGTGTTAAATCTTGCATATTTAGCATCAAACGTCATCCATTTACTCATTTAGAGTGTCTCTAGTGGTGGAGTAATGCCAATGTTCTTTTTGTTTCTACTTTTTTTTGCTGTTAAATGTGGTTTCTTGTCAGAAACAGCAGCGGTCAATTACCAACAGATTCATTTACTCTGCATTTACTCTTCCTTTCACAGACCTGTCTTTAAATGGTCTACAAGGTAAGATACATTTAACCTGACTGACAAGAGGTTGAAAGCAGTGGTATTTCTTTTTAATCTCTCATGTTGAACTGATCTCCATCACTCATCACTACAGTAACACATCATCTCTTTGGATACAAAGTGGTATTACGAGAAACTGTTTTCTTCACATTCTGTTCATTTTTAGTTAATTTTGGATTATTGTAAACTAAACATCTTTCAAATGTCCATTATCATTAAAGTATCATTAAAGACTTTGACTACATATTTTCCATTTGATCTTAATTTAGATGTAATTCATTACACCAGGGGTGGTGAACTCCAGTCCTGAAGTGCAGGTATTCAAAACATTAAGGTAATTTTTCTACTTGAACACATCTCAATTCATCAGTTAATAACAGGGTTTAGTTTACATGTACAGGAAAACCACCAAACTTTGATGAACCCTGGTCCTCCAGGACCACAGCTTGCCAACCCTGCATTACACAACATTAACACATCAATGATGCCTGGTTGTTGTTAGTTACATGTCTTTATCAAATGTTTTGGATTAATGTTGTCAACTGCATTAGTACGCTACTCAGTTCTGTACCCTGATCAACTATTTGATTGATTAATTAGCAAGCTTGCTTTATACCAGACATGATAAAACATGATCATATTTTAAGGACTGTGCTTCTAGTAGCTCACAGCCAGCAGCAAAAATACTCTAAACTTTAAGTGTGGTGGCCCTTACTGTTGTTGTTCATGTGGCACTCAAAAGCTGCACTTCAAATGCGTGTGGCAGTACTTGCTGTGCATAGCTGGTATAAAAGGCTGCACTGATAATATAGGGTTGTTAGCAAGATTTCTGCATAATTCAATCATCTCGATGTAAACAAAGTCATTCAGAGTAGATTGCAGCAAAATGCTTAGAGTCTGAATTGTTTACAGTGGTGAAGATGAGGAACCACAAGAGTTTAACAACATCACAGCAAGTTTCTGCACAAAATATCATGTGACCTTGTGTGACATAATTCCATGTAACGGCCTAAAACCTATTGTCTCAAATCCATTCATGACAGGGGTGTATCCAGGACACTGTATGGCAAAAAAAAAAAAAAAAAAAAAAAAAAAAATATATATATATATATATATATATATATATATATATATATATATATATATATATATATATATATATATATATATATATATATATATATATATTTCTTCAAATGTACTGCTGTTTACCATCATCAGCATTATGTATAAAAAGACACATGTAGTATTTTACATAGTAAATAAAATGTTTATAGTTATTTTGTCGACACTATGACCCCTGGGTCTTATCAAGGCTTTAAATCTGTTGCAGTCATAGAGTAGTGGCATTCCAGTAATTTCATACTGTTATCTAAAATAGATAATTTATTTATTTGTGATTTATTTGTGACTTTTGAAGCCTAGTATAGGTATAGTTACATCACGGTTCTGCATGTGGGGGCTGATGGTCCCATAATTTGCCTGGGCAAACACATGCTATAGCAATAAAAGTCCTTAGGACTAATATGTAATTTTCCTACTACTGTTTAAGTTGCTCTGGATAAGAGTCTCTGCCAGATGCCATGACTCTTATATCTGTCATAGGAACAAGTCTCAAGCAATCACATACAACCCTGTGGATCAAAACTTTGGTTGTGAAAAGCATACCTCAAGTCAGGTGATGCCAGAAAATCAGGAGTGTTGTGACAATTCCTAGTGAGTCTTGTGAGCTAATGCAGAAATTCACTAATATAAACACAAGAATGTTTAACTTATATTCTGGATCTACTCTGATTTAACAGTTTTCTTCCTTTTTCTGTACATTCAAAATGCATATAACTCTAAATCGTATCCTTTTCTATTGCTTTTGTGCTTGTTTTGCTATCCAGTGTCGAACAAAAGAGGATGGGTTCCCTTTTGAGTGTGTGATCCTCTCGAGGTTTCTTCTTCTTGCCTCAAGGGAGTTTTTTTTGCCACTGTCGCCCCTGGCTTGCTCGCTGGGGGCTTGGGCCCGAATTTTCTGTAAAGTTGCTTTGTGACAACCTCTGTCGTGAAAGGCACTATATAAATAAACATTGACTTGACAAAATATTACATCCAAGGGTATAACTATAGTAAATTCACACATACACACACACACACACAAATTAAATCAGTGACTAAAGACAGATACAGATGCAGTTTGCTGATTGTAACCTAGTCTTATATGGTGGACAGAGATAATGCAGCATACATTCAGATGCTCATACGGGTACAGCATGTAACTGCAGCGCTATTTAAGTGGTACAGAACTTCAAACACTAAGCTAACATGAGCCTTGACAGATTAGAGATTCAGCATGATGGAGTGAATCTGGTACTGACTCATACAACAGGCAGTGCTCTGCAGAGTTCATTACTTTTTTTGCAATACCAATGTAGCAGTTTTCATATATGAATCATGTACAGATGGAGAACTGTGGTACGAACTACAAAACCCCTTAACTTACTTAGCTACTGCTGTGCATACTCCTAGTCTGAAAACAAGGCCCAGTTCAGCCCTGCAGTCAGATGTGTCCAAAGTTTTGAATGACAATGTGTTAAGCCTGCTAATCTCTAGTCTAAACAACTCTGCCTGGATTTGGTACACTTACACTGGAGAACTCAGCAGAGCCATATACTGATTAGTTGCACACACCATGCACAACAGAACAAGGTAAATCTCTCCTCATCACGATTCTGTGGTTATTAGATTCACTCTGCTGTGCTGTGACACTGTTTCTCCATGCAATATGGAAATCAGTGTACCTGTAGCAAGTGTTTTCTGTTTTCGCCATTACTGCAGCCTTCAGGTCAGACTGAGTAATTGCAGGGGGCTAAATTCACTGCACATGTTAAGCTGCACTGGGACTCAGCTAGCGGTACAGTGCGGACCCTTTCCGGATGGATCTAATTGCGGCGGTGGGTGGCGTCTGAAGTGCAGGCCATTTTAAATGATCAGGCCAGCAGTGTGGTGTGAACGAGCCACTCGTGCTGATAAAGCAAGAGAGAGAGCGAGTGGTAGCGCGAGGCAGCGGTCAGGCCCTCGGCCAGCTCCCTGGGCCAGCGCAGTGGGGCTGCAGTGCTTTTAAAGCACTTCTGGCCAAGGCTGGGTGAAGAGGGCCACGGCTGTGAACTGCTCCGCTAATGCAGTATTTACAATCAGCCCTCGTTACCTTTCCACAAGAGCGGCCCTCCTCAGCCTCTCAGTGCGCGGGTCAATTATAATCAAATTGAACAAGCGGCTTAAGAGAGAGTTCAGATGTTGACCTCTCCGAAAGCACTGCGCAGAATCCTGATATGGGCTGAGTATTTAGGAACACCACCCAGGTTCTAGAACACTGGAATTATAATATGAAGTAAAAGGACTCGTGTCCTACACTTTTCTTATATTTTAAGGGGCTAATATGCTAAAGTTTATGAGGTCTGTGAAGTTTTATGTACCAAAGATGATGATATTCCATTTTTAGTTGATTAATTTTCCAACCACCTCTTTATTGCTTAGAAACAAGTTAGACAGTTAGACTGACATTCATTCACAAAGCAGCCTGGACTGAAACACTCCTAATAGGATCAGTGTGAAGGGGCGTGGCTAAGCTGCTGTGGGCTGAATAAGTGAATATATGCAAATAACATCACAAAAACCATTCAATTAAAAATAGGCTGTTTTGGCAACACCTTGTCACTGCCAAAAGAAAATATGCAACTCCAATTTAACTGATCTGTATCATTTAAACACGACAGCTTCCCTTTATATCCTGTAAGAGTTTTAAGATCAATGGATCAATAGAAATGCTCCAATATAACTTGAAATAAAGTCTCTTTACATTAACTTACATTGAAGCTAAAGAATGTTTTTGGCCTTTCCTGTAAAGTTACTGTTTTGGAAATACTTATTTTTCTTTGGACAGCAACTACACATAAACCATATGAATGGAACTGCGTTTACACATTACACCAAAATCTTTAATCTCAAAAAAGCAAGAATTTTTGGGCCCTCAAAAATGTGGGCCCTATTGTTTTTTCGCCCTTGCGGTCCACTTATGACATTTATGTTTAACTTAATGTACCAAAAACAGCCCATTGGCTAAATTGTTGTGAAGCGAATAAGCATATATCAATATGCTGTTTTTTTGTGACATCACAAAACGATAAACACAAAACAGGCTGCAGCACAATTTCTATTCATGAAATGTAAAAAAGTGAGTTTTTTAAAACTTAATATACTACATCAGTCTTTTTATTTAAAATGGATTATATATATATATATGTTATGGATATATGGATTATGGATTTATGGAGCTGTTTGTCAGCTCTCACTATTTTCTAATAAACGCTTTGGCTGTCATTTAGCAGGTATTGCGTTTTTTTTTGTTTTTGTTTTTTTTTTGGTTTTTTTTTGGCACTCTGCGCTGCCATGATTTGCTTAGCAACAAAGTGACCCCTCTGCTGAATCATGGAGAATTGCGGGCAGTGTGAGATTGGGGCCGAGTCCGAATCGACACGCCTGGCGTTTTCTGAGCACTGCCACAAAAAGAAAACGCTTCCTTTGCATTCAGAGAGGCGTCAGGCGACTCGGCTGCGAGCGCTCCGTTATCGAGCTGCTATCTGATTCACTGACCTTCACTCCTGCTCATGCCTTGCAAATGTAATCAAGCGCCGCTGCTTTCCTCCTCTCCCCTCGCACGCACAGCGCTCAGCGGCACGGCACACACATACATCCAGGAGAGATATATCGCCTCGCTCTCTAACATATACAGCAGGCCACTTCATAAGAGACTTGGAGACGGAGAGTGAGAGCACAGGGGAGAGTGCAGCCACAAAGAAGCGTGAGCTCCGAGAAAGGAGCGGGACGTGACTTCTTTTTCTCTTCTCTTCTTCTTTGGACGGCTACCTTGGTATTCCTGCAGAAGGCAGGCATTTGGATCATTTGGAGGCAGTTCACACAAGCACAGCATCCCCCTGTTTTACACACACACACACACGCGCACACACACACACACACACACACACACACACCCCTTCCCTCACAACCGGCAGGTGGAATTCTGTATGCATGGCTGGGCCTCTTGGCTGCAGCGGCAGTTGCTAGGCGACAGCAGAGGGGAGCTGACATTAGGAAAAGCAAATTGACCACAGGAGGGCTAATCTAGCATGAAACAGCAGCTGGCCGGCCACTCTCCATCACTGGGCCAGAGCCGGACCAGGCCTGGGCGCCTGTCAGGGGGGACGGCACTCCCTGCTGCCCCAGCGTGCTAGCAGGCCCTGCAGGAGACCACCAGAAGGGGCCCTGCAGGATCACCTAATCAGAAGCCACACTGAGCTTCAAGTCTGTGCCTAACATCCTTACCATTCAGAACATCTTGCTTCAAAAACCACTGGCCCTCTGCAACTGACCTATCCGCTCTTCGGCCACAAGGGCGCTCTTTGGTAGCCGCACCTTAAACAGTGTTGGCCAAGGTCTCTTTGAACTTGATGAATTCAGGATGCAATTCAAATTCGGGTTCCAATTTTAAATGCTAAATGTTTTAGCTGTTCTACACAAGGCAGTTTGGACACATCAACACATTGTTTTGCCACTCTATGCCTCCAGTTCTGACCATTAATATCAGAACTAGGTCAAAAAGCGAGAAAAACCCACCTCGTTGAGAATGCTAACTGCCTATGGGATTTCTAATAAGGCTAAAACTAGCGCAGGTGCACGTTTTATGGCAGAGCTACACACATTTGACAAATAGCTGACATCTGGTTAGATGGCTTGTGTCTGAAGACCAATAATGTTTTTATTTGCATAAAATTTGCCTCACTCATTGTAAATCAAAATCTAATTTACATCACTTCACAATTACGTGCCTAGTTATTACAACATGTAAGTTATTCTAATGTGACATCAATAAAATAATCATATTAATGCAATACATATAAAATTCAAATACAATACGTATATCAATTCTTTTTCTTTTTTTTTCACTTCAGTTTTTTTAATTCCTGGAAATTCCTGGTAATATAGGAAGGCTCAGAAGGCCATGAGATCTTCCGTCTGGTTCAATTACATAACAGAAAAACTACATACTAATCGGAACAGCGTGGCTGTTTATAAGCCTACAAAATAAACATATATGAATTACAGACTTTACATCCGGTATTTTGACAAAATGGTTGTCAGCTACAATTACTTAGTAGAGTGAATGGGATTTTTGTTAATATCTGATAAATTCTTAATTCTTACTCCATCGACTTGAATTCTATTTGAGAGCTGGGTCTCAGAGAAGTTTCATAGTAGCCATACACATTTTGACAAAAATTCTGATATTTACCTTATTTGGGATTTGTGTTTGCAACATCTCTGTCTGTAGGGATTTCTGTTTGTAAAAATAGAACCTATACATGCATAGATGTAGACGTAGGACCTTACTTAGGAACAAATTTAAAAATAAATCTGAAAACTATTGGTGTTCACAGTGGGAAAAGCAACAAATTTACCACTGAATGACATCAGAATGTAATACATTAAGAAACATTATATTTGATTTGAGTTTTTGACTTACAGTCCATCATAGTAGTTTATGTCATGGTGTCGCTGTGTTCAGTGGAAGCTGGCAGAGTGCTGATGTGCAGGTCTACGTTTGTTGAGTCTAACTGTGGACAGCACAGCAGCGGCCAATGCTTCTGATTGATGGCTAACGTTGTGAACACCTTAATGATGCTAAGGGGCATCTGTCTTGCAGACTGGTGTCTGGTACCCAGACGGACTCTGCAGGGTGGTTGGTGGTGGGGAGGTGGCGGTTGGTGGGGTGAGCTGAATAGGCCTGGGAGAAGAAGGAGACATGAATCTGAGTGACTGGAAGAGGTTAAGTCAAGGACAAATAGCGCTTAAAATCAACTCAAGTGTTGCAAGCTGCAGGGCAGACTGCAAATGATACAGATTTGGTAGAAAAAGTAGTAGCCGAGGGTTGTGTGTGTGAGTAAGAGAGAGAAAGAGAAAGGGGGGGAAAGGGCTGCACTTTGAGCTATAGAGCTCATACAGTTCAGCAGTTCACGGAGTGGGCAGGAGAGAGGGGAGGTGGGGGGCGATCAACGTGCTGTAAGAGAGCTGTGTGAACAGCTACTGGCTCTAATGAGAGCCTAGCTCTACCTCCATGACAAAACAACTCACTGTAATGATGTGGTGGGCTTCCCTGCCTGCCGCTGCTGGGTAGGGGGTCTACTTCCAGTCAACACACTGCCTGGATAATCACAGGTCATCACACACACTCGCCACAGCCTAACAAAGCACCCCAATCAACCTCCCATTACCTCGATTAAGGGCCCACTGTAACTGCATTACGCTGCCTCTCTGTGCCTTATCAACTCAACTTCACATATGCAGTAATTACTGTACTAGCAGGACTTTTAAGCACCGACACAATAAAAGGTAGAAACGTGCATTTAAAGGCTTTGCATTACACTTAACCCATTTGTAGCCAAACTTTTCAATGTGTTTATGCACGCTGCAATACTACCAGTCACCTAATAAAAATGATTCAGGTTCAACACTTACTGTTCCTAAATCAATAAAACTCCTTTGTATGAATTCTTTCATGCATGAATCTTTAAAAAGCTGCTTAACACTTAACAAGATCTTGTGAAAAGAGAAAAGAGGGGTTTCAGTTGTGCCAACTTAAGCTGGAATTGGGCTCAAAGGAGCAATTTGTAAGATGACACAACCAGTCGTTGTCATTCATACTCCAAGCCGTAGGGGGCAATGCACAGTTCCTCGTCCTTCCTCTTCACTCCTTACCAGTCTAGAAGAAATATTGCAAGTTCAGCCTCCAACCTTAGACACTCAAGAGCGTCTCCAACAAAGGAAAACAGTGACAATGTTAAGGTGGCAGCTGTTATCTAATGGTCGATTACCAAAGCGTCAGCTATCATTGTGTTTACAATGCCTTTCATTGGCTACCTGTCTTTATGTCCTGATATCCAACGGGACCTTTAACATGATTGGCATGAGGCGAACGGCTCCTTCAGTCTTTCAGGTTCGACTGACTCGACTCAATAACTCAATAATTCACTGTGTGTGTATATGTGGGTGTTTCACTGCACAGATGGGCTAAATGCTGAGGTCAAACACTAGTTGCTAATTCTAATTCTTTGAACAGCCACGCCTCTCAAGTTCCACTGAGACAGCCCCAGCCAGTAGTGAGCTGCTACAATATATTACATTGGTAAGGTGCCTTTAAAAAGTTATGCAGGACATAAAACATTTCAAATCACTATAATTTTATTGTAACATCTAATCCTCTGCATTACGAGGTTCTGAGAGTGTTAAAATATGAATATTGCTACACACTAGTTAATATAGTTGCACAGAAAAAACCCAAACAAACAAGCAAGCAAGCCTAGACAAGCATATTAGTAAAGTTGCTTTAGGGGACATAAAGTAATTCTGGAGTAGCTGCTGTTATTATATAATGTTGTTGAAGTTAAATAGTAAATTATTCCAGAAGCTACCAGCAGTGTTATGACAATGTTTATATTTATTTCTTAATAACCCTGTAAATCAAAGGATTCAGTGACATTCTTTGGAAAAAAAAGTTAAAAAAGGACAAAACACTGGCTGGGACCAGATACCTAGTTCTGATCACTGATGGTGGCTTCTGGCAAATAAGAGACACTCAGGAGAGACAGAAGGATGTACAGATGATACAGTTTCAGTCCATCATATTAATTATTTATTCATTCAACACTGCACTATTATTGACACTATTCTGAAATCATCGTACCCTTAGGCTGGCTTTACATGTTAAAACTTTTATACTAGTTGCGTGTTATGAAATGTTTGACAGTTACACAAGGCTATTCAAAAACAATTAAGTTCTATTACTCCACTAATTAGCCACATTAGCCATTTCTATTTTTGGACACACCATATTGTCCTTGCTATAAAATCATCCACACATCCTCATCCCTCATTAATTCATGACAAATTAAGAAGATAAAATGTCTGGAGTTGATTCCAGTGTGTTGTATTTGTATTATGTGAACTCTTAAAAACAAACATGTCACAGAGATAACATAAACTTTAGGAGCGGCCAAGTCAACAATTTGGGTATTCTTAAAAAGAAGGAGCCAAACCAAAGCACCTGGAGAACCTTAGAAGATAACTAAAGTGTATGATCACAGAATTCTTTCTGTAGGTAAGAAAAACCTTATTCACAACATTTAGTCAAAGAAAGTCTAAAATCAAGAGATGTAAATAGGAATGTAAATATAGAGTTTTTATCCCAAGATGCAAAACCACTGGCAAGAAAAGAAAGGTCAGATGAGGCTTTGCTAGAAAACATAAAAAAAAGCTAGCCCAGCTCTGGAACAAGATTCACTGGACAGATGAAAACAAGATTACCTTGTAATAAGAAGATGACTATGGAAAAGTCACAGAAAACATAGTCGCGTACAAGGCCACAGCTAATAGAGTGCACAGCGCGATGAGGGAGGCGAAGCAGCGCTATGGGAGGAAACAAGAGTCACAGTTTTAGAAACCTGTGGCAGGTACTGCAGATGATGACAGATTCCAAAAGCCCAGCCTCCAGATTGGTAGGTGCGGATGAGTCTCTGGCGAATGAGTGGAAAACTTTTTCTGCTCGTTAAGAGGCTGCAGCCAGTAGTGCTTTAGATGCAGCCAGAGATGCACATAAAAAGGTGGAAAGCACTAAAGGCCAGATGGAACTGCGGATACACAGTAACATCTTTTCCACGAGCATGGGATACGTCTTCCAAGATGGTTAAGAAATGAGAACACATTGCATCAGTTAGGGTTAAATATAATATGCACATTTAAATTAAAAGGTGACATTTTTGAGGCCAAGCAGTATGTAAAATGTTATTTTAATGTATTGTTTCTAGCTAAATGTATGTACGACAGAATTAAAGAAGATAAAGCTGATTTTAAAGCAACCAGGTGAAAACTGCTATCTATATGAGACACAGTTTAAATTCATTAAGCAGAAATGAATCTATTATATTATTTTCTATTGTATCAGTTACCTTATAAGCAATACTAATTGTACACCATGGTCACTTTTAAAGCAATTGAAGACAATGTGTTATTTCGAGGCAGCATATGACTAAGCTTTTAAGCCAATTGAGAATCGAATGTGAAGGTTTTCGTTTTGAATGAATTTCATTAGTCATAATTCCTGTAATATATTCCAGAACAAAGTCCTTAATTTACAGCAATTACAAGTGTTTGACAATTTTGCCTATGCCTTCATTACAAAAGGAACCCTTTAGATGATATTCAAATCATATCTGATTTAATTATGCCGCCTTGCATTTGGCACAGATTATTTCGTTTAAATCACTGATAGCTCATTCTCTGCATGAAATATTAACTTGTTTTTATACTTTCCTTTTCTCGCTTTAAAAACAATGGGAAATTAATGTCACTCATGATTTACAATTCAAGGATTCAGTTAATTGAAATACCGGGCTTGAAAATGCACTCTTTTATGCATTGTATGGTGGGAAAAAAGTAGTGCTCTTTATAAAATAAACTCCTTTGTGCTTTTTGATGTTCACCTAACAATAGTAGCCCAAGAGATTGGCAGCCGTGCGGAGTTGTTAATGAGAAGTTTGGTTTGACTTTCCACAAGTTGGTGGGGAGATCTTTTATGATAACAGGCATTAAGGATATACTCTTGAGGTGAATGGCTTTCCAGTCATTAACCTGCAGTCGGCACCTGAGTGCCAGAGAGGACTCTGCAGCCCTTTTTTACAAAGCAAACCCACAGGTGAGTCACACTCACGTACGCATACGCACACACACATGTATACAGCGCACACTTATACACACTAGCTTAGCTTACAGCTCTGAAAGCAATGTTTTCCTGGTAAACTTTTTTTTTTCTTTTTTTTTCAAAACCAAATGCATATCCAAGCATACAAGGTGGTAAATGTAATGTAAAGCTTTTTCTAATACATACATTTCAAGGCCTTAAAACTGACCTTCCCAGAATGCCGATGGCAAGCAGAATATATTACATTACTGCTGTAACGTGGCCTCATCAAACATGCACTAATTAATTAATGATTAACTTCAGATTATGTTTGGTGGCCATGCCGTAATCACTTGAAGAGGCTGGAGAGGTTGTTACAGAGTCAGAAGTGTCCTCTCCGAATCCTTAATTCCGCAGTAATACAGCATCACTAATACCTATTACATGCATTAAAGCTCACTTAAATATACCCCACTCCACTGGCGAAGTTTCCAACATGCTTAACAAGCTGAGGCGAAAACACTACACCGCTTAAGTCAACAGGTACGCGGGCGCGCGTACACACGCAGACACAAATGATCTTCTAAAGAGCGAACGAGTGTTTCGCAGCCGCTAATTGGAGCGTGGAAAAAGACCATCAGCAGTGCGTGAGGATGAGTGGCCACTGGGGGCAGCGCAGAGCGCTCCAGGGGACGCAGGGTCATTACACCACTAATGGAGCCATATGGCCTGCAAAACAAACAGAAAACAGCCCTTTTTCTCCCCCCCCCCTCAATAATAAGGTCATGCGATGCCTTTGCTTATTTGGCTTGAGACCAGCGGGAAGTTGCGAGAAAGACATGGCCACTTCAGCATGGTGTCTTCCGTTGGTAAATGGATTTATTTAGCTGGATGCGCCCTCGGCAAAGGCAAAAGTTAAGTCCTGCGGAGCGATGGGGAGCAGGGAGGACTGCCGCAGATTGCAGAGCATTCAGTGTTTAGGGATGATGGATCAGCACAGCAGTTTAGTCATGATGGCTTGTAAATGGAGAAGAGAGGCGTTAAGGGCACACAACTCATAAGGTTGTTTTGGAGTAAACCACTTAGCAAAAGTTATATGACTAGGACATTCATGGAGGAGAAGAACTGAAGATTACTTCATTTACAAAATAAAGCCATTCTGTTGCCTACTGTGTTAAAACAAACAAGGGACATTCACCTCCAAGTCACCAGTTGAGGTGATTGGAGAAATTCTGTGCTGGTTATTTGAGGACGAATAGCATCAAAGTGTACAAGATTGTCCATTTAGCTATATTACCCCTCACAAACACACCCATGAGGAATTATGTCTATGAATATGACTGTTGCCTCAAATTCGGGTGCCATAGCTTTGTCTCGGTGCTGTTTTCTTGTTTATTTTAGCATTAGGCATTGCACCTTTAGGAGTGAGAGATCAGAAAATGAAACAAGCTCAAAAACAGTATGTGTCTGTCAGCAGTCTAGAGCAAAAGAGCAGAGATGTGTTGTTTTCCCAAGAACGCCTACCATAATGCCATACCCAGAAGGAAAATCTGTCATAACATGAATACCAATGACTAATATCAACAGTCTTATGCGTGAAAAAATAATAATAATTCAGCTAAAGCGCTCTTTCCTGCTGTTTCCTTGCTTTCCTAAGTTAGTTCTGTGCTTGCACCTAGTTGTTAGATTGGGCACATGGCAAGCATTATGTAGGCATGAAGAGTTCACCGAGTGGCCTCACTCAAAACTTCTCTCATATGGTGGCACTGCGAGTTCAACAGGGTTAATACAGAATGACCTCAGTCAGTCTTGACCCCCATTAGCCACGTTCAGTTACCATTCCCTGACCTTAACAGTGACAGACTTCTATTTCATGTGTGTGCCAGCCCCATTTCAAATCATAATTCATATCTTATCAGAGGTTCAGCTCACTGGACATTGATTTTCTTAAAGAAAATCAATACGATCTTTATCTAGCAAAATGCATAATACTGAGCAATAGTGAGGGACCACCCTTCATTTATTTAAACTCATTTATTTAAAAGTCGCAACAGCCATTACGTTATTCATTTTCTAGGATGTTTTCCTCAGGAGACGCTATATAAGATAATCCACTTGCATGAGTGGAGAGTCTCCAGAACAAAGTCCAAAAAACTAAAAGTTACAGAGAAAATGAGACTCCTAACAGTCCCGCAAGACCTAGTAGACCAACCACCACAGTCACTATTAACTTAATACCTACAGCTTTTATCTTTGAGAGACAGAGAAGAAAATCAAGTGTCACTTTTGCTTCAGATCTGAAAAAATCAAGTGTCTGTCCATCCTTTCACTGTGAGAAGAAAGTTTAATGTTATGGGTCTGAGATGATGTGCAGTTATAGAGAAGCTGTTACTGAGAAGAGGAAACAAGAACATTTACAAATGAAAGAAAAGAGCTGATGAGGTTTTGAATTATGTAGATTACGTGAAGCAAAACTAAACTTATTTAAAGAATGCAAGCTGTGATAAAGGCCAAGAATGGACACATTAAATACTGAAAAATAGCCTATATTTAGTTTCTGTATAGTTTTCAGTAAAACATACAATACTACTTTTACTACTGAAAAGAGAATAATTTGTACTTACTGGCTATATTTACTGAAAACTGAATAAGGCTGGTCTCTGACTTCCACAGAGTACTGTGCCTAAGTAAGAACTTACAAGTGGGAGGCAAAGCTTGTCTACAATATATACACTAAGAATCATACTCTAATAAGTGAGGACATGAAAGCATGGCTGCTTTTAAATTGGACCAAGTGGCTGCAGATTTACTGGTAAGACAGATTAGAAAGTGATTGTGGTGATTCGCACAGCGGCTGTGGCCTCCTTCTAACAGCTTGCTTCTCAATCAACCTCAAGGCCTTTGATCTTAGTCTGGCTGTTTTCTTACCATCATTAGTAGCCCAATCCTCCCTGGCCTTATTGATAATGCTATTCTTGCTACTTTGATAGCTTTTTTGCTAACTTCAGCTGACTTCCAAATGAAACGTTTCTGCTGGGTTTTGTACACTTGGCTGCATTGGCTTCAAGGACTTTCAGTTTTTCCACACTTGGTTTCTCAGCACTGCCTACTCTCTTTCATTTTCATGCTTGTTTTAGCTGGATGCTGGCTTTTAGCATTCTGACTCTCTTTGTTCCACTCTGAATTGCGATAACCTCTTGACATGATTTTCAATCTGGGCCGTTCCACTTCTGGAGGGGTCGTTCTCCACTAATAGAGGTTTTCAGCTGTGACTGATTTGGCATTGTGCTCGATTTCAGGTGGTAACACCTTGTTGTAAAACCAAATATTGTGCTGAAAGCATTTACTTGAAACCTATACAAGGCTTACTGTGATTATTTCCATACGCATGTTAATACAACAAGCTGGTTTTATGTGGTTATGTCTACTATTTTTTCCACCCAGCTGCTAAGTGGCCAGACTGACCCTGATCTTAAATCACAGCAATTATTCAGGAAGATATTCTCGTTTTGGTCTTACACTTTTTTTCTGTGGTGCCCTGTAGTGAGAACTTGTCCAAGGACCAACGTCATACAGGTTTACCTTCATGTTTTCGCTAAAGACTTAATGAAAGCCAATCGAGACCTTCAAAATACTACATTTCCCACTCTAAGCAGAGGTTTTGACAATGGCAGGTATTTCTGAATGCTTGCAGAGGTAATAGATCTACATTTGAATTAAGGAACTTTAGCTTAAAGCAGCTTCTCTCTATACGCCTAACAGTGCTCAAAGACCGAACTTAAACTCTTTGGCCCATTAATGCTCGCGTTTGGTTGTTAAAGTGGGCTTATTGTTTGCAGATATTCAGATAAGGGCTGAGGGGAACACAAAAATGGTAAAAGACTAAACAAAACCCCAAAACTGTTTAATGGTCTCCACAGATCAGTACTACTGTAGAGTCTTTTCACATGTTCTCAGCAATTATTCTCCATCATGTATAATGCGTTTAGAAACACATCTGAGTTTCTTGCACAAGTACTTTAGAGGTATGCATAGTATTTGGCAGGCAAGATATTTCTGAGCTCTTTCAGAGATTTTAGATATGGTCCACATATGACTCATGGAGGTTCGGCCTAATGCTGCGTCTCTCCATGCTGATGGGTGTAATGAATCTGAGGAATGGGCGGTGAGGTTCTCCATAATGGAGAGAGACTAGAGTGCCCTCTTCAAGGCTCTCTGAAGTGCTACCACCTCATCTCCCCATCTCCATTACAGCCTCTACCTCCACGAGGTATCTCCAGGCGAAAGACGAGAAAAAGCAGCCAAGAAGAGTTCTTAATATTCACATGCAGATTGAGAGGTTTTGGGTATTAGTTGGGGAGAACTTTGATGTGGCATTAGTCATGCAGTGCCACAGCACAGTAAATAAATATATAAATAAAAACATACACACCATCTATTTTTATCTCCACATTGCTGGCTCCTCATGTGTGCATGCAACACTCGGGAGGGAGAGGAGGGAGAGGGGAAAAAAACTCCCTTCGTTTCTGTCCTCTTCTCTTTTCAGGAATGCGTTGGGCCAGCTGGTGAGTTTTTGATGTGTGTTTCGCTTTAATACAGACTCTGGCTTGTCTCCTGTTTGAGCCTCTCTCTCTCTCTCTCCCTTTCTCTCTCTCTCGCATGCTCTCTCTCTCGCATTCTTTCTCTCTCTCTCTCTCGCATTCTCTTTCTCTCTCTCTCTCTCTCTTTCTCACTCTCTCTCTCAACGCCCAGCTCTGAGGTAAAATCCTTCTGGGTCCCAATTAAGACTCAAAGCTGCTGTTCTCTGTATGATAACAACACCAAGCGCTGACAACATGCTACCTGTCAACGAGAGCATCAACAGCCGCCATCTGTTCCTGGGCAAATTGTCTTCATTACACACAAACTCCACAAGGCAGTTCATACACACACACGCACACACACACACACACGTATACTCAGAGAAGAGCATCATACTCTCAAAAATCCTCACTAATTACACGCTGGTCATGCTCAAACGGAACAGCCCAGTATTAATACTCCACATCCTCCTTTATATTGTTTGTGTTTTGATTGGGACGCTTATTTAAGAGAACAGTTTTCCACTTAAAGCACTTGGAATCATGGACCGTGAAGGAAAAAAAAATAGTCAGGTCCCTCTTTGCGATCGGTAAAACAACAACTAATTAAAATACAGCCTGGCATCGTAGGTAACCACAGTTGCACCCTCACACCCCTGTTACTCGTAATAGCTTTCGCAGTTGGAGCAAATTATCCTGAGGAGCTGATAATAGATTTTCTTCTCTAATTAAAACTGATTTTTTTCCTTTCTGGTCTATTAATCAGAGGATGAAAACGCTTTGTAAGGAAATATGGGAGAGCGGTTGGCTCGAAAAGGGAGGACTGCTCTCATCTCACCTGACGAAGAGACGCGCAGAGAGGCCAGGCGAAAACTTTTAGCCTCTGCCTTCCTGAACAAATTAGCTTCAGGAGACTTCATTTACTGCATTTTACACTTATCTGTACTTAACTTTCATGTCCGGCTTTAGAAAAGGAATGATAAATGAAGAGGGAAAATAACAGTGCAGCTTAAGAGAGAAGGCCAGAAAGGAGCTCGATAGAACAACTCTGTAAATAACAGATCCCCAGTTACTGTTTTCCACTGTTTCTGATCTGGTGCTGTTTTTATTTTCATGTTTTTCATTGTTTTTTCTTCCACCTCCATCTACTTACAGACTCTACTGTGATGTCTACTATAAAAGCAAACAAATCTGGGCTGAACAGAGAGCACAAGTTTTTAGATCTGTAGCGTGTTTAATGTATGTTATTGTGTGTACAGCGGCTGAATATATGATCTGTCTGTCTTTGTTACAGGCCTTAACAGTGAGACAGAATTTGCTGTAAGCTTAAAGCAAAATTATGTAACAATTTCACCTTAGCTTAGAAATCATACTGATGGTACACTGATGGATGATAGGGAGAAAGGTGTCTCCGTCATTGCCAAACTAGGTGCAGAACAGCTGCTATGGCGCTGTGTAACTTTGGAGGAGCGTATACAAGATTTCTCGCGAGTGCACCTTGCGCCCTCATGTCACGCGCCAACAACTATGGGTCTTCACTATGGGTCTTTTTTTCAATAATTGAGAAACATGTGCAAGGATATGTGGTAAACTGTAGATTTCATGGCTACTGCAAGGGCATATAATTAGCGTGGACGGAAGTGATGCATCCCCACCAATATCCAGCGATTACTGAATTGTCTCCAACAATAATCGGATCCCCTCAAAAGAAAAAACCCCGATCTGTCAACGTCTCATGAACCTAGAGGTGCAGAAAGGGTTAAATCACGTTCTCTAACACATATGGCCAGTGTGATCAGCTGTGCCTTTCCCTGCTGTCACATGGGACTCTGTAGCTACGTTTGGTTGTTGGCAGCACCAAAACTAGAAGAACTTTTCAGTCATACGTGACTTACTCTGCAAGAAAGGTGCAAGTGAAATGAAATGAGTCCATCATAATGATGTTAATGGCAGTGCTAGGCTTTGGTGCACAGCATACAGCAGACTACAATCGCCTGTAGCTATGAAGAACATGGTTTGGAAATTAACTGCACAACAAACTGCCAACTGTCAGTTCTCTTACACTCTCGCAGAGTAGCTTGTCTAACTTTGGTTGAAACTCTCTACATAGGTCCCAACCAATCATAGGTCCCAACCAATGTCAAGAGCTCTTTGGCCTGCCAGTCAATAACTGATATTATTGATATTTCTGGCATCAGTAGTGGCTTTTGCTGGATAACGATACTCCATGTACTTTGCAGATAAATAATAACTTTTATTTGTGGAACAGTCATGAAGTCCCACCAACAGTGTGTGAGCAGCTGGGATTCAGGGTGGAAGTAGGTATGACTTGAAGGACTAGAGAACTAATAGTGCTGTTAGCTAGGCTTGGATCCTCACACCATTTTAGGACCAGAATAAAAACACATTTTGCTTGAGGGGGGCTTTCACATCTTTTGGTATCCTACATTTACTCGTGCCATATCTGACGGTGTCTAGCCAGCAGTGTATCTGTGCGTGTGAGTGAAAAAATAATAATTCTTTCAAGACACAAATAGACTCAAATGAAATAGCTTCACATAAGCAGGTAAGTAGGTAAGCAAATTGGCATTAGCTATGGTTTCCAGGTGTGTAACAGATCTGATGGAGTGGTGACGGTGTGAAACTTCTCCCTACATGTGCTCAGTCTGCTACGGGGGTGACACAGAAGAGAGAGAGAGAGAGAAAATGAACCGACTAGGTACACGCTGACGTGTGTTCACTTTCTCTTAGTCATTCGTGCACCCACTCAGGCAGCAATTCACAACCACAAAGCATTTCCGGAGCAGTTACAGCAGTGAAAGCGTTCATCTGGAGCAAAGGGAGGGTGTGTGATAAATGTGTTGACATGTGTCAGCTGGTCGAGGCATGTATTTGCAAAAGGACTGGAACTCCAATTCTATACCATTACAGTCCTAGTATTTTCATTCGACTCCCACTAATGGTGCTCCCCCTCAGACAACGTCCATTAAAAGAAAAGACGAAACTCCAACAGAAACTGTCAGCTCAGGAATAGATAGTTATATTCTCATGGGAAGACACTGCACAGAAACTAGCTGACAATTTCTGTCTCACTTCAGTTTGTGCTGTATCTTCTTTGCTGTTAATAGCTTTTTTTGATGATCTGCGAGACTCATATATGTTTTTTGCCAGCCTTCTTGTCAGAGGAGAGAACTTTTTCCCCCCAACAAATGTCATTACAGACGATATATGGAAGCTCGCTACATGTGGTGTGTGGGATGTAGGAGAACATTATATAACATTATGCTAATGAGGTGTCTTCTTAAGTTTCTCTGGTGTAGTCGTAGTCTGGGTAATGCAAAGAGTGGAACAATGCATGCAAATTGGGAAGCAATTTCACCTTAAATCATCTCTGCGAGCAGATCAAGTGATGTTTGACTGATGTTTGGAGCGGCCCATGGCTAACAAAGCAATGAGGAGGCATGGAAAATCCTGCAAATGGGTCCATGCAATTATAACGAGGGGGGGATAATATGAATACAATTAGATAAGATGATAATGAATTCAGCAATGCAATAAGTTATGTAAGTTTGTAAAAAATCATTTGCATGCTTCAGTTGAGTTCCTTCTGGAAACAAAAGACTTTATTTGAAAAAAGCTGTACTGTAAAATGCCAGGGTTCGCACTCTTTTCACAACAGCCAATGAAGCAAAAATAATGATGCACAACTGAAGAATGAATCTAATACCTAATGGATATTTTACTCCTCGTCTGAAATCGCAGGAAATAGATAACATCTTAGATGGCTTTTATCTACCGTGTAATAGGGCTGGCATGATTATTCATACTTGATTACTTGATTAGAAAACTAATCGATTAAAATACATGTGCCTCTCTTAGGCCCTGTTCACACTTGACTATCTATCTCAACAGATTTGATCATACATGGAAAGCAAGATATAAAGCCTTCTGTATTTGGCATATCCATATAGATACAATGGCCACATGACTGTAGGAATCAGATCAGAATCAGAATCAGACATTATTGGCCAAGTATGCTCACACATTTTTTGTGTTTGGTTACAGTAGCTCATAGTGCACGATAACTGACATTACAGAAGTAACAAACACACCCAACCTAGCCATCCTACCACAAACACTTTAAAGTGCCAAGTGCAGCAGTAAAGGACAGTGCAGATTAAATAGATATAAATATGAAGAACAGAAGAGTCATCAGTCATCAGATAAATAAAAGTGCAGTACAGAGAAAGAAGAGTGAGAGGATATCTGTATGGATGTATGTATGTAGTAAACTGTATCCAGAATGTAGTGTTGTAATGTTCAGCTGTTCATGAGTGTGATGTGGGAAGAAACTTCCCACATATAAAAAAAGCAAGTACCACATTAACTGTCATTCAAAAATGTACCATGAGTTCTTAAGTAACCACATATTGCCGCTGTTATAAACAGAATCTTACCAAAATAATGACTTCACAGGAGAAGGAACTTTTCATGTAAGTCAATGGAACCAGATTTTTTCCCCAAGTAATTCTGGGCCTTTTCTTTTTGTCCATTTATCATGAATTGTACACAAAATGTAAACAGCTACAGCATTTTCAAATGGCAAAAACTAAAGCAAATAAATTGGAGGTTTTGATCACAGTGATATACACCGATAAGCCATATCCTATAAACCACCTTCTTAAATCTACAACATCTATCAATTTTATCAGCTCCACTAATATATATACTCACTTAATAGTTCTACAGTTACAGTTACTACTATTTGCAGTCTCTGCTTACTTTACTATACCACCTTTACCCCATTCTTCAATGGTCAGGACACCCACAGGACCACCGCAGAGTAGGTATTATTTAACCAAAAATATCCAGCCAACAGTGTCCCGTGGGCAGTATCTTCTGACCACTGATGAGGATCTAGAGGATGTCCAACAAAAACTGTGAAGCAACAGAAGAGCTATCTTCTCTGACCCTACATCTACAAGGGGAGATGGTAAGAGTGTCTAATAGAGTGAGAGTACATAAACACAGTGTTTAAAACTCCAGCAGCACTACTGTATCTGATCCACGCACACCAGCACAACATACACCAACACTCCACCACCAAGCCAGTGTCACTGCAGTGCTGAGAATGATCCGCCCCCTGGTCCTGCCACCCCACCCCTAGGTGGATGAGCAGCTAGATAAATACATAATTATACTAACATTTATTTATTATATTAATGTTACTGACATTTGTCTGATATATAATACTTAAAATACACAGTCTATAGTACTGAAAATAAATAGTATAAGAACTTTCCAATAATGCATTTCAGAATCTATTAAAAGCCTTTTAGGTTATTTTTTTATTTCTGTTAAAAACTTTGTTCAGAACTTATAACTGGTAGATTACGTAGCTGCTCATATAATCAATGGTGACAGCCCTACAGTTTAACTTCACTTAATACCCTCTGGAATTTGCCAAGAGCCAAATATCTATCGAATATCTAACTCAATCTTTCCCTTCCATCTTTCTAACAATAATCTTGGCCCCCAGGCCAGGTGAGGCCCATCTTGCATTCTCCTGTGAAGCCATACATTATGCATCTCAGGCTGGCTGGTGCGTTGAAATCTCCGTCCTCTAGCTGCCCTTGTTATTGGAGTTCTCCCTGTATGAGTTATGGGAGGCTCACAGTGCCAAATGTCCCGTGCAGGAGACGGCGGCTGCGTTCTGCACTGAGGAGTGGAAAGGAACACATCTGGCTGCCCCACCATATGGAGAGCTCCTTAATTTCACTGCTCAGTCCGCAAATTTCTGCTCGGCTTTGTCCTTCCCTGAGTGCAGGGTCAAAACTAGTTGGTGACTTTTGAAGTGAGGGAAAGTTCAGAAATGCTACTGTGTGAATCATAACCAGGAACGACTGGACAACTCTAAACCCCAATTTGAGTAAACACACATCACTTTGATGGAATAACGACTCACGTATAAGTAAAAGCACCTTGAATAGGAGTGCTAAAGGTACCAGGTGAAAATATCATGTATCGCTCAGTCTAAGAACTGAAGTTTATTAGGAGCTATTCTTGTCGTTTTGATGTATTCTCACTCTAAAATAAAACGCTAAGTCTTAGAAAAGTCGAAGGTAAAACCAATCACAGTGCACCAAAGATGCTGTCACCACCATAATGAGATTATTAGTGCTGTCTAAGTTAGTGTGGTAATACCTTATGGTACAACTAATTAAAGGTACCACTCCAGTGGCTTGACAGGTACCACCCCAGTGACAGTTAAGAATCTTTTTTTTCTGAGCGTGCAGTGCCTACATATTTCACCAGCAGTGTGTGGTGCTGAAACAAGTGTCCCTATATTGCGGGTAATCCAAACCTGTCAGACACTGTCTTTGTATACAATTTACTTGCTTGAGTAAAAATTATATGAAAATCCAGCATCTGTCCAGCATGCAGGAGACCTGCTGATACATTAATGAGCAACAAACTAACAAAACAAACAGCAAAAGCTACATTCACCCTTGAAACAAGACATAAAGTAGTAGGGTGATCGTGACAGGGCTACAGTTTTGAATTGACAACCATTGACTATACACAGCTCACTATAACCTATTAGTTAAAAAATGTCATTAAGTATTCAGACCTAACTACACAAAATAATGTAGATAATCATGACTCGTTATTTTCAAACCATTGAAATTATATATAAGAAAGAAATACTAGACTGAATATGAATGGCTTGAACATGAAATTTGCAAAAAGCACATTTCCTGACACTTATACTTAAGTGGTTTTTGAAAATGGTAGCAAATCATCATTGGAGAATACTCAAGAAAGTACAAATGTATCTGCACATTTTCTTGTGCATATGTAACTGAATAAATGCAACTCTGATCAGAACAAATAAGACTGCGTGATTCATGACAAGTGCTGCCAGAAAAATCAGTGAGCAGAGGACACATGCCATTTGTTTCACGTGGGTGTACTTCATACATGTCCTCATTTTGTTTCCAAAAACAGCACAGTTTCCCTGTTTGCCTCATGTTCAGTAAGAGCTGCTCTCTTCAATTTTACTTGAATATGTGCAAAAGTATTGGAAAACAACTTGAGGGCCCACGTCATGGAAAAACTAAATTCACAATACTTAAAAAAAAAAACCCAAAAAAAACAGTTTGATCCAGTCTCTTAACACCAACTCAAAGTTTCGAAACATATACTTTCTAGTCCATACACTTCATATATGGAAAGTAAGCTGCTTGTTTTTATTTCATTGTTTCTCCCATAAATTAAAACGAATGCCACACTGTCAGAAGAAAATGTACTATGCGCATATTTTTCTTTTATCTGGGTGCAAATAATGGAAATGGTTCAACAATGGTTTATGGACCTGTAATGCACAAAATATCCATATTTATACCTTTTCATGCACATGACTGCAACAGATTACGGTACAATTATGTTAGCTAACTAAAGACCCTGACGATGTACCCATGAGGGTCCACCCTTGTCACAAAAGGGGTACCAACTGACAATTTAGTGCACAAACACATTTGCATATATTACATGTATCTATTTACATGTAGCCATGAGGGAGGGGCATTCATGTATAAAACATTAAACATAAGAATACATCAATGGTTGGCATTGTTGGTCAATGCTTGAAATTGTGGCTAAATAACTTTTAGGTAACTTAGCTATGATAGTTGTTACTAGTGATAGTTTTAAGCAACTTATTATTTATTTAAAATTGTTAATTGCAAATACATTTCCAGCACAAAATGACGCACTGATGCTAATGTTACTTTATCATGCAAGACAGCGATGCTATAAAGACTGCTGAAATTATGTGCTGGTATGGTAGTAATGTGTTGCAATGGTGGTACAATAATACGTGGCCCATCAACAACTGATGGAAAGAGTAACATGGACGGATCCTAACATTACACAAAGTATGTAATGCTAATAGTTTTTTATATTAAATTTTATTTAGTCAAATAACTAAAAATGGGGGGGAGGGGCAACATGCCCCTCTCAAAATATATTGTGATATATTGTTCAATCTAAAGCAGTTTAGATCTGCCAATTTGCACTGAAGCACTGTTTAGAATGTTTTATTGTAAGAAAGTTGAGACAGTATGTGAAATGCAGTATGGAATATCACACTCCTTTTCTCTTATACAAGTATTCAGCTGTGTAACTGTACAGGGCCAGTTCAGCACCTGCATGCTCTAGTAAGTACAAAGCGTGAACAAGGGGTCACTGAAAAAGACATTGTTTATTAGGCAACACATGCTGCTCTAAAATCTGATCTGAGTTAATAGTGCTTTCTCAGATATGCAAGCTATCCACTAATGCAGCTTCAAACCATGACAGATGCTGGCTTTTGAACTTTACACCAGTAACAATCTAGATAATCCTTTTCCTTTTTGGTGCAGAAAACATGATTATTTCCATTAACAATCAATCAGTCATTAGACCACGGTATATGTTTCCACTGTACATCAGTCCATTTCAGATGAGTCCAGATAAGTCTAAACATGGTTAGCATATGACTTCTACTGTGTGTAATACAGTTTTAACTTGCATTTGTAGCAACCGCATATGTTTATAGACAGAAATTTCTCTGGATCCCCTGAATTATTTGAGGTTATTATGCACTGCAGATGGTGAAATACCTCAAATTCTCGCAATCCTTGGCTAAGGAACATAATTTTTAACCGGCTCTATTTGTTTGCTGATGCATTCCTGGATGATCCCTGTATTTCTTACTTTTGGTCTTACATTTCTCATATGCCACCTTTTAGAATGTCTTGTAGAAATCAACTATAAATATACTTATATTTAAAAATACATTTAGTACTGCTCTCAGTTTTAGCGCTACAACTGTGGTTGTATTGGACTGGTCTAGATGAAAGCTCAGGGCTGAGTTTAGTTCCCAGTCTAGTATATGATGTCTAGTATTGTTTTCTGTCAGTCTTCTCAAAGGAGACACTTCATATTATAGGAGACACTTCATATCAGTCCTATCAATTACCAGCCTCAATCCAGCAGAGCATGCAATTCATACGGCGAAACAAAACGTCTACAGCACAGAATTGGACAATAATTATCAGTTAATTATGTCAATGATGCATTACAGACTTCAGAATGTCATTCTATGTAGAAGATGTGCAATTAAGTATTACATTAATTGCAATTAAGTAATTACAGTACCTTGATGGCCTGAAGGGAGATGACTTTTCACATGTATTCTAAACTGCTAATCACTTTGCATTAAAAATACCAGAATGAATTTCTTGGTGATGAAATGTTTGAAGGTAATTATATATTTTTATGTGACTGCATTCAGTAACTGATCGTTATGAGATCTTCACACATCTATCTGTCCGGCTACTGTACCTAATTAATACGGCAGAGGATCAAAGTACATAAGGAAAAAGAGACTAGCAACATTAGCACACAGACCAAACCAGAAAGCATGATCATACAGGCTCAAAGCTTTGCCTCATACTACCATCAACAATGGCACACTCTGGAGGGAAAAGCCTAATAAGTCATTAATCTTCCGTGCGGCTCCTTTAAAAGCAGAGAGACAGCACTTTAACACCCAAAGTCAGTTTGTCATTTCAAATCCAAACTGCTGGAGTACGCAAGATAATAAAAATGTGTTACTGTCCAAACGATTTTGAAGCTTACAGTAAGTCTCACCAAATATGCCCCGAAGCAGATCATATTGTGAATTATGAAAACAAAACATTCTGCAGTGTTCTTATAAAATCGCTCCAGGGAGTTGCAGCTGGGTAAGACGTTTCATATGCATAAATAAAAAAAACCCTCTACATTCCTTCAGCTGTCTGCATGACTGCGTTCCGATGGACACAGAGAGTGACATTCAGTTACAGTACATCGAAAACAACAATCAAGAGGCCTCATCACTATGCATCAGCTCCAGTTCCAAAACTACCGCATGAATAATGAGCTAATTAGGCTGATCATCCATTAAGCACCCGTTCAACATCTGTTAGGGATTTTATATTTTGATATTAAAAAGTGAAAATAGCGACTTACATAAAGACGAACATATGGGAGAGCACGCAAGCTACACAAAGTGGAAATCTAAATTAACAGCAGTATTTTCTTTTTTTTTTTACTTGATATGTTCATAATGTGCAATGAGGACGTTCATTAGTACACATACACATTTTACAGGTTTAATCAAATTTTTGAGGTCAAGATTTGTGTGGATGACTGATATTTGTGACTTGTGGTTTGTGATTACTGATTGTGCTGAGCTCTAATCATTTACTGCACAGGAAAATAAATAAATCATTTTCAGTGCTTACCAAACCAGCTTTCTACCAAAGTAAGTCCCTAAAATCGAAACCCATACAACTTATAAGCAACTTCAGACAGAAAGGTCATTTCACATATACACCTGATAATTACTTTTTCACTGGCCTGTTACTATTTACTGACTGTTTATTTGCTTCATAAGTCAGGCATAAGAAAAACATCACACCTGAGTTTCACAGACACAGTGTGACTGTCAATTGCTTGATTAATAAACACTTTCTATTGGTTCATTTGTTTCTTCTGATACCACCACAGCAGAAGCGTTATGGTTTTTAAGAGAAGAACAGAATGTAATGATTCGCAATTGATTTAAACCCTATATTTAATTGAAAATTGTACAAATACAACATATCAAATGTTGAAACATGATATGTTATATACACATTTATAATTTGATGCCAGCAGTTACAGATCTGGGGTGCAGGCAGGTCGATATAACACCTGGAGTCTTTTACTGAGTACTTCTACTGGAGCTATGCTGTTGTGCAGAATGTGGTTTGGCATAGGTTACTGTAAAATAAGCAAAGCCTTCCCTGAAATACATGCATCTGAATGGCAGCATATGTTGCATTAATCTCCACTTTAGCTCGGAGGATGCAGCGTCCATGATTTCCAAAAAGTTTTACATTGTAATTTGTCGCACCGCAGGACACTTTTCAACTTCCTGCTTATATGTGTTTTTTCTTTGTGTGGTAGGGTTTTAACTTGTTTTTGTGGATGAAGCAACAAACTGTGTTCACAGACAGTGGTTTTCAGAAGTGTTCCAGAGCCGATGCAGTTATTACTACAGTATTGTGTCTATTGCTAATGCAGTGCAGCCTGAGGGTCTGAAGAACACGACCACCCAATATTGGTATTCAGCCTTGTCCCACACATACAGAGATTTTTCCAGATTCTCTGAACCTTTAATGCACTGTTTGCCCACTTAGTCTGTTGCTAGCTAATCTAATTAGTGAGATGCTCTATGGGGTGTTAAAAACATTACCACAATAGAAACGTTATTATTAGTCTTATGTTGCCCCTGTTGTCCCAACATGTTACTAGTATCAAATTCAAAACGGGCATATATTTTTCAAGCAATGAAAGGTTTCTTTGCACATCATTACATTTTGTTGCACCCAAAGCCACATACTACTGTACTATGCTTGCTAAACTATTTAACGGACGTCTAATAGTAGTGTACTAGTTTTAACACACTATTTAAAGACAGACTGGCTTCAAAATAAGACCACCATATCCAAAACATTTACTAGAGCACTATCACTGGTCAAGATTCAAAATAAGGAAACAGATACAGTCTCAGATTAAACCATTGCTTGAGTTTGTGGCTGTGATGTGCCCATACAAAAATAGAAAGAATAGACAGGGAAGAGGAGAGAAGTTGTTTATGTGAGCTCACGGATCTCTGACTCATTGTCACGGCAATACATGCCCAAATTACTGTGTTGTACAGTAAACTATGCATAACAAATGAATGACTGTGTTTCAGCATTTCAATTTCAATACCTAAAAGCACTGACAGTGGTTTCCACTGGTAAATGAGAGATGTTTAGAGGAGATAGAGGAGCGTAGTTTGATGCTGTATTAAAGTCTTTACACCTGTGGTGCTGATTTTTTTTTAATTCACATGTTCGATTTTGCATTATTCATGCATTTATCATCCCTGAGCTTGCTTAATCATAGAGAAACAGGACTTTATTGGCATTCATGTAAACAGATCATCTGCAGTCAACCTGCACATAATTTTAATAAGGCATATACAATGTCACACCAAGTAACAGTTTTTTTTCTGCTATTTAATAAGACGAAACAATATTAAACATTCGTCATAGGAATAAAATTGTGGCAATTCTGTACATAACCACTCAATACACTGCAGGGATACTCAGTTCACAGCGTGAGCTCAGGCTCAGTAGCCATAATAATCCATTGGCTAGTAAAACTCCCTGCCCTCGGTATGCTATCCTAGGAGTGTCTCTCAGTATCATATACTGGGAGCCTCTCTTTACTGCCATGCAGTAAACGCATTGGTACATGTCATTGCCTTGGGATAAAATACTTTGTGGGTGGTCATAAACGGCAGGAGAATGTCCAGAGGTTTTTCTCTCAGTCTCTTCTGTCTCTTTTCATCTTGTTTTTAATTAAAGGAAATGTAGCCCACTGCAGAGATCCTTCACTAGCTTACATCTACAGACATTTTTATATTTCTTCCACTATTAGGCCGTAAAACTGCAGCTTATATCTGCCTGGGAAATGGGGGCATACAGCACAGCGAGAGATGAAAAGCACGAGCCCTACTCATCCTCCTCCCCTCACCCACTCTCTTTCTCTCACTCTCTCTGTGTGTTTCGTACCCGCAATCTCTTCGATCTGTCATCCACTGGCATTTACAGCACATTTCATTCAACCATTCCTTAAGGACAATTGGTTTTCTCCCCTGATTCCATTAGCATAAAGGCGAGGCACAGAGAGATGAGAGCAGAGCAGGAGCAGGGAAAGGCTCTCACACCACACTTTAACCCTCCACACTTCAGTCTAATGGTCTCATTTACTGATGCCTTTAGCACACGTAAGTGCTACCACTAGAAGTTTTCCTTTAACACTTACAATAAAGTCTGATTCCCTTAGCAGAGTTCTCATCAAAACAATTGTAAAAGAACAAGTAAACATGCCTTGTGTTTAGAACCTTCTCCTCTGTTTCAGGTAAATATGCCAAGAACCTATAGACAGCAAAGTCTTCACTGGATTCATTGGATTCTGGACTGGTCACTTTTTCTCTTCACAACTTTTGCTTTACCATTCCAATATGAAAGAATATAGAAGCAGTTGGAGAGACTATATGCTAGATAGTGACTCAGCAGTAGCTAGTTGAAAATGCCGTTACAACTTTTTTAATAGAATCTAGTTAATTCAGGCAATAAGAATTTGTATTTAATAAGTAATACATTTTGTTGGAAATTGAATAACAATGGCAGTCGACCAGAAATCGTATATACAGCATTCCATTAGTCCTTATGTTTTCAATGTTTAAACTGTAATTAAAGTATCTAAAACACAATAGAAAATATAAAGCAGCATAAAGCAGTGCAAGAACATTTGGTACATTAAAAGAGCATAACTGAAATTCAAAACTGTTGGAACAAATCCTCATAGCTTAAATATCATACATCGTTGGCAAGAATTTTGTTGATATAATATATTTTATTCATGTGGAAACGATGTGCACATTTAAATTAAGTCAGCATTCTTTTCTTTTCAACTTTATCAATTATACAGACATAGAGTTTCTATAGCTTATAATAATAATGGCTTACCCAATTAAATGTGGAAACGTGGAAGCACAAATATACTACGGTGAAAGTCATTTAAACATACTGAAGTATATAAAAGTTGATGCACAAGAAAAAAAGAGTAAAATATAATGGCTTTCAGATTCGTGCAGGTCCCCATAGGGAAAAAAGAGACCTCTTTAATATCTCTGTTGTTTCCTCTAGACAAGAATAAGATTACATGGAGATACAGATGACACTTTTGTATCTTCTCTTGGGGTTTTAGTAAAGATCTCAATAACTGTGCTCAGATTTGCCAGCTTTAGTTCACGTTTAACTGCAACTGAACTAAAGACAGCAATATCAATATGAACATCATTGCTTCTCATCCAAGAACAAGAGCTTTCTCACTGTTGATGCTGTAGTATTCTTCACCAGAGCTTCTCAATTTTTGTTTAATGCTATTTGTTATTATCTCCTGTGTTATAAAAGAGTAACATTTGAAAATAAGAAAAAGAAAAAGTGTTTTTGTCTTGGAAATGTAACTAAATAAAAGTACTGAAGTTCTATAAATCCTGAAGGGGCAATATCTTGAATATCTTTTGTTGGAATAACACATATTATGTAAACTTTGTTGAAGCTATAAAAGTAGCATTCACTTCCCAGTCCATGTAGAATTTATTATTGCCATGAAGTCATGAAAAACGTATGCATTTACATGCACCTATTCAGCCTACAGCTCTGTCCACTTAGGCACAACATTCCAGCCTGGATGGCATTTTGCATCATATACTATAATTCAATGGGATGCAAAAAGGTTGTAAGACTGTCATGTACACGGATTTCAGGAAATACCACAATATCAGAACATTTGAAAGTATAGAGCCTATAAGTCAAATACATACATCACAAAATGATACGCAAGTATAGCAATGAACTGCAATTATTTAAGCTTTTTTCACCCCAGGCTATAGTGTATGGAAGAGACTATGGGATGAAAAAGGAGGATGTGTCTCAAAAGAAGGAAGTGTCTCATTCCATAGTAGCCAACAAATCTAATGAACTAAATATGTTCACAAATAGTCCTGCTGCTTTCACTGTGAGGTTAAATATGCAGTCCATTGCAACTGTTAACAGAATGTTAGGAAAGAGCAGGGCCAACCTCAAGAGGTCATTTAACCTATTGCAGTGTTCTGTTAATCCCTGAATTAATGACCATTTTTGATAACACATTGAGTCTTGGTAGCACCATAGCTAGCTAAGCTCAAATCAGACATTGCAGTGCCTCCAAAGTCTTCCGCATCAGATCCAGGAGGCCGGAAGTGTGGATCATGGCGGCTATGATGAAGGTAATTATTCAAGGAAATGAAGGCACAAGAGTGAATGGTCTTAAACACTACAGCCCTCGTGCTTTCAGCCTCACTGCGTAAGCAAATAACGCTCGCTCTCTGCCTAATCAGGCACTTCCCTTTCCTGGGAGCTCAAGGAGAAAATGGTCTTGCAGGCAAAAAAATGCTTAATGCGATACAGCTTTTTATTTCAGAGTGAAGAGAAAAAAAATATAGAGACAAATAAATTGCTTACCATTTTAATGGCCTTTCCTCAGTGTGTGGAATAAAAATGACATATTTCAATGCAGGGAAACGTCTTAGTGCACAATTTATCTGTCAGCTTCACTCCTGGCCACAGTAATAATCTCACAGCTGCACCAGGAGGCAGGAGGCCTAAACCCACTTTATACCAGGTACTTTCCGTCCACAGTTAAATCCTGCAAATGATTACATAAATACTTTTTTATAGTTAGTCTTGTTCTGTCAAATTAGGTCTTTTAGCAGTCTGCCCCCACTGGAATTACAGACTCATTTCATTTTCCTGCACACAGATAATCAACGTCTCAGTGTGGATTTTGGGAGAAAACCTCAAAACCATCGACTTGGAAGACACAGAGAGAGAGAGACCGGAAAAAAAGGTGGAGGAAGCAAGAGAGAGGGGAGAATAAAAGAAAAAAAGCAAAGACAACTATTTCCCTTTACTCTCTGAGCATATGAGGAAATTCTCACCTTCTCCCGTACTCTCAGCATGAGATGATTCCCTCTGCAGACTCAGAGAGATTACAGATGGTAAGCACCAGAAAACCTTCCACTTTGAATTCTATCCTAGCTCAAGGGTAGGCAGCAAAGCACAGCTGAGTTCTGAATATTACCCTTATGCTCAAAGCCATAACAAAAAAAAAGTCAACAACTTAACCACCAAACAATGGCACGTGTTTCCAAGAAACCGCTGTCTTAAGGGCATGAATGTAACCTCTTTAACACATATATGACCAGAACCTGCTCCCATAATTTAAAGCTGCACCACATACAATGTTTTTAGCTGAAGTTGAAAAAAGTAGTATTACTCAGTCAGGATAGCAAAAAAAAACAAAAAAAACACACACAACAACAAAAAACCCCATGTTAAAATATGCAGTCCATGCACGGCCGCATTGTAGGAGTTTTTAAGTCCTGCTTTACAGAGTGAAGCTTCCAGGCAACTTTAGTTATTTGAAACCCAAATGAAACTAAACTGTACTTGAGCAATTTACTCGAAACTCAGCTGTAACAGTTGCAAGCCTTTCAAATGCACTGTACAAAACAACTGATCAAGAAACTGGTTTCGCCGGTACAATGAACAAGAAAATTGAACGGAGGATGGTTTCCTGTGTGGAAGGAGATCCTGAGCCATGACAACTAACGTGAATTTTCACAGCTAACATTTCTGTAACCAGCTGCGTTAACTAGCCAGCTAATGGCAGCAGCTGTTTAAGCGTCTGCTTGTTTATTATTTGTTGTTAGTGCGCCGTTCTCGCAATTTGAATGATTTAGCTAGATTTATTTTTTCCTTGCTTCATGCCCCCTAATTCTCCACGTTCATTTATCTGGGATCCAAAGGTGAAATGTATTACAGAGGGGAAGATTGTTGTGGTCTATGATGAACTTGCTCTGCTTCTAGGACAGAAAGAGTCAGGCATTAAGTAGGCAAGGACTGTAACGGCTATTTAACCATTAATTTTTTAAAGGCACTTAAATACACTCAACAAATAACACACACACACACACACACACACACACACATATATACATATATGCATATATGATTAAGATAAAAATAAAGGCTTACATGGTCATAGGCTGGCTCTACACTGACATGCACCTTCTGAGTTGCAGCTTACAGCATATTTTTCTATGCAACTTCACATTTAGACATTTACTTTAAAGAACCACAGCTAGATACATACCAATGTGTAGATATGTTTTGTGTAAATCTAATGTTGCATGGAAAACATGTTGCGTGTTAGCTCACAGTAATAAGATACTCAGATGTAATTAGTTGCATGACCATGAAAAGCCAGCCTATGGCTATATGATAAGTCTTTATTTTATATTTATTTCATAATGTGGAGTTGGCGGAGAACACGACAGAGGAGAATCCTCTGCTCATCACTGGTGGATAAAGCAGGGCAGCCGGCTGGTCAAAGGTAGCCAAACTCCAATCCATGGCAGCCACACAATCAACCCAACTAGCCCCACAGCTTAGTACGAAATAACAGGTGCAGTCTGATGAAGAATGTCTAGTTCAATGTTTTCAACATTTCAAGTTATACTCACCTAACTATATTACAAACCGTAGATAATTCACCTACACTACATTTTCATTGAATAGTCTTTTAATATGCTTGCAATCATCAGATGTATCTGGGGTCCACAATCAATGTTACAAAATCTTATTCAGCATGTTGCATACAAATACACAGTTTTACCAGAGAGGTCTCAGGAATGCAAGAGGCTATTTGGGAACTCCAAAGAAAGTGATTACCTTTTATCACTAGTCAAAAATATGATCTACAGGATTATATAAAAGAAGGAAGAAAGTTAAGAAAAGCCATTCAGCACTGCTTATGATTATTTATCTTTGTGTCCATGGGCCATGGCATGTCTGACGAGTGCTAAACAAACCTCATAGACTGACTCAAGGTCTATTGACAAATCCTCAGCGGATTTGATTGAGTATGTTGGAAAACTGGGCCAGCAATATGAAAGCATTGATTTTCTGCCATATTAAAAAGGATTAAGGCTGCCATAAAGGCAACAGGAAAAGACTTAATGGGCCATATGTGCGTACTAAACTTTGATATGTATTATTTTTCCTCTTATTCAATCCCATTCATCACAGTGGTGCTGGGAGGATGGATGGTTGAGATTTGAAGGTTATCTGTCTTATAGATTTCAGCGGCCCAGCTCCTGCTGCTGTGTCCTCAATAAGAGAGCTCCATTATCAGAGACTGGAGCAGCTTCACTCAATCACATCAGGACAAGGTGAAGGAACTAGAGCACGGTATTAAGCTCTTTTAAATCTAGAAAGCGGGCTTACTGAAGTCTAGCAGTTTTGGAGCACATATTCTGAGTCACAGAAGGAATTGGACCTCTGAAGCATGCATTGCCACTAAAAGCTACACAGCACAAAATAAATAAGTAGTTTGATTTTGAGACTATAACCACTGCTGTAAAAAAATATATATATAAAAATTTCACATCAAACTGTAAACACATCAAGATTCTCGACCAGTTAAAGTGTTGCTGTTGTGTGTTGCACTATGGGGTCTGAAGAACAACAGGCAGTTCCAAAGTATGTAAGTCATACTGAGGAATCACAGTAAAGACCACTTGGCAGTGTATTTCATGGGTAAATTGTCTACAAGCCTGGAAGAATAAAAATCTGGCAGAAACAATGTTTGGTTAAATTATTAATCTAAAGTATGTAGCATGCTGCTGTTGGCTAGCTCGACTGTGGATGTGCAATTGCTCATAGGAAGAGTTGGATTTGTGGTAAGAAAGACTTGAATCTTATACATAGTTGTAGACGTGTGGCCATTATGTGTGCAGCAGGATTGGTTGTGTTATTCTGTGAAGTGCTGTGAGGTAGTTGGGGCAGTGTTAGACATTTCCTCAGCACACCTACAACAATTATGTTCATGCCCACTGCACACTTCTGTCTAATTTCTATTTCTGTTCTATATTCAAATATATTAGTGTATATATTGTATTATTATTATTACAATTTTTAATATTATTATCTCTGAATATATTTTGTATCTACTTGTGATGGTGCAGGGTATGCCCATCACTAAAAACAATAGTTAACTGTTTAATGTTATCATATTTACCTACCTACCTTGATGTCCTATAGAAGGGGAAGAGGGCAAAAGGGAGTTAGATGGAACTGAGGCTTCTTGTCCCTGTTGGGCGGATCCACCTTCAGGGAGGGAGGGGGGCTCAGTGTCCTAAATTGGTAGAAAACCTGGAGGGGATGAAATTAAGAAATTAATAATTACCGGTAATATGTATATATGATTATCATGACTAGTAAACAGCTGTGCAGAAGTGTGTGTGTGTATATATGTGTTGGTTGCGAGTTAGCGTCTCTGGATATCGCCCCAGGCGAGTTATTAGTCTAGTCGGGGGCGGGGCTCTGATGATAAGAACGCCGGTGTTCTCTTACCTGGAGAGAGGGGTCTCAGCTAACAGTGAGAGTTGCGTTGAGCCCGGTGAATGACTGTTATCCGCCTTTAACAGTGAGGGAAGAATTAGTTTAACGCCTCTAGTAACCATCCTGTTTATTTGTTGTTCTTTTCTTTTGAACCAGTTTTTCTTTTGTTTATTGTGGAATAAATTGAACCACGGGTGCACTTGAACTCAGAGCCTTGTGTCCACACCCACATCTCTAGTGCCACTCAGCCGTACGCAAATCCTGGTGGCTCTTCCTTTGGGGAATACGCCATTACACTACTGTATGTTTATTTCATCTGCTCATATCTTTACATATAGCTTAATATTTTATCTTCATATTATCTTATTTGTTTCATGTGAGTGGACAGTTGTCAAAGGATTTTATTGCTAGTGGTACCATGTATGACTATGTGTGTAACAAATAAACTTCTGATTCGAATTTTGAATTAATTTATTACTGTTACTTCCGACTTGTTTTTGGGTCTTTTAAGTTTCTTAATGGCATATTCCTGATTCATCCTCTTCCTCTTTTGCCTTAAACTGTTCCAGGCACAATAGTTCTTTCCAGTTAACTGGTTTCTCTCATTATACACTACCGCTCAAAAGTTTAGGATCACTTTAGAATTTCATTTCATGCAATTTTCATGCATTTTATGCAATTTTCATGCAATTCACAAACAATATTGTCCATTTCACAATTAATTTGTGTATCAGATGATTTTTAAAGAATTAAAATGTTTGTATTAAAGTCTATTTTTGTATAGAGGCTTATTTTGCATATAGTTCTATTATCAGTAATTCTCAGTCCTCTGCCTAAATCTCCTGGTACGGCCGCCAATCCAAGTTAAGGATGTTATTGGGCTAATTGGTTGTTAGGACACTCTTGCTCAATTGTGATGCACAGCTGAAAAACATTCTACTAATAAGTGAGTATAAAAGGGAGAACAACATTCTAGGTTAGTTTAGTATCTGAAGCATCAGCAGTTGATGGCTTGCTGACCGGCTCAAAATGCTCAAAAAGAAACAACTTTCTTTAGAGACCCGTCAGTCCATTGTTGTGTTAAGGAAGAAGATACTCCATTGAAAACAAGAACATTTCACTGTGATCCCAAACTTTTAAGCGGTAGTGTACATCCAAAAAGATCATTAAAGATCTTTTCTTTTCCATCATAAATACTTTCAAAAGTCTTTTGCCAAACACCAAAGTTTAAAGGCATTAGTACTTTTCAGGTCCCGCTTTTAATTTATTTTTATGTCCAGCTTTCACATCCATAAAATACAAAAGACCACAGCCTGGACAATCTGATCTGTGCTTGTAGAGACACATTATTACATTTGAATATCTTTTCTAGTTTCTTAGTTTCTGCCAAGTGTCAGCCTATGTCGCATTTCTTGAGTGCTGGATCCTTTGTTGTTAATAACTGATGCAAATAAGCAAAGGTTATTCACTTCTTATACATATTCAAACAGTTTTTTCTGTTCTCATAACCTTTGTCTACTCTTTACTCTCTTCCCTATTGTTTCCTATAAAGGCCTTCAGGTCTTCTTGATCTTCCCCTATGAGAGTTGTGTCATCTGCATACAGAAACTGATATCTGATATATTACATCTTCACTACAAACATGGTGATAGTATGCAGCCTAGTATGCAACCCCTTTGCTGAAGAGGAATCAGTTTGTCTGTCCATTTTCTGTCATGGCTCTAGTTTGTTGTTCAGTGTAGAGGATCCTCATTAGAACAACGAGATGCTCTGAAATACCCATTTTCCTGAGAACATTCCAGTGTTTAACATGGTTGACGCAGTTGAAAGTTTCACTGTTGTCAATGAAACAAGTTTACTTCCTTCTTGAATTCCTTGACCAGCACACATCAACTGTGATGTCCTATTCCTCTGCCTTTCCTGAATCTCGCTGGTAGGTCTTGTAGTCCTCTTTCAATGTAAGCCTCCAGTCTCTATTGATGGTACACGTGGCGGAAAAAAGAAAAAGCTGTTAGCTGGCAAGAACTCTAAAGCCAAGAAGCATGCATTTCGGGTAGTATCTCTGGAACACCTTGATCCATCATTAAAATCGGGATCTCTCTGATTCACTTCAAGTGACCTCTGGGCTTTGAGAGACACTTCAGATGTTGCTGTACCACAGGCCACTTCACATGAACTCTCTGAGATGCAGTAAGTGTTTAATGCATTACCATCACACACTAGTTCCACTTAAGAGTCTCTAATACAGCCCTCTCGCTCTAAAGTGTGGAGGGGGGGGATTTTCTGTGTGCTGTAAATGCGAGCTGTTGGAGCTCTCTCAGTCGGCTTCCTCCGGTGAAACACGTCTAATGCTCCGTGAGAATTCGTATGGAGTTAAAGAGGAGCTTCGCTAGCTGCGGGGCTGAAAAGTGCCCTGTTTGCCTGCCATGTAGTGACACTCGCAGACTTATGCTAAACTTCTCAGAGACATGTGAGAACAGGACCTCCATTCCCTGACAAGTCCGCTGCTGCCATCTGAGAGACAAAACAGCTTCTCTCCGCCACAGACGCCTGCCCAGAAACCTAGCATATGGGAGACTAGCACACAAAGCCCACTGACTTACTGCAAATCCGCTCTACTGGAGAGAGAGCGAAAGAAAGAAAGAGAGAGAGAGAGACAGAGACAGAGACAGACAGACAGAAAGGAAGAGAGAAATAGAATCTAGTTAGAGAGTTAGAAAGAGAGCCAGAGAGAAAGAAAAAGAATCAGATAAAGAGATAGAATGAGAGACAGACAGCAAGAGAGAGGGAGAGAGAAGAGGGAAAGAAAAGGGAAGGAGAGAGAGAGAGAGAGAGAGAGAGAGACCTGGGGCTCCCCCTGCAGCTGTTCCGTATTTTGGGGAGGAGATGAGAGCAAGTGAATGTCAGGGTCTAATCCTACCCCCGCTGCCCTCACATCCCCATCTCAGCCCCCACATTGCCTTAACCCCCCCCACATCCCAGCACTCTCCAGCTGAGATTAAACTACACGGCCAGACAACTAATACTTCAAATAATTCCTCCCTGTTCAAACCGCAGGATATGTACAGCAGTCCAGGATCCATTTTTTTCCATCTGTTGAAATGCTGTCTCCTCTAGCAACCCGTGCTGGCTAATGAGGGATAGGTATGCCTCTCAGTAATGAAGGGGGCTTAAATTACCACAGCTCTGATTCTGAAGGGTACGAGCACTGCTTTTGCGTTTATGTGCAAGATGTTCAAACTAGCGCTGGGTGATATGAAATTTTAGCTGACAATTAACTGGCATATAATTAATTTCAAATAAGCATCTACTTGGTAATTTTGTTTATTGTATACAACTTTTACAGTTCAAACTTAAAGTGGACAGATGGGCTGATTAGCCATCTTGCTTCTCAGCTTTCCATACTGTCTCCCACCTGAGAACAGTATCAGCTCAAGCTCAAATAAACAAACATTACTCACCTCTGCCCTCTGCAGGTGTTAACCTACCAGATGAAAACACAGTCAATTCACATTTATTTTGTGGTGGTGCAGTGTAGTACGGGAGTTACCTTACCTGATAGGCTGTTCTGCACTGTGCCTTATTCAGAAAGTCTGGGCTAAAAATTTAATTCTAACTTTAGCATGAATGGGCGGAGCTAAACTGCTGTATTCTGTACAGGCGGATATACACTCACTCGCCACTTCATTAAATACACTTCCCTGCATCTACACTCATTACAGACCAACTGCTTTTCTGTATACATTATTACCCTCTTTTACCATGTTCTTTAAAGGCCAGTACCCCCACAGGACCACCACAGAGCAGGTATTATTTTGGAGTTGGATCATTCGTAGCCCTGCAGTGACACTAATGTGGTGTTGATGTGTTATGTTGTTGTTGATGTGTGTTGTGCTTGTATGAGTAGATCAGATACAGCAAAGCTGCTGGATTTCTTATTTCAGAATTGCAGGCACACAAAAGAGTGGACTTTAAAAAGAGGATAAAACTAATCGCACAACAAATAATTTTTGAAGATACAGTGGGGCACATCATAAAATCCAATACCAGCTGCTGGTCCTTCACTCCCAGAATGTTTTACCTTCCCAATTACATGTGAATCAATTGGATCATGCTTGTTACAGTGCAACCAAAACTACCAGTATCTCTCTTGGTACCTTAAACATAGCAAAACTTTGAGTGAATAAATAGAAGATAACCTGGCAGCATCAGTCAGCATAGGTAGGGTCAGAGGAACGTCCGCTAGCCTAGTTCCAAGGATCATGTGCGGCTCCAAAAAGCCCCCTCTAATAGGCACAGCAGGGTCTTATCACCTCAGCAACAACCTTCAGCAGGAACACACTGCTGGCATCTTGGCCCCTGGAAAAGCACAAAGCACAAAAACAATGGCCTTCAAAACAACAACCTTCACAGCCCAGCAAGCGGTCACACTGACACAGCAAAAGAAGAGCAGGGACGTCCAGCGTCCTGGACCCCAATTTGAGCAAGCCATAGGTCAAAACTCCCCACATTATGATTACAGGGAGAAACTTCAGGAGGACACAAGCTCAAAAAAGCAGCCCTATGCTTCTCAAGACAAAGCTGTGAAAATATATGGTTGACTTGCATATCATAGCGGTACAAAAAATGTTTTAAAGCATTTCTGTTGTTTTATTAACATGAAATTCTCATACAACATAAGGGACAACCGCTAAACTCAAATGTAAGAAAATAAAAAAGATGGAGAAACTATACGACAACCAAGTTCTAGGACTGAACTTAAACAGGTGGGGATCCTGGCAGATTTCACTGAAAAACTGAAAGCAAATCTTACAGAAAGAATGGAAGCTGTACAAAAGCCAAAGGATTGATACACTAAGTACTGATTAGTTTATTAGTTAATTTTCTGTTAGAGGCTTTTTGCCTGTTTCTGCTAAATATATAGGTTTCTGACTTTGAAATACCACCCTGATTCCAAAAAAAGTTGGAAAGCTGTGTAAGATGTAAATAAGTAAATAAATAACAACAGATTTTTTTTGCAAATCTCATAGAGCCATATTTTATTCACAATAGAACACTGTATGGCAGTAATGCATCTCAAAAATGTCGGACAAGGCCATGTCCAGGACTGTATAGCACCCTCTTCTTTTAACAACAGTGCGTAAACATCTGGAAGTGAGGAGACTAGTTGCTTGAGTTTTTCCAAATGTCTTCTATTGGTGAAAGGTCTGGAGTGCAGGCAGGCCAGTTCAGCACCAGGACAAAGCCGTGCTGTTGTGATGGATGCAGTATCGTCTTGCTGAAATATGCAGGGTCTTCCCTGACAGAGCTGCTGGGTGGATGGGAGCATGTGTTGTTTTAAAACCTCCATATGCTGGTTAGCATTGATAGTGCCTTTCCAGATGCCCACGCCATAGGCACTAACGCAGCTCTATACCATCAGTGACGCAGCCTATTGAACTGTGCACTGGTAACAAGCTGGATGGTGTGGCTTCTCTGCAGTCTGCAGAACACAGCATCCAAGGTTCCCAAAAAGTTTTCCATTTTGCCTCAGTCCAATGAGTTTCGTGCAGAGAAGTTGGTGGCGTTTTCAGATCGTAGCTTCTTCTTTGCATGATAGAGTTTTAACTTACATTTGTGGAGTTGGGGTTGGAACTGCTTCAACGGTGTATTCTAACCTTGTGTCAATCATGATGAAGGTCCTGCTCCTGGTTAAATCATTTAAGTTCAGGTAGCCAATCGGCGGAATCATCCATCCATCCATCTATTATCTGCCGCCTAATCCTGTTAGTCAGGGTCACGGGGGGGCTGGAGCCAATCCCAGCATCGGGGTTCGCCAGTCCATCGCATGGCCAACACTCACTCACGCATGCACTCACACCTATAGGCAATTTAGAGTGACCAATCAACCTATCATGCATGTGTTTGGACTGCGGGAGGAAACTGGAGTACCCAGAGAAAACCCACTTAAGCACGGGGAGAACATACACACTCCACACAGAACGTCCCGGACCGGGAATTCAACCCAGATCGTCTTGCTGTGAGGCGATTGTGCTGACCACTACACCACCGTACCGCCTCGGTGGAAGCAACAGTGACAAAAAAAAAAATTCGGCAGCAAAATAAAGAAGTGATTTAAATATAATCAACACTAAAGTCAGCAGTGATGTTGCTTTCCTCCACTGGAGACGCTTTTGGCAAGTGAAAGGAAGACAATTGATACAGTTCTAGACTGGAAAGTAAACAGCAGTTAATGCTAACATTGAGGAGAACTTGCTGGCGGTATGCTGCCCTCTATTGTTTGGTGTATAAATTGCTAATTTAATGGCCAGTTAAATAAAATACAGGCTGTCTCTGACTTTTGTACAGAACTTTTAGTTTGTATAACATCGCTGTTGGCATAAATCCCTGAATCCGCTTCACATTGTGTGTTAAGGTAAAGATGAATAGACCAAAAGAAATTTGTAAAACAAAATAGTGTTACATTGTGTTCCTTTAAAAGAAAACAATGTTTTTCCCTATTCTGTACATTTTCCATCCTGGAGATAGGAGATTTAGTGACAGTAATTATAAGCGGAGGGGCAGGGATCTCCAATCCTGTCATTTGCTGAGGACTTTAGACTGATTTGAAAGAACAGTTCAGAACACAAACTTAAAGTCAATAAACTCTAATCAAAACTCGCTGCGCTCTTTAAACTAAAAGTGCCATAATTTCTTCTTCTTCTGTTTTTTTTTTTGGACCGCATCCACACAAGAACTGTTTGCTTAACTAGAGTCTTTCAGTTCTCTCTCTCTCTCTCTCTCTCTCTCTCTTTCTCTCTCTCTCTCAGGAATCATAGGATCATTACCATCATTAATGCCTATTTAAATATCATCGGATATATTTGCAATATATCATAATATTGAACTTTATCACTACCAGCCCAGCGCTAGCTTGGGCTATTGGGAGTTTAGCTATGGAAATAGCTCCTTCCTTTCCAGAGAAATGGAGCGTTCACGGAGTATTTTTTCTTGCAAAACGAAACAAACTCTGAACACACACAAGCAGCTGACATCAGCCTCCTGTCGCTAACTTCTTCTCTCTCCGCTGCCTTGGCAACTAGGTGTGTGTGTGTGACTGTGTATGTGAGAGAGGGAGAACGAGAGAGAGAGAGTTTTCTAAAGCTGGCATCTATCCTATCAGACCACAACAGCCTCCTTCCTGGTGTGCTGAAATTTAGCTCCTTCCCTTCTTTTTTCTCCTCATACAGCTGAATACAAAAATCCCATTAGAAATTTCCAGCAGCATGTTGCAAAACTTAATAAACACCTCTCTATTGACTCAAACGGATTAAAACTCATCAGAACATGTTTATGCCCCCGTCGCGCTCATTTCTGACGGCTTGTGCAAAAAAGTTACGCTGAGATTTCTGGTGTGATGAGTGCTGCGCCGCACAAGTCCCCCGTGACGGAGCCTGCTGTAATTAGTATGTTTGGTGGAGCCTCTTAAGCATGCACTGTGAACGAGGCAGAGCAGTCACACAGGACTCTAGCCATCAAATTTATGTGTTTATCCAAGTCCTGCATATTAGAATATCCCTATTTCTGTCATTTTAACATAAAATGTGTCATTGTCTTGCCAAAAAACTGAGCTGATTAGTACTCACACTGACACATATGGAAGATTTCTAGGTAACATTTTTAAGTTTTGCAAGATGCTAGAGATGAAGAGTTAGCAATAGGGATTTTTGACAGAAATAAAGCTCTAAAAATGATGTGGAGAACAGCATCTTCTTACAGAAAACCTCTACTGACAGACCGTTTAAAAATACACCCCTCCCCTTGGAATGAGCGTTATGCTTTAAACATCTTGAAATTTGAATATCAACTGGTTCACCTCCTGCAGCTTCAGAAGCGCACTGCTGATGCATACTTTGCACACTTTGCACATCTGATGAAGGACTTCCATCTGAAACGCTTCTTTACAAACTTTGCATAGCATGGCATCCTAGCAGAGTTTTTAACCCTAATGAAACCTTAATGCATTCACCAAAAATAACACACACACACAGACACACAGACACACAATAACTATTGTCTTTATGCATACTGTGTGTTCATTTAGCTATTTCCTCCCCTCAAGGAGGTTTAGTATTAGTTGTACTCATCATCTAATACCTGGTTAACCTTAGTCAATTCTTTGTTAAAAGAAATACAGTGTGCTGGTAATGGATTTTAACAAATCTATACAGCATCTCAGAGTAGTGAAGAGAAATCTGGAACCTTTGGTCATCTGCATAGCTCGATACCAAATGTGGTTACAGTTTATTGTCCATTTTATCAGCTCCACTTACCATTAAGGTGCACTTTGAAGCTTTACAGTTACAAATTGTAGTCCATCTGTTTCTCTGTATACTTTGTTAGTTGTTAGCTCCCTTTAACTTTGTTCTTTAGTGGTCAGGAAACCCACAGGACCACCACAGAGCAGGTACTATTACCGAGGCGGTCATTCTAACCACTGACGTGTCATTCTCGCCATGTGCTAGTGTGTGTTGCGCTGGTATAAGCAGATGAGACTGTTCAGTTGTGCTGCTGGAGTTTTGAACAACTCAGTGTCACTACTGCGCCGAGAATAGTCCACCAACCAAAAATATTCAGGCAACCGTGTCCTGTGGGCAGCATCCTGTGACCACTGATGAAAGACTAGAGGGTGACCAATTTAAACTGTGCAGCAACAGATGTGCTCTTGTCTCTGACTTTATATCTACAAGATGGACCAACAAGGTAGGAGTGTCTAATAGTGGATAGTAATACCTGCTCTGTGGTGACCCTGTGAAGTTCTTAACTGTTAAAGAACAAGACAAAGGGGGATTAACAACGTGTGCAGAGAAACATATGAATTACAGTCTGTAAATGTAGAACTACTCATATACTGTAAATATACTGTAAATAGAGCTGATAAAATGGATTAAGTGTAAACACAAAGATCAGAATGAAATAGCCTGTCGTGTTTATACACATATATACAAGAGGGGCTGCAGTCTTTAACTGCACAGATATATCGTTGCTGTCCAAAGAAAAACAGCACCTCGACATTGCAACTTTACGGGAGAAGGCAAAAATGGTTTTAGTTTCAATGCTAGGTAATGTAAAGAGATTTCATTTTAGGCCATTTTGGCGCATTTCTATGTGCATATAAGAAGTCTGTAATAACTCAAAGGCAACAACAATAATAATATTAATAATAAATGTAATTTTAGAGTTTAAATATATGGGGGTGGTGAATTCTTCATAAATTCTTTGTAGGACAGTAGCCCATTGGCTGCTGTGGACAAACGGCCAATCACCCTCACCCTGTTCATGAATAACAAGACACCACCATAGAACTGCCACTGGCCAGATCACTGCAGCATATATTAAAGTTCTGTAAGCTTGCCAGAGGTGTGTCTTGCCACAAACCAGCGTTATGTAACAGTCCATTCAGTCTAATGTGAAACTGAAGTGCACAAATGTTTTGTCAAAGCATCTAAATTCAGAATATAACTAATCTTGGGCACATTATCATAAAATGCTTTAATTGTTTATTTGCAGGTTTTCTTGTCATGTAATCTCGTGCCTAACAGCTTTAACAAGAATCTATGGTTGAATCTTCCCCTTTGCTTTATTGAGACTGTTTGTAGATTATTATTTTCTTTCGTTCGTTCTTTCTTTTGTTTGAGATCTAAAGATTTTCGCCTCTATTTATCTCTCTCCATCTCTGTCACACAGTAGCTGGACTTTATTGATATGACCTGAGGCAACATCATGACTATGGCATTACAAAAGGGAAATGTTGTCAGCAGAGTAACATTAGCAACGCCACAGTAGCTATTTGTGTGCGCTATAACGGTACGGTTAAAACAGCTGGAGCCTGTGGACTTTTTCATAATCTACAAATCAGATGCTTACATAGAAATGTCAATCTCACATAACAGGCAAACCATAAACATACACTTTTAATGATCTTAACAACTAGTCAGCAAATAGGCAAGTTACTCAGTATGGGACATTTTTCCCCTTGATTTCTTTAAATAATTAAGTTTTGCCGGTAAAGAAGAACTATTAGAACAATCACTATTATCATTGGTACTTTGTCCATTATGGGCGCTTGGGCACTGCCCTACAATTTACCACAAGTCCACCCAGCAAAAAAAACTACTACTACTTATTATCACTAAGCCAACTAATCATAATGATAGATAGTGACAGGATTTGCTGAGCCATAAACTTCTCTGTCAAAAACCTCCGTAGCATATTGTGTGACGGCCATCTGTGCCTGAACAGACTCACTTTAACAGATGGACACGGTATTTAAGAAATATTTACAACAATAGATATACATCTGCTATAAAACTACTCTACCTACAGGAGTTACGTAGCTACTTACAGTGCTAAAAGCACCTAAGAAAATGCCCTTGACCAATTTAGCGGCCTTTGCTAGGCAAAATTAGTACAATGCTTCAAATCAATTAGCCACATTTTCTACAATCCTAACTTCTCTTTGACAGATTTAATAAACCCTGCTAACAACTAACATGGCTTAATAAAACAGAGGCAGCTTTTTACACTGTCTTGTTGAAAAATTAAAGTTAAGTATAGGGACTACTTTTGATATTAATAGAGTGAAGCATACAGATAAAGATAAGGGAAAAAAGGTACAGCCAACATTAACTTAGCTAGAGGCTTACTCTTTTAAGTGGTAGCTCTGATATTAAGAGGCTTGTTTATTATTCAGTAAAGTTGAGGGAAATCAACATGCTTCATGTTGGATGAAACAGAGGCTACCTCTCGAGATGTGAAATGTGCCTAGTTAGCAATAAAGCCCTGCTTCATCTGTCTTCTCAGTCACATGCTTAACAACACATCCTTGGTAAACATGTTACAGTCTTGATATTAGTTTGTATATGTTTTACATTTTCCTGTGATCAAAATTAACAAGTACATTTCGTTTCAGTATTCATATACCGTCTGGAGAACACACACATTTGTTATATTTCACTTGTTAAATACTGTGGTGGTTGAGTTAGTCTTGTGCTTTTTATTTGTAGGTTAATGTGCTTAATGATAATTACATCTATTGTTTAACTGTTCTGTCAGGTATTATCTGTTCATTTAAATAAATAAATACACTACTGTGCAAAAGTCTTAGGCACTTAAGCTCATTGTTTAAATTTCTTTATCTTATCTCACTAATAAGTGTGTTTTCACCAGTGAGAACACCAGATATCATTAGAACAGATTAAATATAGTAGATAATATCTTGTGCGCCAGCTTAAGGAACAAAGTTTAGTTCCAGATTTCTCCTGGACTCCCCAAACATTGTATGAATTTATTAAATTCCTTCACCAGCAATCTTTATTTAGCTTAATGAAGTACTGAGTAGTCAAAGCTGGTATTAAATTATACTGCATGTAATACTGGGTTGCTACAACAAAAAGCTTGGAAAGGGTTATACATATATAAACAAACTGACATATGTAAAACCACTACTTACTGTATTACTATTTAATTAAAGAACTAAAAAGTGTTTTGCTAAGCAAATAAAAGCTTCTTGTCAGGAAAACAGCTTTTTAAATATAATGTCCACAAGTGCCTAAAACCTTTGCACTGTACTGTATGTTTGTCATGTTAGTTCTACTCATGGCGTGTAACTCACACTCGAAGGTATTGAAGGTACTCCAAAAGGGGGAGCTATGCATTGTGTGCAAGCCCCCACACACAGAGTCTGCGCTTGTGGAAATTTCACATAATTATGGGGTGTTTTAATGTAAGTACAGTGATACAGAATCAATCACAAACATGTGACTTTTCAACCACAGCATCCAGATTGCTTGAAAAGTGTTTCGGTCGTTTGTGCTGGTAAAAACTTTATTTACTTATTTAATTAATTTGGTAATTCATATATCAGCTAAAATGTCATGCTTGTAAACCTGTATATATATATGACCTATATATATATATATATATATATATATATATATATATATATATATATATATATATATATATATATATATATATATACATGACAAATGCCTTATGTCCTGAGGCTTTAGTTTTAGTTTTATGTGTGATGCACCTTATAACGTGTAACTCAGACTCCCTCAGGTTTGGTATACAGAAAATTCGCATTGCATACAGGCCCACACAAAATCTGCATCAACAGGGATTCTGCAGAATTGGCCAGTATTTTAATGTATCACAGCAAAATCAATCACAAAGAGACTGTAAAGTTAAAAGAAAACGTGAGCACTGTTTAGATTGTTGTTTTATATTTACACCACTCAGCCATAACATTAAAACCACCTCCTTGTATTTACACACATTGTCCATTTTATCAGCTTTATTCACAATACAGTTGCACTTTGCATCTCTGTATACTTCGTTAGCCCTCTTTCACCCTGTTCTTCAATGATCAGGACCCTCAAAGGACCACCACAGAGCAGATATTAATTGGGTGCCAGGTCATTCTCAGCAGTGCAGTGGTGTGTGTGTGTGTGTTTTGGTGGTATGAGTATATGAGTATATCATATTTTTAAACACTGTGTCCACTCACTGTCCACTCTTTTAGACGCACCTTCCTTTTTGACCCACTGTGTAGATGTAAAGTCAGAGACAATGTGTCACCTGTCACCTTCTTCAGTGGTCACAGGATGCTGCCCACAGGATATTGTTGGCTGGATGTTTCTGGTTGGTGGACTATTCTCAGTCCAGCAGTGAGGTGTTTAAACACTCCCGCAGCACCGCTGTGTCTGATCCACTTATACCAGCACAACATACACTAACACACCATACTGTCAGTGTTACTGCATTGCTGAGAATGAGCTGCCTCACTAATAGTACCTGCCCTGTGGTGGTCCTGTGGGGGTCCTGACCATTAAAGAGCAAGGTAGAAGGGGATAGACAATGTATGCAGTAAATCAGATGGACTACAGTCTGTAATAGTTCTGCTCCTACAGACAATGTGTGTAGATATAAGGAAGGTGGTTTTAATGTTAAGACTGATCGGTGTATACACACACACACACACACACACACACACGATAAATCCCGCTGTCCAGTTTGTCCCCCTTGAGTCCCGAGGCTTGTCTATTCCATTACTCGATGTTTATGTCTGTTTGTCCCTCCACTCCCTCCGGTCTGTGTGTCGCATGTCGCTCCTGCAGCCCTGGGGTGCGTGCTGCTCGGTGAGCTGTGGTCCTGCCTCGAGCAGCGCTATGGTAACGGCGCAGCCTCAGCCTCAGCCCACATTAAGATGCGTGCTGCGTGGTGGGGAATCTCCTCCAGGCTGCGCTGCCAAGGTGAGCGCGCTCGCTGCGCGGGAGTTGGAGCCGGAGATAGCGGCGAGAAGCTATTAAAATATGGGCAGGAATTTCTGTTATCGCTCTGACGGGAGGCAGCGAAGGAGGCTTTGTGTTATTACCGAGATAAAACGCACAGGCACGCGAAGAGGAGCACGGAGGAGGCACGAGGAGGAAGAGGAGGAGATGGAGGAGGAAGTGGGGGTGGGTTGGGGGGGATGGAGTGGGTGAAGCTCAGATTTACAGAATGAGCAAAGCTTAAGGTTATTAAATCTGAAGATTACTCGAGTGTGAAATTGTTGAAGTTTTTTTAGGCGAAGTTGAGGGATTTAGGCGAGTATTAAACAGAGGGAATTAAGGACCAGTGATACATTATTCAGAATCATTTCTCCTCTTTTCTACCGCACTCTTCTCTTGTCTTTCCCTCCATTCTTTCATCTGTGAATGAACAGTACATGAACCAGTTGCTCAACACCAGCAGCTCTGTAGCACAGGCCTTAGTGCTTAGAGCTACAACGCCTGCACCAAAATCTCACACAAATCCAGCTCATACATACCCATACGAATCAGTCTGACTATTCTGCATGCTGGGTGCAGGGAAGGACATGGCTAGAAAGCAGCTAAAGAGACAAAGGACACACTGGGAGTGACACACAAATACATATTTTGCAAATATGGACTCTTTTTGGAATAAACCCCATCTGCAAATGGTATAAGAGAAAGAAAAGAACGTTGGTTATAAAGGAAGTCACAGTAACAAGATTTTCCACTAGTAATTTTCAGCCATTACCATTGGTTCATTAATTATGAACATTTAACACAAGCTCACGGGAACTAGCCAAAACATCATTCCAAACACATTTATTCATATATTTATGATACAGATATCACTTTTTTATATGTACTATTTGGATAGATGTATGCTGCCTGGTCAAAAAAATCTTGCAAACTGTAACATGTTGTTGGATCGCCTTTAGCTTTGGCATGCATTCACCATGGCATTGTTTCAACAACCTTATGCAACATCACAACAGATATTTCTGTCTATAGTTGCATTAATTGGCTGAGATCTTGTATTGGCAACAGTCACATTACTGTGTAAACGTCTTCTCCAGCACATCCCAATAACTTTTCATAGGGTTCCATTGTCAGAACTGTGATGACCAGATCATGTGTGAAAATGATCCATCATGCTCCCTGAATTAGTCTTTTAAAATCAGAACACAATAAATCTCAGCACTGTAGTCCTGGAATATGCCCAGGCCATCAGGGAGGAAACAAACCCATTGATAGGAAAACCTGGTAATTCAGTTCATTCAGGTGGTCAGCTAATTTTTTTTACATATAACATTGCTAATCCACAACCTGACCAACTGAAGCAACCCCAGATCATAACATTGCCTCCAGATGCTTGTGCAGTGGAGTCTATGCATAATGGGTGCATCACTTCATGTTCTTCCCTACTTACCCTGATGTTTGTATAATTAATAACTTAATTTCCACAATATGTGGCAGCCTACAATATTTGTTTTATCTAAATATTAGATAATCCTTAAGTGAACATGTTTTTATTGTAGTTGGCTAATGTTGTACTACCATTACACAGTGAGTTTAGTTAGTCAACCAAACAACTTAAATAAACTAGACTTCAAATCACTACTCTTTTTTTAAAGTACATGTACAAAGTACATTTTTTTTGTATAGTACATTTGCACAAGGCATCTGTTTTTCTCTCTTTAAAGGGTGGTATATTCTTATAACCTTAATAACCTTAGAAGACCCTTAAATATTAATAAAGATTTAGGTGGTTTCTACTGGATATACATATATTTACTACTACATACATACAACCATATCCAGAGGTTCTCTCACTCTTCTTTCTCTATACTGCACTTTTATTTATCTGATAGTGTCTCAGAACACTCTGTACCACAGTCTCAACCAGTGACTCCTCTGTTCTCCATATTTATATCTATTTAATTCAGTCTGCACTGTCCTTTACTGCTGCACTTTACTTTAAACTTTGCACATGTTAAGTTTACCGGTGTGTCTGTGCATGTATGTCACTGTGTGTGTGTGTGTGGGGGTTGTGTGTGTTTGTTACTTCTGTAATGTCAGTTATCGTGCACTGTGAGCTACTGTAACCAAAAACATGTGTGAGCCAATAAAGTCTGATTCCGATATTAATATACCACAAAGGAAATAAGGCAAAATGTAGTTTAAAAAATAAAAATAAATAAGGTACCCTCTATGGTTACCTTATTTATGGTTAATAGAGGGTCAGTTTAACCCACTGTGTGTTCTGTAATATAGTGACCCAGTACTGGGCTGTTGGGTTGTCTTTAACACAGCATTTTTGGTTGCAGTATATTTACTGCTCTTCACCACAACGGTTAAAATAAATGTAGCAAAGGTAAGAATACAAGCAATGCATCATTAACGTTTAAAAAGCTTTTCTCTCATGCAGAGCACTGATGGGTCGAATAGGACCTGCTGTACAGTCCTGAAGATTCAAACAGGTCTGACTTTTCCACAAGACAGCAAGCAATAAAGTTCCACACAAAGAAGAAAATAATAAATTCACAGACTAAAAGCAGTCAGACAGAAAAAAGCCTGTGGGCAGAACATGAATGTGCAGAAATGACTGTGCAAATGGAGTGAGAGATGATAGAACACAGTGAATGTGTTCATGAGCATTTATATGGCTGCACCAAATATCTTATTTTTCCATTAGTACACTTTCCGAACAAAAAAAATGTAGTGTGATTATTAACATATTTAAGCCCTTTTACCTTCAGCTTCATTTACACTCGTTTGCAAGTGTGTTCATTCTCAGGAAAAATTTTCTCTCTCTCCCTTCCTGAAAAGAAAAGAAAAACGTTTCATTTTCAAAAGACATCATCACCAGAAACAAAAGTCTGCCTCAAGTCATAAATATCAAATCAGAGCAGAGCCACTAGCTCGGAATACACACACACACACACACACACACACACACACACACACACACACACACACAGAAGCGTGCACACACACACACACACACACACACACACACACAGAAGCGTGCACACACACACACACACACACACACAGAAGCATGCACACACACACACACACACACACACACAAACACACACACACACACACACACACACACAGAAGCATGCACACACACACAAACACACACACACACAGAAGCATGCACACACACACACACACAGTAGCGTGCACACACACACACACACACACACAGAAGCGTGCACACACACACACACACACAGAAGCATGCACACACACACAAACACACACACACACAGAAGCATGCACACACACACACACACAGTAGCGTGCACACACACACACACACACACAGAAGCGTGCACACACACACACACACACACACACAGAAGCATGCACACACACACACACACACACACAAACACACACACACACACACACACACACAGAAGCATGCACACACACACAAACACACACACACACAGAAGCATGCACACACACACACACACACAGTAGCGTGCACACACACACACACACACACACACACAAGCGTGCACACACACACACACACACACGTCTTTGCAAGAGCTTAAAAAGAAGCTGCCACTTCCAATAGTGCCTAACAGTCTGCAAGTTCCTCGGTTAGCCATGGTGTCGCTGCTCAGCACATCACACTCTATTGCACTTAAGCTACCTGTACTGCTTCAGCTGGTCACCTCTCCACTGGCAAGAACTCTTAAAGATACACTGAAATGGGAACTGTGGGCATTTCTTGTACATATGTTTGATGATCAATTCTAATAAATCAATATTTGAATAAAAATTCTGTAAAATATCTGCAGCTAATCTGCATGCTACCCATTTGTTCCCAATTTTGAAAAACAAAATTAAAAATATTTTATTCTATATCATTTGTATATAATTAGAATTTTCCAAAATAGAAGATTCAAATACACAGCCAACTTCAGTTCATTCTGCATAGCAGCGATCTTAAAATGGTTGGTGCTAGACTGGATCAGTGGGAGGGTGCTCAGCTCCGAGTTATGAAAGCATTTATAGGCCTCTGACTACCATTTAAAATGCAGAGTATCATGCAAAACTGTTAGCTCCCTCTACTAAATGTAATGATAATGCAGCTACATGCAATATATGTAAAGCAGTTATTGTGTGTAAAGGGGTCAGCAAACACCAGCAACCTCATTAAATGCAAATACAAGCTTCTATAAATCTGAAGCAGAGTTTGACTACCATAACATCAACTTCTTCCTTGCTGATAATATTTTTAATGCAAATATTTGCTGATAATATTATATTGATTCCAATATAATTGTGCATCTGTCCTTAGAAGTGAAGAAGAAGGTACATTGAATGTTATTTGGTGTGCTATGTATTCTGTAGCATTGCACCATGCCATCCATCACCATTTAGATGGAGTTCACTACTTGATATGGTTTTAGACCATCAGTGTAATCTCACTACAAAACTCAGCATGCACTGTGCTAATATGTCGCACAAATACCCCCAACCCCCACAGCGATAAAGAAAAGCACCAGTGTAGAAACTAATGTGTACAGACATGATATTTGACTTCCTAGTGTTAATGTTAGCCATCTGGCTTCCTTCTGCCTTAGCCAGCTAGCAGGGAAAAATTTCAAACAGCTTGCTCTCATGTGTCCAACCCAAAGCAGGTTATACATCGAAATACATCATCTGAAAGGTTTGCTTGGTATAAAACCAGAAAATCTAACTTTTGGGATTATTGTGGCACCACTGTTTATTGGCAAGTAGATATGTTTACAGCACATTGTCCCTGTCCCCAAAAAATACCCTCAAACAGGCTGCCTTTTACCCTGTGTGAAAATTTCCCAGTAAATAGAGCAAGTCAAGTCAAGAGGCATCTATTTAAATAAGTAAAATAGCTTACTTTTGCAGTAGTACCAATCCAATACACTGTATCGCATTAGCACCAACACTGACCTTATTAGAAGTATTGAGTTTCTGCAAAGTCATGCTTTATTTCCATAAGACAATTATTTCCAGTCATACAACGCCAGACTGCTATCTCTTTGAGTGGGGAGAGACCAAAACACTGGAAACCAATAGGAATGCTTGGAATAAAATATCTTCACATTAACTTATATTAAAGCCTTAACTTGGCCTTCTCCTGTAAAGTGTAGAACGTAGGACTATGATTAGAACGTAGAACTACGATTAGCCACATGTGTTTACACACAGCGGAATTTGACCTCCGCATTTAACCCATCCGTGCAGTGAAACACCCACATATACACACACGAGTGAACATACACACTAGGGGGCAGTGAGCACACGTGCCCGGAGCGGTGGGCAGCCCTTACCCACGGCGCCCGGGGAGCAGTTGGGGTTAGGTGCCCGGGGATCGAACCGGCGACCTTCCGGTCACAAGACCAGATCCCTAACCTTCATGTCACGACTGCCCCCACGAGTTGCCATTTTGGACATGCATGTTTTTATTTGGACCGCAGTGATATTTAGAGATGGTTATGTTTTTCATTTTGCCCATTTAAAAAATTCTTAGCTTGGTTGTATTGTTCCTGGTAAAAACCTTTAATTAGGATATACCTTAAATAACACATATTTAATATTAAATATTATCTAATGCTGAATTTGATTAGACTTTGCTATAAGTGCCCATGTTTGTTGACATGGTACTAGTTAAAATTAAGTGCAAAATTATGACTTGGAAACAGCTTTTACACCACTCAGTTTCATTCTTCTGGTAGAGGTGGACTCACTTTGCTCCTGTGGGAGAAAGAGGCTTTTTTCAAATAAGCCCTTTGGGTTCTTTTATTTTTAGGAATAGACCAGTCTTACTCCCTCCTTCAACAAATCCACACCGTGGCTTCTATTGTTCTTTAATCCTCCCACTTCTGCAATCTACAGCACACAACTGCTGTTCTTGTGTCAGTGTTACTTTCTTCTTTTCCTGAAGCTTCATAGGCATGGAGCAACAACCACAACAACAAAAAAAGGATTTTACAAAATACACCATGCTGGTCATAATACACACAGACCTTCATACAACTACCAAGCAGGCTACTTCAAACAGGCTCGAACCTCATGTTTTCCCCTGAAGAATGTTTTGCATCCAAAGGCTTGGTGTACACCTTCTAAAACCGCTTGTAACATCAAGCATGTGACATGCAGGACGGAACAAACAGCAGGTGTTAAACCGATTGGTTCTGTTGAGCCATCCTGGATGCGATTTATGGATTTGGAAAGAAGGATTCTGCTCAGGTCTCACCGGTGCCTGTTTGTAAAGTCCCTGCGTTATTGATTCCAGCGCGTCTCGGGGACCCGATAGACCCCCAGCTGTGATCTGAGGAAAGTCGTCCTATAAGCAAAGTTATTTGTGTGGATGTGTGTGCGCGTGTGTGGACAGGGGAATTCAGCCCCTCAGAATTTGTTTACATGAAAAACTGCTCTCAAGCTGCCATCTCGGAGATCCACTTGTTAATTTCTGGCGCCTTGCTGAAGAGAAAATTCATTAACCTCGCAGACATGCAGCCATTTGGTGAAATGCGCATGTTTAATGTGGCTTAAAAGAGCTTTTTAGAGCCGTAAACACGGGCTAATTGGCAGGACTGTAAGCAGCAAGCCGCATCACACACACCAGCTCACTCTTAAAGAGCTGCTCCTGTCCGCACAATTGACGATCTGCTCGGTACATCCATGTACACACACACACACACACACACACAGATCAGTCCTAATTTATTGCATAGCCAGCTAACCTCAGGCTTAGTTTGACTTAATCCAGGATTTTCTGTTGTACAGCGGTGGATCACCATTTACCCAGCTATACTGTCATGGTGACTTATGCAGCTCCAGGGCAGGTTAAATTCCAGATTACAGATCATATACAGCTTTTGGACCAATCAGATTCAACCTTCTGGTGGAACAGAACCCCCTTTGATCCTATTCAAGTCACAAACTTTGGAGAGTTGATGCAAGCTATTAATTAGTTTTTTTAGTAGACAAAAACAAAGACATGAAAAGATGAATGTCACGGCAACCAATTAGCTGGGTTTTCATGACATTTGTGGCAAACAGCCAAATGCATTATATATGACTTTTCAGCAGAAGAACAAGATATCACCCTACATAAATATAACGAACATGAAGCAATTATAAGAGCAAAAAGCAGCACTGTTCACACAGTAGCAGCAGTAACACTCATATTTCATATTCCTCATATATACATCACATGATGTCTTCTTCCTCTCTTGAAATGTAGGGACACAACATTTTTTCTTTAGATACCAGTTTTTGATACATGATACCAGTCGACACAGAGTACAGAGCCAATGTTTTTCTTTTTCACTTTAAAATTGGTATAACTTGCATAATCTGCTATTACAATTGAAGAGTTCATTCCAAAACATGACATATCTATTTTAAGAAATGTTGGCAATGTGACAGTGGTGGAAGATATCAGGATGCAAATGTAAGCTGGGGTTTTTACTATCTATTTTAAAAACTGTAATGAAAAACTAACGAAGTAAAGACGAAAGTAAGATATAACTTTAAGCCAAAACAAAGAACAAACTACTGGGAATAAATACACTCTACAGGAACCTACAGACAAAACACCCAAAGAACAAGACAAACACAAGGGGTATTAATACTGGGGAAAGCAAGGAACCAAAACAGAAGGACATGGTCACAAAACATAAGGGAAGCGAAGGAGGAAGTTAAGTAGCTACTTTCAAATTGAAGCAAAAGTTTATATTCAACCATATTCTAGAGCTACAAGTCTACCTGATTATTATAGACATATGCAACTACCACTATACAGTGTAAAAAACACTCAAAATCTGAGCGTTTAATCTGTTTAGTATGCATTCATTTGATAAAAAGTCTGAAATAATTCTGCTGACTAAGCAGAACAGAATAATAGTCTTCCTGTAAAGCACTTTAGCTGGATAGCAGTTCTGTTAATAAAAATACTAAGTGGGAATTAAATCCATATCACAATATGAAATGACACTCCACTATTTTAAAAAGACTGTCTCTATAGTGGCTCGATCAATGTCTGGCTGGGATGTTATAAAGCAGGAGATTGGTCACTGTTTGAAATATGAATGGCAAAGCTTGCAACACTCAACATGGCGTCTGTTTGAGTCCAGCCCTTCAAGAAAAAGAGCCAATCATCGTGCTAGTTTGTGCATTACTGAGCCATTTTTGTCACATTTTATCAGTGGCTTCAAGTATGTTTTTAAAATTTGACCCTCAGTTTCCAGTATTTTGGTCTCTCCCCACTCAAAGAGATAGCAGTCTGGCATTGTATGACTGGAAATAATTGTCCAACATGACCTTACAGAAACTCAATATTTCCAATAAGATCAGTGTTGGTGCTAATGCGATACAGTGTATTGGACTGGTACTACTGCAAAAGTAAGCTATTTGACTCCATTCCATGTCTTACACAGTGTGCAAGTACCTCACTTTCATGTGCACAAATTAATCATACAGCCTATTTCACAGTCCACACTCGCATGTTCTTGTGTATGTATGTGCTATCCGGTCAGCATCCAAGCGTGTCCCAATTTTCAAACATGCAAAAGCGCAGTACATAAAAATCTCAAAACCGCTTTAAAGGTGCACTATGCTAGGTATATATCCCTCACTACCATGCACTGATGATATTTTAACACTTACTGCTCAATTTTAACAAACCCTTGACATCCCCCAGCCATTCTATGGGTCATTCCACTACTTCATCAGCTCAAGTGAAGGGTGTTAGATGAGCACCTTGAAATGGCAAGGGAACTTGCTTAGGAGCCATTGTGATCTGATGCATTTCCCTTCTCAAACCTGAACATAATGACAAACAAAGCTGTTTATAATCCATACCGCTTTAAATTGCTTAACACCTGGGTGGTCCAATTTTCAGCATTCCCCCCAGTCCTAAAAGCCTATCCACGGAATATTATGATTAATCAGCAGCCATTAATGAATTGTTTCATTTACCAACAGATTACTTGCTTACTCAATTTATAAACTCCCAGTTACTATATTTTGAGGTAAAGAACTGTCTCCATGGCAACTAACTCAGGAGTGGATTTGGGACGGTATCCCTGTTGTTAGTAAAAAAATTAACACACCACTTAATTCACTATAAAATTATCCACCAACTGTTTCCCGACTGTTTTTGTAGTATAATGCAAGATGAAGTGCCAGTCCAGCCAGAATTGCAGTGCTAAAAGTTGGATTGCATGTTTGAAAATTGTGAACCATTGGCTAAGCTATGGGACACATGGTGTCAATGTTAAATAATAAGACTTATGTAAAGCAACCTAATATAATTTTTTAAAATTATGATTATTATCTTTATCATACTTTATCATAAGTCAGTGAAGAATATTCTATAACAGCTGCCTTAACAGTTGCCAAGAAAACCATTGTTAAATCATAGTTTAAGCCTACATGTCAACTTTTTAAAATATACAATTAACAGAAGTCAAAAACAAAGTTTTATTAGCGCTTTCAACAGCAATGATTAACAAAGTCAACACTAGAACAGCTGGGACAGATTTTTTTACACCATAAACTGAATTATAGTCATGTGGCATGAGATTGAATTATTTGTGTAAGTGTGCTTTAAATGTTGACATTTTAATAACAGCAGTTACAATAACGTTAGGCTTAGACAGTTTAGGCCATCATAAACTGTGCAAGCATCCTTCTCATGTTTCGTTGCTGTTTAAAGAATAACAATCTCCAAAATGGTAAGTTAAGGGAAAGACATTTTTTTCAAACCAGTTATGGAGCATTTTTATTGGTCCATTCATCACAAACATTTTACACAATGTGCTCAAATGACATGGAAAAGTAAAAAAAATACAAATAAATAAATAAATTATATATATATATGTCGAGATACATGTTTCATTGGACAGTGACAATATTTTAGTAAAAAGGCGTACCTGAGCCTAGTTCCTTGATGTTTCTCCTTCATCTTTTCTTTTTAAACTTTTTAAAGATTTTTTATAAACTATATTGTTTAAAGGTGTTAACAGTTATCATAAAATATGCCAACCACATTTGCATTTGTTGGATTTATGAAGATAAAACATAGTCAGAAATGCTTCTCCTCCAACTGCTACAAACAGAAACTTTTTTTTAAAACATATTAATGCGCCTGCACAAGTTATTTAATAGTCTACCATGGCCAGTATGATCCTATTTGCCCGCTTGAGTTTGTGTTTCTTCAACAAGCTTGCTCCTGTGTTTCCTGAAGGCATGTTCTTAGGGCAGATATGGCTGGCAGGCCGTCCCAGTGATGGCACAGATGGTTGCTAGACCAGCACATGGAAACTACTTCAATTCCCACACTCCCCCACCCACTCAGCAAGACGGCAAGGTCTAATGAGGCTGATCACATGCTAGAGAGCGAGAGTGGGGGAGGCCAAGGAGCTAACACCACAGTGCATGTGTATGTGTGTGAGCAGAGGAGAAGCCTTGACAGATTTAGGAACACTTGTTTGCAGTGCTGAGGTGTTTTCCACCATTTATGAGTCGAGGGGGAAAAATAGGTCAAAACTGCAACTGATTGCCACAGTTCTAATTACACTAATGGCTTCATTAGGGGCATTAATTTAGCCCTCATCAGTCTTTTGCCAGTGATTAGTCTAAAGCAGAAGAGATGCTCAGTGTACAGTTCTCATAGAAAATCATTTATCTAAAGAGGCTAATTTTTCAACACTGTGTTTGCTAGCAAGATGGCTTCTAATTTCTTAATGTCCGCTTCTGACTTATTAATGCATGAAAAGTTGCCAAAGCAGAGTTGTTAGGAAAGGCCTCACTCCAGGAAAAGCTGCAGCTGTGGTCAGACTTTTGAGAGTTTGTGAGTAGCTCAGTTCTAATATTGCAATCATGCATATTGTTTTTCTAATGTTCCTGGCAGAGCTATAAATCTGACCTTTCGTGGCATACGTATGAGTGTAAGGAGGGGTGTGTCATTGGTCATGGTGGCTAGGAATCCTGCAACGCAACTGGACAAAATCTATAAATAACACATACAAAACCAGAATGCAATGATGCACAAAGCATTTAAACCCTATATTTAATTGAACATAGTTTAATGACAACAAAACCAATCTTGAAAAAATAGTATTAATTTACAACATATATATATTGTTGGAAACAGGGCTGTAAATAGGTAGTAGCGTAAAGATTTAGTCAGTAGCTGGAGAATAGCGAGTAAATATACAATGCATTATTTGAATAGTTGAATGTAACTTTGTATAGAGATGCCCATAGCATACTAGTTATACCACTGCTGTACCACAATTCTTTGGGAAACAATTTGATGCATCATGGATTCTCAGATTTCTCAGAGTGAAAAATCAAGTACAGTAAATAAATCACATTATAGCACAATGGCCTAGTGTTGCCTACGCATTATGCTGGCCCCAAGTACAATAAATACATAATCAAATATATATTTGTAATACCAGTCAAATCAAGTCAAGTCAATATCTGTCCAATGCCTTTATTTCACCCACACACACATCCCCCCCCCAGATACTAAAATGCATGCAAGTATTTGGGCTCCCCTTGTCAAATGACATGCTTTGTTGATTTTTGTTGATAAATACACATTCTCTACACACTTCCTTACAAAAACTGAAAAGTGATCAAAAAGCACATTTTATTTATATATTTCTATTAACTTTAATCAACACAGAACATACTTAGAAACTGTTAACTATTAACATTATATTAACATTCTAAAAATGATTAGAACTGAAATGCAAACTCCGTATTTAAGCATCACTCTGCATTTATGTCCCCCTACTGCTCAGTGTCATATTTCCTGTCTTGGATAAATGTTGTGAAGGGGGACTGCAGTGTGACTTCATTGGGTTTTAATAAAGTCTACAGCTCCTCTGATTTTTATTGCTACTTTGCTTTTACCTTTAAAACCAAAACAGCACAAATATGAGATTTCAAGAGCACAGTCACACATGCACACCCCACACACACACACACACACACTCAAACTGAGTGACTTTGAAGCCGGATCATCACAGACACACTCCTCAAATACAGCTGTGCATCTATGTGCTTTAGATACTGTTGTCTCTCTGTTTTCTCGCACAGGATGCTCCAAATGAAAGACAGAGCGAAGAGGATGAGCAGAATGTCTCTACTCACACACATACTGAACTTCAAAGAGCTCAGGCTGCGCAGAAACACACACATACACAACACACACTGACCTGTGTGAGCAGGCCTGAGAGCTTGCTGCAGGAAAAGGCCTTCAAAGAAGACACATGCATTTTGTTTCTATAAATGGACAACTTCCAACTCACATTCCTCATAGAATGTCATTATTGATTAGTTGATAAAAAATGATCAAAACAAGCACCAGTTTTGACTATCAAAAATATCCCATAATGTAATCAGCACATTAACCTTATAAAACATCTTTAAATGAAACAATGCATGGCAAAAGGTTACATTTATAAATTATAAAAGTAATATAAGAAGAAGAGCGCACTGTATTTACTATGCACATCTGAATAGTGGTGGCTGTTCAATAATATCTCCTCAGTTAGTCTAAACTAGTCATAACCTGTACAGCAAATACACAGCAGTAAAGAGGGGTGGGGCTTAAGCTATGCCTACACTTACATTAAAATCCATAGGCTTTTATTCTGAAAACTCTTATCAATTCTATGAACTACAATTTTTGGGGCATACAAAACTGTGAAATTAATTTGAGGAAATTTGCACATGCTTTACCATTATTTGTATGTAATATGTATACAAATACATACAATATAGTATATGATATATATTTATATCCATTTTGCAAAATAAACATTAAAAATTCTGCAACTTTTTTAGCAATGGTTTGTTACAAAACATTTAACCAAATTCTATTTTAAATATGACAAACACTTATTTTATTCACAAAAATAAAACATATTTATATTGAGCTCACTGACTGTTTTGGAAAAACAAATATTTTTCAATGTATGCATAACCGAAATGGAGGAAATACAAGAGTAAATATGTAGCTCCAAGCTTTACATGCATAAAAATTTTGAACGATTAACCACAACTCTGTGCTCTTTGTTTAGAAACCCAACAAACCCTTAAGCTGTCATTCTGAGACTAAATTCAGTGAACAGATCTCTAAACCTGTTGAATTGAACCAGAACTCTCTTCTCAACAAGCAGCCGGTAGCTGCTAAATCAGCCTTCTCGGTTGAAACAAATGTTGGTTGTTTGTGTGGGCCGTGAGATTCAAAGGTTTGGGGACTCCTTGTGCAAAGCAAAGTAAGTGTGTAATTCTGTTTATTCTGGTTTTGTTTATATTCAATAATTAAACCATTTCAGATAGAAGCAGTGCACTTAACTGTTCAACAACAATTTCCCAGTCAACATTACCTTGAGACAGAGACAAGACAAAATCCAAAGGAGGCCAAGACCGAGACTTCAAGGCTAATAATCAGATCTATATAGAATAAGTTATTTAATACTATTTTAAACTAAAATTTATAATAGAAAAGTGACCTCACAACCAATAACTGAATCAAACTTATACATGAAAATATGCATGTAACTACGCCCCTATTAATTCAGCTATTTATTTTGTAGATTTCTTCAGAATCCTTCTGCATGGTCCTACTCTTAGGCCTTATCTCTCAGCTCTCTCAGACCATGCAGCATTTCGACAACAATCTAAGGCCAAACTTTTTTTTGTGCGAAATATGAGCACTTTCCTCCAGAGGCAGCAGTGTCACGTTGGCCATAAAACACTCATCTATCACCTCCCTCCCAAACTCTCAAACATTCCTTTAATTCCAGCTCCATCTTCCACCTACTCCTCTCTCTCTCTCCGTCTCTCTTTCGCTCTCTTTCGCTCTCTTTCACTCTCTCTTTCTCTTTCTCTCTCTCTGCCTCCACACTCTACTCCAAATCCCGATCCATCATTGTCCAGCAAATCAATAATCAATCTGCAGCGGGCTCCTCTGCTCTTGGACCATCCGTCTCCATTGGCCAGCACGCTCCTCTCTGTCTGGATAGATCATAATTTGGAGGGCTGTAATTGCTAGTCAGATACGGGGGAGGGCATTAAGGCCAACATGGGCCACCGCTCCACTAATCCCCTCTCGTTCTCTCTCTTGGTCTTTTTCCTTTCTCTATCTTTTTGTCTTTCTTTCTTTCTATCTCTATCTGACCCACTTCATGTTCTCTATGCCATTTCTTGCACTTTCAGAAGGTGAAACTGAAAAACTGATAGGAGACACATTCTGTGTGTGACAGCAACTGCAACAGGGTTATTAAAATGTTAATTTTAGTGTAATACCCATGTAATAGCATAATACATATGGTCCACTATTACATGGAATACAGCTTGTTATAAACAATTAAATTAAGAATGTTTTTTCCTCTCCTATAAAGTAACCATTCTGGAGACACCTGGCTTTCTTATGCCAGCAACAATAGTTTATTTTCTCTGTTTACTTATTCAGTTATGTACTTTCAACTATTTCTAGCATTTCTGCTGATAGTCTGGAAAGAAAAACATAGTTTGTGACAAAGCACTGTTCTGATATGTGAATTTCTAATTTTAACAAACACTCAAGACTCTTTAAAAAAAACAGAAAAAAACTAAGTTTGGGGTTCTGGCTCTAAGACTGTGCTGAAGACTTTGCTGGTGTGACTTCAGAATGGTTTCCTCGGAGAGCCCACTTTTCTTCGCTGTGCCGTCAAGGGAAATAGAATCACTGCGCTGCTTGCTGGAGAAGCGAAGCGTTCAGCCGCATCCAGCGCTTCTGCAGAGTGATGTGCCGTTAATTAATTTACTCTGAGAAAACAGCATCCCAGCGCTGCACTTTGCGACTGCTGTTCCCCATCCAAACGCCACGCCACACAGTTACCAGTGTGGGACATGGTTGGCAAATGGAGAAATGTTGGTCTACCGCTAGCCTCAAAATCCAAGTGTTATAATATTCAAGTAGCCACTGCTGTGAAATCAACTCTTATTCTTTGTGCTGCTGACCCACAACTTCACGCGATCACACGCATTTGTTGACAGTGGAGTGGGGGGATCCCAGTGTCTCAGAGTGCTCTCATGTCTATGTGACCTTCTGGTTCACTCCTTTTAGTTTATACTTTTATAGTTAGATCTGCAGGAGTCGCAAGCCACAATCTAAAATGGTTTTTATTTATTTATTCTTTTTTTGTCATATTCTCGACAGTCATACTCCTGAGCAGAACTAATTTTATCTCTTTACTTTTCCGGAGATAATGACTGTCCTCCCATCCTGTTGAGTGCTGTTGGAAGACTGACCATCAGGGCCTCCTCCTCACCTATCACCAGCCAGCTCTCCTGTTCATTTGTGCCAACTGCAACACCCTCAATTACATCACTGTGCCATCCAGATGTACCAGCATTGAAATAGGATGGGACTGTTTCAGTTCACTCACACTTTTCATAAAGACTCAGTCTGAGACTGTCTCAGTCAGAGACTGCTTCAAGTCTGAGACCATTTTAATGAACATTTGGGACAAAATAAACTGATTTTAATAGATATACCAAAAAAAACCTAAGCAATACATAAAATAACATAGGAAATGAATACGGGTCAAGTTTGACCCATGTTGTGTATTAAAAGGGGTTTGCTTAGCTTTTGTTTAAAAACAAGTACAGATAAAATAATGTAATTTTTAGTTCTGAGGGCCCATATAAAAAAATCTTTAAATGTTGTAAATGTTCATATTTCCATCTATTAATTTTAGTCCTACTTATTATCTTTGGTCTCTATGCCTAGACTGCTGTTTGAATGAGGTACAATAGAGGGAAGCCAATCAGAAGGCTATTTACTCATTTTTGTGAAGGTATGGTAACAAAAGCTAACTGTTTAATTTGAGGGGATAAAACAAGTGGAAACTAATCATTAAAATGATTTATGACATTAAGTGTACCAACAGGTTAAGTCAAGGTTTTTTTATATAAGGCCTTTTACAAGGTAGTCACAAAGTAACTTTACAGAAAATCCAGGTCCAGTGAGCAGGCCAGGGGCGATAGTGACAAGTAAAACCTCATTTCCTAATGTTTTAAAAGACAACAATAAAATAAAAAGCCTGGGGTTTAGACAGAGTGTACCAACTCAACGCAACTTAAAGAATATAGAATATTGCATAACTGTTTTCTAACTAAATGCACTATATGGCCAAAAGTATGCAGACATTTACATTGCACCTATATGAGCTTGTCTGACATTCCATACCAAAACCATGGGGTTAATGTGAAGCTATAAAAGCCTCCGCTCTTCTAGGAAGCCTTTCCGCAACATTTTTGAGTTTGTCTGAGGGAATTTGATGTTGGACCGGAAGGCCTGGCTCACAATCAATATTCAAGTTCATCCCATATGTGTTAAATGGGGTAGAGGTCAGGGTTCTGTGCAGGTTACTCCACACAAAACCTCTCAAACCATGTATTTACGGAGTTTGCTTTGTGCACAGGGATGCAGTCAAGTTTTAACAAGATTGTTGCTACTAAGTTGGAAGGATACAATCGTCTTGGTAATGACTTGGTATGCTTGGTATGCTGTAGCATTAATATTACCCTTCTTAGGAGCCAAGCCCAAACTCTGAAGATCATTATCCCTCCTGCACCAAACGTTACTGTTGGCACTATCCAGTCTAGTAGGTAGCATTCTCCTGGTATCCACTAAACCCAGATTCATCTGTTAGACCATAGGAATCTTAATTTTATCTACCTGGGCTAAATTGTAACTACCTGTGGGCAACAGATGTGCATGAAACCTAGACTCAACAATTAGGAGGGGTGTCCACATACTTTTGGTTATATAATGTGAAACTATGAGTACTGCTTCTGTAAGAGGAGGGGCACCAGCCCTCAAGGTTCAGTTCCTTTTTTTCTGAGAGCATACCACCGGCCAGAACACACAAGATAGCATTTAAAAGCAGGTGCATCTGTTTGCGACTGCTCTGTCTTCTATATTTAACATACACATATATCAGAAATTCATTCGCTCCCCTCTGGTCAAAATGAGCACAGAGGCCTCACGAAGCCTCCACACAGACACACACACACACACACACACACACACACAGCTGTCCCTTCTAAAACCACGTAGCTGCTAATTTAACACCAATGAGTAGGAGAAGCCCCGGCCCTCACGATTCCTCCGCAGCTAATTGGCTGCTAGTAAAAGAGTGCCCCTGAGGAAAACAAAGGGCTCTTGAAATATTAATGCCCTTAAAAACTCTGGAAAAGCGCCCACTCCAAAAGCCTCTGCCATCCAACTCCCACCCACTTTTTTGCTCTTTTTTCTGCTTTCTCTCCAACACTCTCTCTGTCTCTCGCTAGCTCTGTACAGCACAAGGGAGTCCGGTGACTCATACTAGGCCCAGCACCGACTGCTAAAAAAGCAGCAAGGTAACATATGCCACATCAGTCCACTAACCATCCCCTGCAGCAAACCCGGTATCTTCCAGGCCTACACACTAAAGTACTGAGAATGCCATCAAATTGAAAAACAGCAGCCCAGAAACATCCAAACTCTACGATTATTTTCTTGGGCTTAATTGACCTCTTCATGATCTATGTTCTGCCATTGTTACTGCTGTATGTATGTGGTTTAATATGTGGAAAAGGTGATACTGTTAGGATAGATCAGGCGTAATTGCCTAAATGAGCTAAAGTTAGCATGGTGGCAATTTGTTGTTGTTTCCAACTTTCCAACTTTTAATAACATAGTGCAACTTTTTAACAAAGCATTTTAAAGTATGTGTAAAGTTAATTCAGAGATTTTTCCCCCGGGGTGTCTAGGAAGATATAGCCAAGCTAGCACTCCCATTAGTCAGGACTTCTAGCCTAACAAAGTTTCAGGAGGTTGTTAGGATTGGAAAACAGCAATGGCTGTGTAATCACTGTAAAGCTGCATGTTAATGTATGTTGTAAAGCTTCAGGTAAAACACAATCAAATTACTTTTACAAGCTTCAAGGACCTGTCTTTCATCTAGAACTGGCATATAATGTTCATGCTCATCAGTGTTAGCTTAGTACTAACATGATGTTACAAATCCCATAGGATGGTAGCTGGAATTTGGATTCTGACGGAGGTGTGTTTGTTTTTTTTGTACATTTATGACCCCAACTAAAGACCTAACACTAAAAGTAAATGATCATTACTGCAGTACATTTATTCAGTTGTTTGCAGTGGTCCACAAAGAGTTTTTTGTCTTGTATGCTCAGTAGATAGCCAGAAAACTTTAATCAGCTCATGTTATTCAGCATCAAAGTCATTGATACTGTATGCTGACTTTTGTATCCTCTATAACAGAGGTTACTAATAGGCAGCCCGTGGCTCGAGTCCGGACCCAGACATCTTCCAGTGTGGATCCAAACCGATAATCTATTGAGAACTACTAATTGTGGCTTAACGTTGACTGTGTTTATTTTAGGTGGCATATCTTTTCTTATCTTTTCAGTATACAGGCTTTACTGCGCAGTAAACTCACAGACCAATCTCGTGCGTTGTAAGTTCACCATTGGCTCCTCAGCCAATCAGATCTGTGCAGATTCGGGAGTGCGGTGCGCACACAGGCGAGGTCCAAAGTGAGAAGCAGCAGTCGGAGAATAAAGCAAAGAAAAAGGAAAGTCGATGGCGAAAACTGCTTTTCAAGCAGTAATGGAGAGACATATGTTCATTCTTCCCACAGGCAGCTCTAAACCAACAGGTCAAGCTGTGAAACAGAGTGAACAAGAAGCTGCATGTTTTATTTACTTTTAATAAACATTTTAAAAAGCATTTTCTTTTGAATGTAGACCTTTTTTTTTAAATCTATAAATAATTAATTCAGTTTGTCATTTAAAACAATAATATAGTTGAAATATACTGACCCGTATTTGTGATTTGGTTTATCTTTCAGTTACTTTTGACATAAAATGCTAATAAAACTACTAGGCTACTTAAGTATACACAAACACGGTCTGGACCGTGACCTGAGGAAATTCCCTCTGACTGGACCTTACTGAATTCTAATTAAACACCCCTGCTCTATAACATACTCTATACATCTTTTACAATTTACTATGTATTGAATTTCTCCAACTGATAATATTAATTTGATTTTCTAACCATCAAAAAGTAGCAATAATGGGGGGAAAAAAGAGTCAAGTAAATTTCCACTCGTCATTCAGCGCTTTCAATCATCAGCTATATATTCAAATTATGAATTCAGGCACGTAACAAAATGGCAGGGGCTTCATTTTTTTCAAAGCTTCTTGCTGTTACTCATCAGTGCTTTCTGCTGAAATGTACTGTTTGCAATATGCAATTAATGAGTTGTTGAACGCTTTGAACGAATCCCATTCTAAATGTAATTGTCTCTGTTCCCCAGAGGCGCGGGGACAAGCCTGGAGACGAAGCTGTCAGTGAAACAGGGCTGTCTTTAATCTTCATTTGATGACTTTCACTCACATTCACACGCCATGCTATAATTTAACATGAGAGGCGGGGGGGGGTGGGGGGTATGTGTATGTGTGAAAAACAGTGAGTGAGTGAGTGAGTGGAAGAGAGAGAGAGAGAGAGAGTGAGAAAGGTACAGGCAGGGGAGATGCAAGACAGACCTACTTCTGTCAGTCATGCTCCCCCTGTCTCTCATCGCTGATGTGAAGAGGAGGTGCTCATTTTAAAAGCATCCACACCACTCCACTGCACACTGACTGGAGGTGTGTGTATGTGTGCGTAGAGTCAGGGTCTTGGTCCAAGAAATCCAACTCTTGCTCCTTCTTGCAGCACCCTTCCATTCAGAGGGAACATGGTAGTCCAGCTTGTGCTCAATCAATTCTGACCTCCCAGTGTATTCTGGGAGAATATGCTATTCCAGAAGTTTACAGCTCTGGTCCTGGAATACCCCTGCCTGGTCACTTCACTCTTCTCTCTGCTTTAACACACCTGCTTCAACTCAGGAAGGCTCGGTCAACCCCTTGATCCCCTTTATTAATCTCAAGACATATTATTCAGTTGTCGCTTATTAGCAGGCATTTGCAGGCATTTGTAGTAATTTTCTTTTATTGTTGTTGTTGTTGTTACCTGGACAACAAATGTGAAAAATATATTAGGTTATTTTTTTAGTGCTAAGTTTTCGTAACTAAATTCAAATGTAATTTTACAAATTTAGTTAATTGTTTATCAACAATTAAGTTAATAGAACAGAACGAACTGAGTCTTAATAGCAAATGCTTAATGATCCTCGGCTGTTATTTACTTTTAAAAGAGAAAAAACTAATTTAGGTAACTTTTCACCTGTTCATCCCAAAAGAATGAGATTTTGAGTTTGAACCCCACCTGATGCCACAGATGCCCATGCTTGGGAACAATAGATTAAGATAGATGTGTGGTTGGTCTGTGTGATGGAAAGAGTCCAAGCTAGAGGGGAAACTAAAATGCTATACTGTTTTTGAGATGCAGTACTAAACAAATGTAAGTTTTTTGAATTTGAATACATTAAGAAGCTGGGTGAACGTTCATGTCTTAAGTTGACTTGACTTGAAACAAGCAGTGTAGTATGGGGCCTCCTAATTTTAAGTTAAGACAGTCTATGACAGTATAAAACTATTATGTAAGATATAAAGCAGGGGAACTGAAACATGGGTTACTACAGAGGCCCTCAGTGTTTATGAGATTAAATCTATTGTATCTTTCATCTGTAATAAATTTAGAGCCTTTAGTGAAGTAAACTCTCAATGTAGAATTAAAGATTTCTGTGTGTAACTGTTTCCTACCAGTGTATATCAGCTACATTTATTGCTGTATGCACTATGATGGTTTCCGAATGAGTGTGCATATTCAGAAAAGAGTTTAGATCAATTCTGACTTTATTGTTTTGTTTAATAAAAGTAAAAGCCCTTGCACACAGTACCATCATTCAATGTGTTAGAATGCATCAATACTTCAATCAAGTTTTCAGAAGACAAAAATCCAGCTTTTTTTTTTACACCAACTGTTGGGTTTCTGTGAATTTTGAATATGAACTCATTCAACCAATCTCTCCAGTCTCTGGAGTTTGCATGAGGACAATCATGACCAGCATTTCTCAATCTTGGTCCTGGGAGCCTGCTGTCCTGCACTTTACTGTTTTTTTACTGTTTTCCTGCTTCCAACACACCTGATCTCACTAGTTAGCTTATTAACAACCCCTACCGAGTTGAGCTGGGTGTGTTAAAGCAAATAAAATACAACAATACGTAGGAAAATGGGCCTCCAAAACCAGGGTTGAGAAATGTGGACCAAGGTGACCTGGTCACTCAAAGTTTCAGCTCCTGAACAAGGTGATGAAGCTCTTGTGATTATTTCAGCTTTTTTGAAATGGAAAATAATCTACCCAGTCTTACCTTTTGGTCACTTGTAGACATTCCACCCATTAGTTCTGTCTGTTTGCCTGATTCAGTCTAGTATAACATCCAAGTAGTTCACTTTTTACTACCTCTTGTTAATGTTTTGGTTGATCGCCTTACAACTGAAAGGCAACTGTAGCAAGTTCCATATGTTTGCTTGCTCAAAATGAAATAAAAGAAGTTAACTATGTTAGAACATGTTCTTTACATATTAAAACTTCAATTAGAATGCATGTTATTAAAGGGAGGAACACATCCAAAGTCAGAAAAATCTATTTGGCCTCAGCATGAAAAGCTGATAAAGGAATTTTTTATGGAAGGGATACTGTTAGACAAGGGCTGGTAGTGTGTACACAGAACTGAGAGGGCACGAAGGGTCAAAATGCCTGTGTTCACGTGCATCTTGCCTGATGGACCTTTATTCACTTGTGCAATCTTATCCACACACACTAACTCACTCACACACCCATTCTGCACCTTATCGTCACGGACACAGAGTTGATGGACATCTCGCTGCTGAAGTGAATTAACAAGCTCATGTAGAGCAGTCACAGCATGTTGTGCGTTAAGGCCCAAAATTCTGAGCACCCCACTGTTCATGCTCCACCCTCACGTCCTCCTTATCCTATCTCAGTCTGACTTTCTGACAGTGAGAAGGGACCTGGATTCACCAAGCCTTGAAAAGCATTCACTACCCAAGGGACTCAGGCCTACGTATCCGCCAATAAAAGATGCAGTGATGAAGTAGATATGCATCTAATTTCATGCAGTGCCTCAGGTACTACAGTATAAATTACCTTAGTGCGTGACTGAATCAGCAAAGCCAGTTTCCAGCCGACACCCACACTGCCAATGAGTAATCGTATCATTGTTTATAGTGAATCATTCTAATTCCTATTAATTGGCTGATTATTTTGGCACCCTTATGTTGCTTCTAGAACAATGCCATGTTTATGTTTATGTTTATGCGAGATATACTGACAAACATCGTGAGCGGCTTCAAAAGCCCCCCATGCCGGGAAATGACAAGGAGAGGCAGAGACAGGACTCTCTGATTGTGAGACTGTGATTCATTCAGGTAAGACTGAGTGGGAGACGGAAAGATGGATCTCTTCCCTCCCACAGTTCTGACAGTCTGCGAGACCAAAGAGCTGAAATTCCACCACCGTCTCTCAGAGGAGTGCACCAAAAATACACTTCTGTTGTGAGCAAATAATACAGTGCGGTACAGTTTAATATTCTGACCCATATACTGACATTGATTTTTTTTTTTTTTTTTTCGAGGATAGTTTGTAGCTTTGAGTGCTGCCTTGCTCCATTCTATAGCGCTTCAATCAAAGGTTTATGCTGGCGAAGTGGAGAGATTGCATTGGGAGGACATGACCACACAGCAGGACATGACTGAGCATGCTGCATATCAACACTGTCCACACCATCGGACATAAGAGAAGAGAACTCGGCTGTTGTTTTTGTAGGAGGCTTCCATTAAGCTGGCCCTATAGTGTGGGCAAAATCAAAAGCCAGAGGCATACAGGCATGCAGACAGCAGATAAGCGATGATGGGATGCTGACCCTATACCTCTGAGCCTGGGGTCAGAGAAAGGAGAGTAAGCGCGAGTGAGCTAGAGAGAGAGAGAGAGAGAGAGAGAGAGAGCTGTCCAGCGGAGGCCTTCCCATGGGCTGCATCGGATTACTCGCTTGAATCAATCTATCAAATTACGCTCTTCAATCAATATTTCTCAAGGTGTTCCTCCAGAAATGCGAGGGCCGCTGACCTCCGCTCGCTTCTGCGCTCTGATCGAGGCCGTTCACACACCTTTCCTTGCCTTCTTCCTTGACCCCTTAACAGATAACACACTAATAACGGTCTAACGGATGTAAGCACAACCCTGCGAGGCCTACAGCCCTGCCCCCTGTGGGAACTGCATAGCCTCAGGCCTACGTCTGTCCCCGGGGACCTGGAACATTCTCCAATGCTCTCTTCGCTAAAGAAAAAGTGGGGAAAAAAGTAATTGTATTCCTTTTGTTTGTTTGCATGTTATCTGTTTGTTATTCAGCGTGGACAGTAAAGACAGCTCTTAGAGTGAAAATGGGTTTTATGTAAGGAGTAATAACCTAAATGGATTTCCTCAGCACCAGCAAGGCCTGTGGCTATTTATCTTCCCCCTACACTAATTATTCATTACAGCTCCGCCGGAGGAAACAGGCAAAAGAAAAAAAAAACCCACAGCCAGATAACGGCGCCGAACAGCTCGCAAAAAATTACTTGCCGCTTTCGCCTCTTAAAAAGATTTGCGCACTTCAGCGCCTTTCGTTCCAGAAGAGCTTTCTCGGGAAACGCCCACAGTTGATAACTCCAAACTTCTCTTTTTTCTTCTGCTGAGAGAAACAGATTTGCATTTAGCACAAACATAAGGGGCATGGGAGGTGGGGGGGGGTAGAGGCACAGCAAATGCTTTTCGTTGTCGCTACCTTTAGGCTTAATATGGAACCCGCGCATGCTGTTCGCCTTCTAGCAAAGAGATGATGTGTTTAACAGCGCATCAGCAAACAGTTCAGCATCAAGATGTCAACAGCGTGCTGTGTCAGTCTCTGACCAGAGGTCGGAGCTGTTGCTCTGCTTTTCTGTCTGTTGACTCACCCCACGCCCATGATTAACCCTCACCTTGAAGGCCCTGGGGTCAGCGCCCTGACACTCCTGTCCAGTTGAGGCCTTCTTTGACCTTCTTGCCAATCAGACACAAGTCCTACTTTACCAGATAGGCCTTTGGGCTTCCCACTGCGGCGTTGTCAGGGCGACAGGCAGCCAGTAAAGGCTGAGACTGAGACGGAGTTGGAGAGCGAAGCAGCAATAAGCTTATAGCACTAGACAAAGCAACAGAAAGGCCTGCTGGATTGGAATAGTTATGGTTTGCTATTAAAATCAAATAAGAGTGTCTGGTAAGCTGTAGAACCTCCAGAATGTTAGGCATCACTTACCAGACTTAATGTCACTGCAAATGTGCATAGGCATGGATGGATTATTATGAAACTTATGGTGCACTTGCCACATGATAACACCCCATAAAATTATCAACCATTTCAGTTCCACAGAACGGAACGCCACATTAATACTGGCATCGCTGCATAAGAAGAGTTTGGTGTATATAATTGACATACCATGACACTCAAACACTGTTCTCGAATACTGTAACAGTGTTACGTAACAGTCTTGACTCAATATTTACGGCCCCAAAATATACATAGGACAACGGAGCAACAGCAAGGAAAACGGTAGATCATGTGGATAAGTCTACTGTTCTGGGCTGTGATGGGGAGGATCTGTCTACGGGCATGGTTGATGTTCTTCTAGAAACTCGGCTAAGGCCAGCTTCCTATTCACAAGCTTCCCAACTGAATAAAATCTTAGACAACTGCAAGATCCTGGACAACTTTAATTTAAAATTGTTTGTTGTTTCACAGTTTAGACAGTTTTTCAACTCTTGTTCAATATCAAGCAGCACATCCTAAACAGCCACCTAAGTTGAAGCTGATGTTGTTGATGCTGTGTTATTTTATTCACTGTTTACTCACTGTTGTGAAATATTCATATTTATCACTACTCAGCATAGCATAAGGTTCATCATCATTCTGAATAGTATATAAAAGTAACCATTTCACATTAAACCTTAAAGTTATGGTTAAGTGTCGGGGTTAGGTACTATTTGTTATTGTACTGTTAACTTTACTAAGGTACCTTTTAGGTAACTTTAAGTAATAATATGAAGAATTGTCTTCTGTTTTAAAGCAAGTAAAGAAAAGAAAAGAAACATACAATTCTAAAGCGCTATATAGGTGCTAAGGAGTTATGGTTGTCTTAAGTATTACAACTATCCACCATTTTAAAACAAGTCCAAAGAAAAGGAATGCATGATTCTGAGGCTACCTGACACCACAAAGAAGGTAAAGTTTCTCTGCAGTCTGTGTGCTTGACCAGAGTCCAGGAAGCAGTGCAGCAGGTATGTAAGCTGAGCACAGGGATGTGTTTGACCTTGTCGCTGATGCAGGAGGTACAGCAGGAGTACCGCTTTGCAGTGGCCACTGAGATGCTGCAGATCACATTCATGCAACAAGGTTGCCATCCAGTGTCTAATGATGGACTTGCAGCTGCTCTTCATTTAAGACCAGCTAAAAAAAAAAATGTATCAACCCCCATAAATATTCACCCCAAAATACTAGTAATGTCTTCACCGTTAGGATACCTCATCATAAGGGGGGGTCCCCCAGCCTTTAAACCAGAACATCTCCCATGGCACTGCTTTTAAGAGGTGAATATGTATGTTTACAGCACATGTATTGTTGGTTCAATTCCTGTTCTTGGGTGTCTCTAACACACTTGTGGAAAGTACTCAAAAAATTTTATATACTCGCACAGATGACCAGCGGTGTGCTGAGACTTTCTTGGAAGATACACACAGTGCATAAAGGGCCTATGGTAGGTACAAACAATAAATTGCTTTAGAAATTTCAGTTTGAAAAAGTGCAATGTTCAAATCGCAAGAGCTGCCATTTTCATTTATTCCACATTATTGCTTGTTATCTTAACATGTTTTAAAAGGAGAAATGTAACCTAATAATGCTGTACAATCAGCATTCACGCAACAAGGCCGAAAAAACAGATGTGCTGGTCACCTTGAGAAACCAGTACTGTATCTTAAAGCTGCACTGCGTAACTTTGGTTAATTTAGGGAACTGGCGACCTCTCTGGTGGAAATATGCAACTGCACGAAACACGGGGAACGTTAAAAATGAGGAGACCAGTCACTGGTTGAAATATAAATGAGAAAGCTCGTAACGCTTAACATGGCCTCTGTCTATGGAATCCTGTCGCTAAAGAAAAACATCCAATCTAGTTGCCGGCTATGCTACGAGTGAGGAAAGATCGCCGATATTGTGGGGCTAGAAGGAAAAGCCACACCCCCGTGGTGGAGACCCGCACAAGCACAGTAGCCACAACCAGCTGAAAAAATCTGTTTTTGAATCAGTAATTTGGCTTTCAGTTTACAATATTTCGTGTTCTTTACACATTCAAAGCAATAGAAGTTTGGACCGTATTGGGGTGTAAATGACTGCCGGCCGAGTTGCAAAGATGACTGCCAAATGAACAGACATTTTTATAAGGACTTCTAAGGCCCTCTGATGACTGCATGGAATAATCTGATGATTGCACATGTGACTTTCTTGGGGTGCACATAAACTGCTGTATTTTATAACTGAGGGGAATAGAATAGATATGTTATCTTCTGTAGGACAGATATCAGTTAGCAAAGTAACATTACTATTCATATGACAACAGGTAGCACACATGTCTATTAGTTACATAAGCCTCCACTCAGTCAAATATCTAGTTGGTCAGATATCTATTTAGGCGTTGTTTGCCGTTTGAGACAGACGGCAGCACTAGATACAATCAAAGAATAACGTCTAGCCTGGTTTATTAATCAGTTGGGGACAAACTCTGACAAATGGACACATTAGCCAGCTAACATTAGCTATACAGTTAAAACAACTTTACAAGTCCAAGTTTCCCAGAGAGCGAACTCTGAAGCAAAAAAAAATAGTCACCATTAACTAAGTACCTGCCAAATATAAGTGAATAACCAGTTAATGATATAAGAATTTTCCCATTCCACCTTAAATGATGCATCAGTTACAATCAGGCAATAAACTTGCATTAAGCTGCCATATTGGTCAGAATTTTTTTTCCTCAAATCATTCAGCCACAGCCTGTGGAGGTGAAAACTGCAGAAAATGCAGAAACGCAAAGAAGGAAAGAGTGCAGACAGTGGGGTGCACAGATATACATTGCTTAGAAAAAACAAAACAATATCATATTATCTCAAAACAGCAGGCATATGGTTTAACACACAGATGAGTGACAAATTAAAGGAAATTTTGACTATATGAGTAAAGCAAAAGAGTGTGCACAGATGCTTTCAGGTTTTTAATCAAGATGGCAAGAGAAAAAGATCAAAGTGACTCTGTAAGAGGGTTTATTATTGGGCCATGGACACGGTAGGAGCTCACAACTGAGTGCTCAACCACCTGGTGCACACTGAATGACTGATCTTACTGCATTAGAGCAATATGTAGGAAAACAATTATAATGATAACAATAAAGTTCTTTTGACTGATCATATTTATCCTATCATAAATCATTTTTATCCTGATAAAAGGATGAAAATGAACTCCATCCACAGAGTAGGAGGGGGCAATGAATGGTTTGAAAAATGTGAAAACACTATAAATCATATATGATCCCTGTCACAAGATCCCAATCCAGACAAATATTTCTGAATGATTCTGAATGCCATTATTCACCACCATCAGAACACGAATCAAGAGCATATCTTTAGAGGGAAAGATGTTCTTTCCATTCAGCAGTTCCAGAGACATGTGGAACATTTGACACACTGGAGCTGTTCTGGTGGCTCATTGTGGCCCAACACCTTTACCCACCTTTAATTTGTCACCCATCTGTATGCTGGTGCCTAAGTGTGCACACACCTGCAAACCATACAAAATAAAAAAAATCTTTAGTGAGGGTTTGTAATGATTTCAGACATTTCAACCTTTACAATGCATACTAATATTGTCAAATGATTCAGCGAATCCCAAAAAAAATCTCTGTGCGTAAAAAAGCATGGCCAGTAAACACAATTGAATACCTGTGATCTTTGACCTCTCACTGCCTTAAAGACCACATGGCTCAAGAATTCTGACCACTTTGACAAACTGTTATCAAAAACATTCAAATGAAAGTTAAGACTATGCACAGCAGAAGCCATATGTCAACAATGTCCAGAAATTCTGCCGACTTCTATTTGGCCTTTAGCTCATCTGCAATGGGCAATGAGTGAACCAGAGTTATTATAGAAATTCTTTTAGAAATTAGAAATTATTAGATTTTTTTTTTTTAGGTGTTCATCATGCTTGAGGGTTTATTAGTGGGTAAACATGTAAAGTACACCTTAACATTGTAAGATATCTTGTACAGTCGCAGGCATGCTTACTATCAGCATGTTCAAAGTAACATTCAACATGCTATAGCAGCATTGCTACATTATCAAAGAGTCTGGCAGCTGGACTGACCCGATTGTCTGTCATTTAAAACCTGCAGGATATTATACAATGGAAAATACAACAACAAAGGCCCCATACAGTTTGTGCAGATAAAGACTTGTGTAACTGTTAAACGTTAAAATCTTCCACTTTCAAAACTGGTTAATTGTGTCTTTTTTCTCCCTGAAAGTTTAGTAAGTGTTGTTAGAAGGAAACGTGATTTAACACAGTGGTAAACATGCTCATACGCCAACTTTTTTCATAATGTTTGGCAGTCATCATATTTGGAACAAATTTACAATAAAAGAAACAAACACAAAACAGTGAAGTTTATAAGGTAAAACACTATATATTATGTTTCGGTACTGTTCTTAATTTAATACAGCTCAAACAAAAAGTGGGTTTGGGTTGGATTTGGCTTTGCACCTAATACAGTTAATCAAACAGCTAGTAGGAAAGCCCCGTTCCTATTTTTTGCCTTATAAAAAAGCATTTAGTTTTCAGATGAAAAAATATATATGAGATGATAGATTGGAATTTCAGGGTTTGTTTTCTTTATGTTTACATATAAATGGGCTTAGAACATGGCACCTAATTTTTAGATGAGCAGAAGGAACAAATACATTTACTGTTCGGTTACAAACCCCTTGCTTGCAAAAACAGCAAGTCAGTGACTTCTTTTGTGATATTTTCACCACGGCTTCTGTTTTGTTTTGTTTTCCCCTTCAGTCTCCAAATCAGGAGATGAAATACATAATTAATTTGCCTAAAACCTGGCCATTCTAAAGCTTTCAACTTTTCCCCTTGATGTATTTCTTGCGTTGTTAGTGTGTTTTGAGTCTTTGTCCTCAGAATCAGAATCAGAAATACTTTATTGATCCCAGGGGGAAATTGCAGGTATTGCAGTAACAGCCGGTTATGTCTTGTTGCACGAAGTTCCTCACAATCAGACTTTATACATTTCTCTGTAAATTGGCAAACTTTCACTCAGCTGCTTCCATTATAAGATACATATTTGAAGAAAAGATCATAAGCAGCCATGCAAGCCCAAGCCGTGATTGGCTTTTATTTTAGTATCATAAGAAAATCCTTGATTTCTCCACACTTTGGCAATACCATCACTTTGGTAGAGGTTATCTTGGTCTCATTAGTCTCTAAAATTACATATCTATATTCCTTTGTAGATTTCAATATGGACTTCCGATTCTTACTGCTGGTGAGTGGTTTGCATATTGTAGCATGGGATCTATATTTCTGCCAGTCCTTTTTGAACAGTGGATTTTGACAGCTTCGCCTTTAACCCACGCCTAGTGGAGGCTGTTGGTGATGCCACTGACTGATATTAGTTTTGGTTTTTTTGTTTTGTTTTTTTTTGTCTCTTGCAACATTTCTGTCATCAACTATTGTTGTTCCATGTCCAACCTATTCAATGTGTAGTTGTTAGCACACCAGTGTTTTTTTTTCTAATTTAGGAGATTCCAAATTGTTGCACTGGCTATTCCAAATGTTTGTGCAATGGCTCTCATCAATTTTCTCACCTTTGAAGTGGTTTGCTTTTCTCACAAGAACAGATCTGTGGTTTATATTGGTTTATCCTTTTTAACAACAAATGCCATTTTTACATGCCAAACTTTTAACTGTTTAAGCTATCAATCCGTCTAACAGGGTACATTTGGGCACATGGCAGTCACATGTTCCAGTATACTTTGTTCTTGAAAAACACGGCAGTTCATGAAAAGGTGTAATGTTATGAGTTGTAGATATAAATATCAGGATATAAAATCCAAAATTCTGATTTATCAATTCATTTTTTGATCTCAAACCCAAATCATCTTCACTGCACAGCAATAAAATGCCAGAACATCAAGCTCAAGCAGAACATCAACACAAACACCGATCCACACAAAGTTATACCAGAACCAATGACGCTATCACCTTGCCAAAAAGGTAGACAGATGTGTCATCATTATAACAGCAAATAGGTCTGTGCTCAACTAAAATTAAGGACAAAGACCATCCAAATAGCCAAATTTTTCTGCATTCCCTCAACTTCTATAAGTATATGCCTAAAAATCTTTGATGATGGCACAGATCTTCAAGTGCAGTCTCCTTTCTGATTCACCTTATTGCTAGTAGGCCTCACCGCTCCACTGAGCACCAGCGTTGCCTTGACATATGACATATTGTTAATGAATTGCCAAGACTAAAAATTAAAGGGGCGTGTCTAATGATATCTAAATTCTATTATAAACATTAACTGCTGATGTTTGAATGTAAATGATACACATGGCTGGGTCAATTGCCTCAACAAGACTGAATAAAATATTTGTCAAAGTTTTGATAACTGACTGAATGCATGGAGGAGTTAGGCCTGCTCAAATTTAAGCAACATTATGAAGTTACGTAGTTTATTACATAAATATTCCTTTTTAAACCACACCAACAAACCAGCCCAAATTTTGTTCACCCACCAAAGAACATTACCTTTCGCAAGCCCAGCCAAAATCTCCCCACTATGGTGGAAATCTGGCAAAACAGCAGAAATTATTATCCATTTTAGGGGTGTCTAAAAATTAGAAACATAATACTTTTAAAGTTAAAAAAGAATGTACACATTGTTTGACCCAACCCCAGCTATTGTTTTTGCCTGTTTTTTAAGTCCCCCAGCCCCCCGTACTTCAAACCATGACATCATGTCACTACACTACTGTGGTGTGAACTACAGATGGAGGGCAGGAGGGGATTTTCTATATAGGGAGCACGATCACATGCTCTCAAAATGTGTTTATGGTTGCTCAAAAAAACTGAGAAACCACAAGGAGCTTTCATCGAGGACCAAATGTGTTCATATGGGGGAAATGCAATACTGACTAGAAAATACCTGGAAAAATGCCTAGCAAACATTCCCCTGCAGTAGAGGATAAGACTAAAGTCAATTGCCTATCACCAGCCGCTTGTTTGCAGGTGTTTTATTAAATCTGTAAAACTGGTTAACCTACGTCTAGTCAAAAACCATAATGTTAATGTGAACTGTTGTTGCAGAGTTGAAAGTTTGTTCCTAGATTAATCCTCAGGACAACAAATGAAAATCAAATGTAACACAAAAAGTTGTATACCTCAGTATGCTTTCATTGGTTTTCTTAAGTAGAAGGATGTGTGGAGGAGAAGGAAGTTCTTTATATCTACAGACTCGATAGCAGGCAAATCTTTCAATTCAGTTGAAAAATCGCTTTCCTCCTCAAAACAGTCTAGAGCTAGTGGACGGCTCTATCTGTTAGCATGGTAGGCTCTCCGTTTTTTTCTACAACCAGAAAAACTGCCCACAAACTTATCCTCACTCATCAAAATAAGAGTCCCTGCAAACAAGGTCTTTTTTCTAAACTAAACAGAACACAGGCATGCTCTGAGCCCTGGGAAACGTAACTATTGGCCTAATCATTTTTGGTCATGCACTAATAATAGCAAGCTTAGTGGCTCAGTGAAAATTTTATTTGTGTTGAACATAGTTGTGATTGTTGTGTTATTCTCTCTTACTGTGTGGTTTAGAAGGTAAAATGGTAATGTTTAATCCAGACAATCAAATACTTTTTAGAAAATGATTTTTTTCTCTCATTTCTTAGAAACAACCAACAACACATTAGTGCAGAACGTCTTGTCTTATTGAAATGTGCGGAAGTAAAGGTTTGCTGTTGTACTGTTGCTGTGGTCATGCAGCTGTAATGTACAACTGGCTCCTGTGCAGTCCATAAAAAACTGCAGAGACTCATTTTTTTTCCGTCTTTGTTTCTCTGCATTGATTAACTGGATTAGAAATGAGGTGCTCTGAAATGGCACATTACATTATACATATAAAAGATCAGGTTTTGGCCACCAGGTGTCACTGTAGCGCTCATCTGAATGCCAGTAGTGACCAAAACTCCTCCTCCGTCCTTGTGGCACAATTAGTTGAAAGCAAAAGGCAAAACCGACCCTTAAATCTCAGGTACTAGACTAAAGGTACTAGTTTTCTGATCATGTATAAATGTTTTACTATTTCACACGGTCTCAATGCCCTGTTTGTGTGTCCATAAGAAAATTGCCCTTTAAAACATGCATTACTGCCTATTACTGCTAGATATAATCGGGTGCCAAAGGATTCCCTACTTCCAAGAGATGACCATAGAGCCCAAGCAAGGAACTGCCCCAATAATAAAGGAAATAGCATACAGATTTTTTTCAGTGTTTTTATTTCCTTTCTTCTTTCGACCATTTGTCCACATTTGTAGCCATAATTCTAAGTGTGACTGAACATTAATTCCTCTAATATTTACAGTATTTTTATATAACCACCTTTGAAATACTTTGCTATTTTAGTTGATGGATGTTAGTTGCTAATTACGTTGAACTATTTGAGGAATTCAAACAAATCTACGAAAAAAATCCAACAAACCCTTAAACTTGCCTTCCACAACTGGAATGTAAAAACTTAACTTGGGACATAAACAGGATGTTTACTTAGCAATGCTCCAGGTCAGACAATCTGCATTCTATAATTTCTTATTATAACTAAACATCAGTCTTGACATTTGATCGAGTGATGATGCTGTAAACTTTAGAAGAGGCAGCAGCAGTGTAACAAACAAGACAACAGATCACTTGCAGTGACTGTGCTATTAGGGCTGTGTATTGGCAAGAACCTTATTGCATTACAATTAGGGCTGGGCGATATGGGAAAAAAAAATTATCACGATAATTTTTTTAAATATCAGTCCATATTGATATAAATCAAATCACTATTGACTTGTGAAAAGTCAATATAACATGAGAAGGATTCTAGGAGGTTGTAACAGCTACAACGGTATTAAATAATGTTGTCACAGCTTTCTAAGTGAGAAGTGAAGATATCAAAATGTAAAAATTTTGTTAAATTGTTTTTTAGAGAACATTACTACTGTATTTCAAATAAATCTCACACACACGCACACACACATATACATACATAAGGACCCATAGAGGTGAGTCGACTCGCAAATGGGGAGTTGGTTTAGCAATTCTGTTTTCAGTAGAAAATAAAGTTTCCCTCCTCGAGATTTTTGGTTATAAAATCAACTTTGCCTCAGCGTTTTCACTCCTACAATACACATATTTATCTTTAGCTATCATGAAATTACGTCGATTAGCATAACATGCGTCGATGCGTCACTACTGTGGCCGTTGGCACTGAAAGCATGGATTTATCCGGAGCGCAAGCTGCAGTTACAAACAATCACTCGCGTGCAAGTTGTGGGAGTATTTTACACAGACACGCTCTGTCAGCGGAGATGATCACAACAGTAGAACTGATCTGAGCACTCAAAGCGCTAACATCCCATAACGCTTTGTCAACACAGCAGAAAGACAGCACCTGTTTACTTGTTGTCCCTATATCAGCAAATTATTTTAAGATTATTAAAACGTGTAATATGTTTCTTTCAGTTGTAGTTACGTTTTCTGTCGACATTTTCTCTTATTTTATTCTCTCTGCTCAACTGTGAACGCCTGCAGTAACTTATTACTAGCAGGTGGGTTAAGCTGCCGCTACGTATACACTCTGTGCTGTGCTTCAACCAAACAAGAAATGACTGGAACTCTAGTTCAGCCACCTGATCGGTTTGTGGCGGCGCTATTCTCATTCTCATTTGCTATTTGTGTTGTTTCTCAAAACATGGACGGAACTTAATTCTATCGACTTTCTATAGACTACGTCTTATAACTCTATCGAGGAAACGTTATTTCGCGATAATTATCGTTATCGTTTTATCGCCCAGCCCTAATCACAATACATATTATTCAATATACTGCAGTACTGAGTGATAAAGTGATACACTGCAATTTTTTCAAATCCAACAATAAAACACATTACTCTATATGAACGGGTTTGCCAGTATTTACAACAGCATTGCACCCTTGTGCTGCTTGTTGATATTGGAATGGAGCTGAAAATGAATTAAAACACTGCCATCTAGTGGTCAGAGGTTTAAACACAACACACAATGATTCACTGTCTGCCAGGAATCTGTGTATCGATACTGTATTTTTGAGAATCGATAGATTATCACGAAACATAATATCCCAATACTCCATACTTTCTTACACCTTTATGTTCTATCACCCCCTGTTTCTCAGACCATCCAAAATGTCTGAGCCATTGCCTGTAGTATCAGATAAATAACTTAAATCAGAACTACATGCAGCCAAGGCTATGACTATAAAGTGATCTTATTAAAATAGCAGATCTTGAGATATTTAAAGCTTACTATTTAGACATTTTTTCTATTAGCCATGTTCACACACCTTAAGTGGTTGTTGTGAAATGACAGGCTTTCATAGACAATGGCTACACACTGAATACGCTGAATAAACAAGAAAAGAAAATAAGAAAACAAGCTAACAAATAAGACCTCAGCACGACAAACAAACTGACCATGTCCAGATCACCAGAACAGGCTGCTCTGTCGTCTCTATTATCTCTGTCTGATTTGCAAAAATAGTGGATCATTATCTGTAATACTAACTGAATATCTATCTTAAACCTGACTGTTAGTGAAACATGTAGCCTGTATGTTCTATCTATAGTGTGATCATGTCTCAACAAACATTTTCACGAACACTGTCAGCGTTGTCCTCAAGTAGCTTACTGCTAGCCAGTAACTGTGAAAACTCCTAGTTTAGTTTAGTATCAGCAATAAAAACTAGTGCTCTATGCCAGACACTTAGCATGTAAAAATGGTGACCATTAGTTCGTGCACCACATTTAAAACATTTACCGGAATTGAGATTAGCGTGAACACACAGGGTGAGTATCTACTGAGTGTCTAAGTAGATACTGTCTATGTAGGCAGCTGTTTAAGTAGCAGGTTCTGTCTGACATCTCTCCTCATTAAACAGATTACTGAGACCCTCTAGTTAGAGAGAAACTACATCACACAGGGTGAGTATCTACTGAGTGTCTAAGTAGATACTGTCTATGTAGGCAGTAGATACTGTCTATGTAGGCAGTAGATACTGTCTATGTAGGCAGCTGTTTAAGTAGCAGGTTCTGTCTGACATCTCTCCTCATTAAACAGATTATTGAGACGCTCTAGTTAGAGAGAAACTGCGTAACGGCCTATTCCCGCCTACTGCAGCAGTGTTTAGCTGGTTGCTAAGTTACCAGCCGGCATCCAAAACAATAGCCCGAGGCTTAAAATTCCGCTAGCATAAATGCTAATGGCTCGAGTATAAAACTGCAAAATGGTCAATGACTCGTTGAAAAGTTACAAATAAAATGTTGATTTGTGTGATTATATGAAAATAAACACATAAAAACGCCAGAGAGAATCGAAATAACTTACATTTTAAACGTCTTCACTGCTCGTAGATTTGCCTGCGTTGCATAATAGGATTGTTTTAGCGGCTGAGGAAGCGGTAGAAGCTTCCTTAAAATCAGGCCAAAATAAGGTGTCTTAGTAGACAGCGTGTTTTAGGTATCAAAGAATTGGGACAGTCTACATGTAGGGAGCGCATACTATGACGTAAAAGTCTGTCTATGTAGGCAGCTCACTAGGTTTTGAGACACACCCACAGTCCTCTCACTGAAACGCACCTCGGAAGTCCCGCCCACGAACTCAAGTAAGGATTTTCATTGGTTAATCCTCTGAGAGACTATAGGTCTATTAGTCAGTGTTGTAAGCGGGTCAGGCGAGTTTTGCTAATATACTTTCAGGTATTTGGCTAATATAACCAGATTAAATGGAAACAAAAAGAGCTATACAACAAACGTCACAAACGTTGGTTATTTTTTTTACAACGTGTGGTTTGCTTTGTTTTAACAAGCTTGCCACAACCCTCACTATAAAGTATTGTTGGTTTATGGTATTATAATTAGATTAGATTACTCTGCACGAGTTCCATGCAGATATAACATGAGAAGGATTCTAGGAGGTTGTTCGTGCTACAACGATGTTAGATCATGTTGTCACAACTTTCTAAGGAATTACGTTTCAACGCTGTGGACACCAAAACAGAAAGTTGTCACAACGCTTTCAAAACGTAACCGTGTCTGCTGGGCGCACGCCCCTTGATTCAAGGTGTTGTGCCAAAATCCGATTCCCCAACAGAATCCCACTCCCCTTGGAGTGCAGACGCGTCACACAGAGAAACGGATGCTTCATGTTCACTCATGGTTTCTGTGGGTAAATAATGGACAGTCTTTCATTTTCCTTCACATAAACAGCTCAGCAGGACCTAAAGACAAACAAAAAGTACAAATGCATTTCAGGTCACAATCTACAGACCAAGACATGGCACCAAAATAATGGAGGTGTTAGGCAGAATTGTAGTCCTGGTTACTATCAAAGAAGTTCGAGTTGAATCAGAGTATAATTTTGGCACGTTTAAAATACTTTTTCTGACTGTGTGAAATCTGCTAACAATACAACCAAAATTGATCATAAAAATATTTTTTATTCAAAACAGCCAACAAGTCTATATGCAGTCCTGTTTATGACTCAGTTTATTAATCACTGCAGATATCACTGAACTATTTACAGACGTGTTTGTGTAAATTAGTTTAATATGACCTTTCTATAATCTCATTATAAGAAAACTAATTCACGCTTTCCAATAATAATGAGATAAATAATACTGCAATGTCACGTCGTCAAATGTGAACTTGGATATAGCAAGTCCATTATTGCTCCAGATCTGAGAAATAAAACTGGTAGTGTACTGGTAACACATTGTTATGACTGTAAAGGCACTCAACCCTCTAAGTGCTCAAGTGCAGCGACAACCAAAGTCCATAGTTCATTACATTAGACTCTAGTTGATTTGTTTGTAGTACTCTTTGTTTGGCTTTAGGTCCTGCTGAGCTTTTTGCTGTGAAGGAAAATGAAAGACTGTCCATTATTTACCCATAGAAACCACGTGTAAATGAAGCGTCTGTTTCTCTGTGTGACGCGCGTGCACACGAAGGGTAAGCAGGTTCTGGTGGGGAGTGGGATTCTGTTGGGGAGTCGGACTTCGACACTGGCGGTCCTGCTTTAGACTAATGCCTCTGAAAAGTCATTTTGCTTTCTTTAGTGAACCTTATAATGTATGCATTGCATTACATTACAGGATTTTTGATGAAGTAGCTTTACGGAGTCATATGCTTCGGAAAATGCAAAAATGTGGTGCCTGTGCACCAATGGCAAACAGTGAGTTTTTTTTCAGACAGCATCATGTGCTTTATCACAGGCACAGAAAACACAATTTGAAGCACAATTATCGATACAAGAGGTTATACCACCATTTCTTGCAGTTACCCGGCTAACAGTCATGTCGGGCTACATTTGGCTGGGATGCAGCACATCTGGTATACGGTCAGTCGTGGCTTACATCATCAGAATTGAGTAAGGGGTGATACTTGTAGTGAGAAGTGCAGCTGATTACTGGACAATCGAACATGGACCATGTGCGGAATGAGGTATGTGGCCCACAACAAGAAATAAAAGGCTGATAATGGTAACTGTCTGAAAACTGGTGGAATGATAAAAAAAAACAGAATTTGCACTATAGATTAAAATTAATTAAAATAAATCTCAGAGACAGTAAAGAAGAAAGAAAATAGAAATATAGTTACTTATTTTTTTGAAGATGGCTGGAGTCGAAATACAGCTTTAAAATTAATTTTAAGCAATATTGGCTGGGTATACGTTTACACCAGAGAGGTCTCCAAACCCGCAACTGTTACGTAGTGCAGCTTTAAATAATCACTTTAGCTGTGCCAAAAATAGCCTTTCATACTACACACATCATGAGAATGACTAGTGTATCCAAATATGCAGCATTCATCAAGCAGTAGGTGAAGATTTCTCGGATGATCTGTGTTGTGAGACATTTTGAAGCACCACAGCAGAAGTACCATAGCACAGTACGCTACCCCATGATTCATCTAGCCTTTCTTAGAAAAATGAAGTTAAACAGAGGAAGGTGCGCAGTCGGGTGTGTGTATTTAGTGTGCTGCTGCTCAGAGGTTAGCGGTACTTACGTTTTTGTCAGGTAAAAGATCATTAAACTCCTCATGGTTCATCCTCTACAGCTTGATGTTGTGTGAGTATGGATTCAGGATACATGGCAAATCTATAAATATAATAATATAATATAATAATAAAATGATATAAAAAATCTATAATATATGTCTGAATGGGGCGTTTAGGGAATAGCAGGATGTTTCTAGACGTGGTGTGACTTATTAACATTGGTAAGAAGGCAGGAGTAGAGCATCTGATGTGGCGTAGATGCTATGCACTGGCATACTAAGGCCTTCTGCTTTACCCATCTAGCAGTGCATACTGGGTCCAATCAAGTATGTACTGTCTGAGTAGGTGATTTGGGATGCAGCCTTTGTTTCCACAAAGGAATCTTAAAAAAGGTTCTTAAAGAGCCTCTCATCGATTGTTTCTGGCATTGTTTAAATAAATGAAAACACTAAATTGTCACACTGTGTGCTTGACATATCAAGCACGACCAGGCCAAGCAGCCAAAGTGCCAGTTAGAGTAGAGCATTCCAGAAATCAATCAGAGCCCAGGTGGAGTCATATTGCATATACCAGCAACCAATCAGAGAACCATGTTCCACTAGCCAATCAGAACACTTACGCTAACCAATCAAACAGTATCAAACTGACTGCAGGATTTCAACAGTTAGATTTCATTATTCAATCAAAAGTAATCTACTGGTCAGATTGCAGGACTCCCGTATCAAATCAGATAACAGCATTCCAAAAGTCAATCAAAGAGCAGACTTCAAATAGTCATTCCAACATCTATTCAAAATGCAGAATTCCAGGAGCCAATCAGAAAGAAAGGCTTAAACAACTGATCAGAGAGCAGGATTTAATTAGCCAATCAGAGCCCAGCCTGGTTTGCTTAGCCTCTAGCTTTGCTTTACTTCTTTTTGTGCAAGTATTGATTTTTACCACATGGTGGCAATATTGTCCAGGGAAAGATACAGTTCATGCAAAAGACTTGCAGTCATGCTCGGCTCATGTTTGATCTATTGGTTTGGCTATTTTTGAAGAAAGCTAAGGTATTAAAACGGTTACTGAATTACAGGGAATTTATTTTCCCATTAAATATTACAGAGAAACTAATTTTACACATATATGACAAATAATAGTTAACTGTACTCAGTAATAGGACCTGGAGCTTATTTAGACAATATTTTTATGTTGATTAGTTGTAAGATGGCCCTGGAACTGCTATTTATACACAGTATAGAGCAATAATCAAGTTTTATCCTTAACAGACTCGAAAACCCTGCCGCATTAGTCTGCATTGACTCACAGATTTGCTTTATTTATTTATTTAATTTGTATTAATGTTTTGTTAGTGTTACTTTAATGTTACACTATTATGTGTACCTAAATAGAACAACACACAACAGAATAGAATAGAATAGAATAGAATAGAATAGAATAGAATAGAACAGAATGGGATGCAGATCTTGTGGTCCTGCCTTCTTCTCCGCTACAGTAATTATTATCAGGTTTTTCCAGTTGATCCTCGGGATTTTAACTGGTTTGGGATTTTAACAGGTCACCAGGAACAGTAGGTCTATATATTTTAACCAGTTATATTTAAAACCGGCTAGAGAGTAATCCGTGATGGACCATGCCTACACTGATGCGTACACAGTTACCCAACCCCTCCAGTCATAGACATTTTGATATTCTTCCAACAGGTGGCACTAAAGAGCTGTTTAGAAGCTGGAACGATAAATGTCTTATCCACGTGGTGTGCTCTATAGATAAAACCAATTAGAACATCTGTTCTGTGCATACAACTCACTTTAGTCACTGCCATATTTAAACTGGAGTTTCAATAGACAGCATACTTTCTTAATCAGACGCTGCGAGTAGACACTAGAAGAAAGACACGCCCAATATCACTGACAGACTGGAAAGACTTACATCAGTTTCTTTTACCATCCTTCACATCAGTATATAACTCTCTAGAACAGGTTTACTGAACTGGCCAGTCGGGTTTAACATTTACATTAAGATGAAACATTTTACATTTTTTAACAACCAACAATCCACAGATTCTCTGATAGTACTTAACATGCTGCCCGTCTTCTCTGATCCTGCCACTAAACCCTACCAGAAAAAACAAAACAAAAAACAAAACAAAACTATAAGCCATTTCAAAATCATTGATACCTCTCTCTGGCTGTCAAGACAGGCTGGTCTTCTATTAAATTAAATTAATCAGCTCAGTGATTCACTGAGTCGATATTTGTATGATATATTGTTTGATACATACTTAACATTCCTGGGACTAAAAGACTTGAACTTGCTCATACTTCGGCTTATCGGCTGATTATGAATCAGCTGCGTCCGTATACAGTATTTCATACTGAACATCATTAGTACACTTTAGTACAATGGAAATACAAACTGGGCTAATAGACATGTTCAACATTGCAGTGTAAAAAGTTCTTTCTTGGTACAATCTAAAAAAAAATATTTAATGTGGTAACAAGCAATTAAACCCATTTTATTCAACCTAAAAATACGGTTTCAATGAACAATTGTTATTTTTTTAGTTGAAGAAATGTTAGCACTACACTTTTTGAAGTGTAAAATAATTTAATATTCGATAAAATATAATAGATTAACAGAATTGAGTATTCTGTAGAATAGAATAGAATAGAACAGAATAGAATAGAATAAAAACATCATTGTGTATTACATTTTTCTTTCAGTCGTGACAAAATAGATGTTATTTAAAGCTTTTAATTAATGTGAGGAATTGATTTAGTGCAGTGACCTTTAAAATGAGGTAATAACTATAATATTCACTGCTTCAGATGGGCCTTATTTATTGAACCCGGATACCAGGTTATTTGAGACTTTCAGTCTCTATTCTCAGATGATCTGGAACAGCTGTTTCCTGAATAATTAGAAGATCTAACATGTAGGACTAATTCGCTGGTCATACTGATGTCCAGTTATCTCCTTTGCTTAATGGTCCAGCTCTGGACAATACTGTGAAATACTAGCCATCTCTCACGCTTCATTCTATCTTGTAATCAGTTTGACAGTGTCTGATGTAAAAGCTCGCCTGACAGAAGAAGCGAGCGAGAAATGGACAAACTTCAGGCTTCTAGTTATCATACTGGTGTAATAGTACATGAGTAAATACCACGCGGGGAAATGAGGATTTTGTGTTACTGCTGAAATGCACTTCATCAAATGTGTATTACGGGGCCTCGCATGAACATTGTGTTATTGGGTTTCTCCTCTGCCGGCCTTTAAATGAAGGCACACTGTCAATCCCACACTGGTGTTTACACTCCTCTCTGTGGCAGGAGAGAGTAAACAGAGGAGCAGTGCTGGAGGGGCTGGGGGGATTACGTTTCCATGGGATCTACTCTCAATAGTGGGACTATACACTCCTCAGTGGAAAATACAGTCAACTCTGGCTTTGAGACTGTCACTGTTCACTGCTGCCTCACGAGCTGAGCACGCCCAGTCTGTCCCGAGGAGAGAGCTTTAAACACAAGACACGCTGAAAACGAGCTGCTTCAGAAGTGTTCACGAGCTCACTCTGACATCTCAACCAGATTAATAATAATAATTAAAAAAAAAAAAATTATATATATATATATATATATATATATATATATATATATATATATATATATATATATATATATATATATAATAACAATTATTATTATTATTATTGTTATTATTATACACTGTAAATTATTATTTTTTTATAAAGTAAAATGTTGCACTAACGAAGTATTTAAGTAATGTTCGAATTAAATTAAATTATATATATAAATGCATGTGGTCTATCCTCGTAATAATAATAATAATAATAATAATAAATTAGTAGTAGTAGTAGTAGTATGACATATTCGATGTTGTTCCTTATCAACAACCACAATTATTCAACTTGATAATCAAAGAGAAAACAGAATCAACAAAAGGTACGTATAAAATAACATTTATTTCTATCAAAATTCACAGAGAAATGTACAGCTAGTAACAGTGAAGCGATATTTCATTCACCACGAACAGATGAACAGGGTTTTATATCAGTTTGTGACCCATTTGAGATGATTCAGGACTGTAACAGATTTGATTTGATCGGGGCACAACATCAACACAAAGAGAAGTCCCAAATAGAGGAGGCCAAGATCCTCAGACCATCAGGTCCTCAGACCATCAGATCTTCAGACTCTCACTCCCTCAAACCATCAGACCATCAGATCCTCAGACCACCATCGTCTTTTGTTCTTTACCATGGCACGGTTTTACAGAGTTTCAGCTAAAGGAACGACGTGATAAAGATTGAATAATAATAATAATAATAATAATAATAATAATAATAATGTTAGTATAGTCTCTTTTTAAAGATGGAGAAAATGCTTCTATTAATTGCACCATTATCACACGGAGACTTAATCCGCTCTGTAAATAATCTAACAGGATCGTAACATGTAAAGAATTTCAAATACACAATTTACATGAAAATACTGGTTACTCTTTAAACGCAGCTCCTCTGCAGGCGGAGCTCTTTGTGAGTCACAACTTTTAACTGGTAACCAATTTAATCTGGAACACTAGATGTGTGTCAGTCTCTGTCTGTCCGTTTCAGTCTGTGTTTTTCTTCTGCGGTGAGTGAAGCAGAACTCTTTATGTACAGAAGACTTCATGAAGGAGAACAGGAGGCGCGCAAAGTCTTCTTATAGACACAACACTCTCTCAACAAACAGCCGAGTCCTGTTTAACACATGCCTGATTGATGGGGTATAGAGGTGTGTAGTAAATAGTTGGGTCTGTTTTGTGGCCTTTGAGGTTGTAGACATGTAGACCAATCAGGTAGGCTTTACTAGTGTATGTAAGTAATGCAAGTAATGTACTTGATTCAAAAGTGTATATCATTTTCTATATAAATAAAATCCATTACAACAAAACACTATTGTTTGTTCAATTATTTATTATTTTTTAAATAACTGCGCCCATGTTTTTTTATTTATATACACGTTGGAATCAAGTGCATTTTTTGGACCACTTAAGATACTGAAGCCTTCACACATGTTTTATAAACTACAGGCCTGTTATATAGACCTACAGATCAGTTCTATGGTCTACGGATCAGTTCTGCAGCCTAAAGGCTGTTCTGTAGCCTGTAGATGCCCGCTCACTGTTTCTCCGGGGTGTTGTTGACCAGAGGCCCGTAAAGTCCGTTCGTGTAGCTCTGCTCCTTGTGTAAGAGAGTCCTATCTCGGATCAGGTCAGTGAACGCGTAGTCCATTGGCGGCCTGAAGCCCAGGGTGGGCATGAGGCCCGTGCTGGAGTAAGGGCTCATGAAGGCCAGGCCTCTGCTGTGGGCTGAGTACGCAAGGCGCAGCGGGCTGAGGCCCAGCGGGGCGCCGAGCGGGTAAGCGCCGCCGTCCGGTCCGAAGTGCGCCGCGCCGTTGGGCTGCAGAGGCGAGAAGGCGGAGCGGTTGCTGAGTGGCATGGCTCCGGTCAGCAGCGGCCTGGGCCCTGCGGCGGCGGAAGAGGAGGAGGACAGGGTCACCTGCGCGCCGGGCAGAGCTCTCTCCTGCGCCCAAGGCTCATCGGGAGCCTTGGCGTGTTGGCCGCCGTTGTTGAGGATCTGCTCGATGGCCTGCACCACGTCCTTCCCGCAGCCCTGCAGCACGAGCTCGAGGACGCTGCGCTTGTGCGTGGGGAAGACACGCGTCAGGATGTCGATGGCGTTCATGTGGCGCGACGAGGCGGTCGAGGGCTCCGGAGAGGGCTCCGGCTCGTCTTTATCTGTGTCCGAGGCGCCCGAGTCCGAGCCCGAACCCAGCGGGCTGACGGAGGGGGGCGTGTCTTCGCCGTCTTTCGCGATCTTCGGGGCTGGAGAGCTCACGAACGACTCGCCGTCGCCGTTCTCCGAGCCGGAGCCGTGGCGCGCGTCTGGGGACGACATGCCGGGCAGAGGGTCGGGGTCAGAGGGCGCGGGCGTGGATTTAGCAGCGGGCGGCTGAGTGGTCTTCGGGAAAAGTTCGAACTTCTGCATGTTAGAATCTGTAAGAGCATAAACAGTTCCATACATATTAAAATAAAACACTTAAAAACTCTTATAAAAACTAGAAACAGTTATAAACCAGTTATAAAAAAAACTAATCCAGCTCTGCATTTAAAGTATTTTCTACGTTTGTGTGTATTTTATGTACAAACTGAGCAGCCTGCAAAAACCTTCTACAATTTTTAAGCAATACATTAAGTTATTTTTGGTTGGGGGGTGGGCTTGGGTGGTCTCCACTCCACTTACCTGTGCTCGACTCGCTGCTCACAGGCCCGAACACGTCGTAGCTCTGGCGCGGGGGGATGATGCCGTTGGCGGCGGCGAGTGCGAGCCCCTCAGCAGTGCCGTAGAGCAGCTGCAGCTCGCGCGCCTCGTTCTCCTCCTGGGCCTGCTGCCGCCTCAGCGCCACTTGCGCAGCCATGACGCGCTGGCGCTCGGCGATGAGCGTGCACTTGGCGCACATGCAGTCCTTCCAGCGGCAGTAGCGCTTGTGGCCCTTAAGCGCCGACACCACGCCGTGGTTCCGGCACCGCGCGCACTTGGGCGTGCGCGGGTACTTCTCGGCGGCGCGCAGCAGCAGCGGCGGCCCGCGCAGGAGCCCTCCGGCCATGGACACGGGGATGGAAGAGGCGGCGGCGGCGGCGGCGGCGGCAGCGGCAGCCGAAGGGTGGACCTGCGAGCCCGCCTGGGATGAGGGGATATCCGGGCGAAGATCCATGACGGTCAGCGGCCGAGAAGAGACCAGGTCAAGAGTGCGGGGGCTACAAAGCGCAGGCCGAGGGCTTAGACTCGAGGAGGTCAGAACCGCACGAGCATCCAATCAGAACGGGCTGAGCTCTGTTCTTAACGGCCTGCTAAAGTCTCTCGCCACTTTTTCAAAGCGAGTCCGTTTCTGTAATCTTCAGCCTGTTGCGTTTCAGTCCATCGCTTATCTAATCGACCGCCTTTCTCTCCACGACTGAAGGTGTGAGCACGAGGACCTGCCCGAAAATAATTAAAAACTAGTTGCGCGAGCGACAAACTCCACTTAATGAAACACAGAAAAAGAAGGGAAAAAAAAGTTTGGATGCTTCTCGAGCTGCAGGTAGAAGCAGTGCAGCTTTGGCCTCAGCGTGAGACACTATAACTTCCCGGAGAGACTGCAGTGGATACACATCCCTCTCTCTCTCTCTCTCTCTCTCTCTCTCGCCCTCTCTCTCTCGCTCTCCACACTCTCTCTCTCTATTGTTGCTCCTGCGCTTTCATTACACTAATTTGACAACAATGTGGCGCCCGTCATTGGCCAAAGCGCGGAGCTGCGATCTGATTGGCTGTCGCGCGTTTTCAACTGTGTCCACCTGCGCGCTTTTCTCCAATAACGAGCGTCACGCGGGGCGAAGGCGGCAAAGTTTCAGCGCGGAAACTCAGTCCCAGTAAACAGGGCGGGAAAGCCCGTCACTGAAAACCACTCAGCTGTGTGTGTGCAGCGTTTCTCCACTGATGTAGACTGTAATGTCATCAGTTAATGTATATGTTTTAGTCCTTTTGCTATAGTCGTGTTTTCTCTGTGAAAGGAATCCTGTAGTGCTATGAATGCAGTAGCCTGCCTCGCAGCTCTGCTGTTTTAAAAAGTTTCGATCACAACATTTTTGTTTTATTTCCCATGAATGAGACAAGAAACGCAGTGTTTTAAGAAGTGCTCCACGATGCAGCAGATTAAGTTAAAGTGCAGGAGGCCGAGGAAAAGGTAAGCTTATTTATTAGTGTACGACACTTACACTATTACTCTACACATCATATAATGAAATTACACATTACAGAAACACGCTTACAATACTGATATTTACTAATGCTGTTTTAAATGTTCTATGAATTCAAACTTGTCACATTTAACCCTATTAACTCATATATGCAAATATAGTTTTTATACATGGTGATCTTTACGTTGTATTATTGTAATGTTATTAAATAGGTGTCTAGTTTAGCTGTAACAGACTCTGTTTTTTGTATTGATGTATTTTCTGTGTATGTCTGTCTGCATGTTGACATGACACTGATATTTGTCGTTGTAACTTGTTGTGATTTTAATCGTTGTGCATGTAATCTGTGGCTTATGAAGACTTGTTATGCTGACAAATATCCTTGTCAGACGCCATGCCAACTGTGTTCAGCCGCAGGCTCATCTCAGCTGTTAGACCTATTTGACAATTCGGACTCATATTCTCTTTATTGACAAAAACATTTTTATTATTATTATTATTATTATTATTATTATTATTATTATTATTATTATTATTATTATTATTATTATTATTAACAACAACAACAACAACCACCATAATAATAATAATAATAATAAAGAGCATGAGTAGACTATTATTATACTATCATTATTAATTCTAGTAATACTAGTAACAAAAATGCAGCTCTTTGTAATTTAAATAATTATGTATCATTAACGATGATAATTTCTGTATATGTGTAACATAATTATAATATTCGAATTTAGTATACTTAATATTTTATTATAAATAAAAATATAATAATCCCACAATATAAACTGACGATCTGTATAAAATACATTTAAATGCAATGAACTACATTTTAAGTTAAATAAAAAACTTAGAAAACTAATTGATTAAATCCATGTTTAAAACCATCTTTATCTATGACTATTTCTCCATATTAATCTCTTAAATTCTATCAAATTTAAAGTCTAAAGAGAACTTTTTTAAAGGTTTGTAGGCCCTACTTATCTACTAAAGAGCCTGCTAAATCTTTAAAACTCTCTGCATTAAAAGTATGACAGAAACACACGCAACGCTCAGTGCGCCCTATTTTAAAACACGTCATATTATAGCAGAGGTTTAACTAGACTGTATTAAATGACATTAAGCTACACTTGCTAAAACGTGTTCAACTATTGTACATTACATTCTATTAAATTATAGTATTTAGCCCTAAAATAATATAGAAAATAATCTAATAATATCTAATAAAACGGACCGAATTTGAGCCTATACTAAACTACATTATATTTATTAATTATCCTGAGGTATATCTATTTAAAATAAATCACACTATACACCACATACTGTAATATATATTTAAATATATATTTATTAAACTATATATATATATATATATATATATATATATATATATATATATATATATATTATAACAATTATGTTAAACATTTATTATTATTGTATTACATTCAATTGTATTAAACTGTAACCTGTATTAAATTACAGAACGTTAGAATATATCTCTATTTAATATAAAACTTTATTAAAAAACTAAAATAACTAACAAACTAGAACTGACTGTAGTCTACAAACCTCACCGCCTACACTAATTACATCGGTGTGCATTAAACTATATCATAGTTCCCTGATAATAGACAGTCTGTATTTTTACATTCAATTAGAACTTGTTTGCTATCTGTATTTAACCTCTACCGTATGAAGATTTATAAGCAGATATGATTAGATACCGTTTATTACTTGAGTCGTTGTAATTATTTCATTATAAAGATCGGCTTCTGTATATCTCAGACTTTGTGGAAAAGCTATACTTTTATGCTTTTATGTTTCGTTTGAAAACATTGGCTTATAATAAGTATTTGAGAAAATAAAGGATGTCCTCTCGTTTTCATTTCCAGGAACATAAAGAGAACATCTGTGCGCCGTATTTATTATTTATCAGCGCCGCTCGGCTCAGGACTCATCTGATTCCCCCGGTATCTGCTGGAGTCTGGACACCGCGTCATTTTCCCACCCGTGTTCCGTCAGGCCCCACCCTCGCGTGCTAGGACTGGGTAATAGTTCTCACTCACTATGAGTCCGCCGACGTTAAGTAGCAACCAATCACAGCGCAGGAGGGTGGGCTTAGCGGAATACGGGTGGGGAAGAAAGTCCTGTCTGTGCGTCTTTTCCTTCAGCGCTTCTCTGTGTTTACATACGGAATCACAGTAAGCAAATGCCATCTGCCCCACCGCCCTCTCATCTACACCTTCAATTACCCAAGCAGAGCACTAATCGAGGCGATATTAAACTAAATCTTTCTGACATTCAAAGTCATTATCTCCACGTCTCTCTCTCCCCCTCTCTCTCTCTCTCTCTCTCTCTCTCTCTCTCTCTCTCTCTCTCTCTCTCTCTCTCTCTCCCCCCCCCCTCTCTCTCTCTCTCTCTCTCTCAGAAGGACTGAAAAATAGCCATTTTCAAAAAGCAACTCGGCGCGCAGAATAAATCCTTACATTGTCAAACCAAGTCGTGCTTAAGGAAAATACAGCCGATTGTTTACTCTGTTTAACTAATAATCGATAATAAGATAGACTAAGATAGACTAATAAGACTATAGCCCTGGCTTCATACTAAACAGGAAGATGTGGGTAGTATGTTTTGTGTTGGTCATAAATGCACTCATGTCATATATAAACTTATATCTTAATATATAAGAAAATAATATATATATATATATATATATATATATATATATATATATATATATATATATATATATATATATATATATATATACATTTAATGATACAAATATTTAATGATTAGAATGATACGAATCATGAACTGACGTTTACAACTGCTCTAAAATTGAACAAAATCCTTTTATACATCATATGCTTTGAATTATTCTAGATGTCTAGACGACTTATTTAACGTTGGAATGTGGTACGAGAGATACCTAGACAACCGTGTACATAAAAACACTGAAACTTTTTTTTTTTTTTACAATAATCGAAACGAATAATCGAACGGATATTCGCCATTTCGTTTGATCAACTCTTAAAAGTGAAGCAGGCTCCCCCGTTCTAATCCACAGAGCGCTGTTTTATTATTATTATTATTAGTTTTGTAATCTGCCTACATAATGAGCTCAACCTACACCCACCACTTCAAAACTCTTTAATTGAATGGGCGTCTCTGAATTCCAATTAAATGCCCCCGGGGCAATTAAAAGTGACTGTGAGCACTTAAGAAATTCAACATTCTTTCAACAGTTCATCAGACCTGTGCATCAAAACCCCATACGGGCCCTTTCACTCGCTTTAGACACTCCACAGATGAGTGAGTTTTACACGCTTTTTTCAAAGCGCCACAAAGGAGATGCTTGACCCAACATATGTAACAGCATGTCTCTGTTCCTGCGGCGGCCCGGAGAGCTTTTGTGGAGGCCTTTTCTCCCCGCTGCTGGCCGGCGTGCCTCCCGGGGCCGCCGCTGCACGGGGCGCGCTGAGGTTAGAGTAGCAGATACAGGGGGGACAGCGGGGGCGCGTTTACACGCTTCAGCTCATCACCAAGTCCTCATTAGGTTGTTAACCTCTGCGCGCCAATGAAAGGCGGCCGCTCGGCTCCGCGCGGCTCAGCTCAGCTCAGGCATCCCCCTCAGGCCACAGCAGCCTACGCTAAAGCAGCGCTTGTACTGCGGAGCTTCGCTCTGAGAACATTTGGGGGCTACTTCTGAGAGGCTCTGCTCTCCTCTCCGCCTTCATTTTAGTCAAGGTCACTTGGCTGCAACTTGATATCCAGTTTACTGGACATGGCATCCCACAGTCTAGATAAGATCTCCACATAAAGGTTGCTTTTTGCAGAATTTCGCGCGAGCTCATCAGCATCCTAAAAGAACCAAACGCACAGCCGGTCCACTCAGTCCGTTCCGTGTCCGAAGTTTGGACTGTGGAGCCAGGTCACCTCACAGCGCCGCAGATTCACCAGATTTATTCACTTATATCAAACACATTAAAAACGCATTAAATGAACAGAGGCACGAGCGCGCTCGTCCGCCCGTGTATGTGTGTGTGTGTGTGTGCACGTTGCAGGTATAGCGGCCAATTAAAACGCTCCAGTCCTCCACATCTGCCTCCCTTTGCGAGCGGATGGAGGAGAAAAGCAGGAGGCCGCTGAAAGAGCGCTCATTGAGATCACAGATGGAGTTCGGGGGGTTTTCTGCTCGAAATTTGAGAAACACCATTGTTCCAAATCCAAACTCAATGTGTTCCCGCACAATAGCCGCGGCTTTGAGCTGCGCCGACTCAATCGCCCTTGTTTTTTAAACTTGAAGTGTTGAGCACAAAGCGCGGCCTCCTAAATGTCAGGTCTGCTCCTGCGCTCCGGAAAAAAAAGCAAAAGAACACAATTCTGCAGCAATAATTACTCTGCTTCAGTTCGCACGCCGCTGCGCCCATTCACAGCCCTTTAGCCCCATTTAACGCTTTATCCACTGCGCCATAAGCCGAATAACACAGCTTTCATTTCTCCCACTGACAGGAGATCGCAGAGCAGAGCCGAGAGAAAGAGACGAGTCCGCCAAAGGAAACTCGGGCAGGTAGTATTTACTGTTTAAAACACACATATTTGCCCACTTATAGCTCGTGTTGTACACAAGCACGAAGATCAGGAAACCGGTTACTGACATATCAAATAAAAGAATATGAAAAATTTAACAATATTATCCATATTCATCTAAATATGATCACACACCACGGGTTTGTTTTATTTTATTCTAATACACGTGACCAAAAGCTGGTACTTTCAGAAGAGACAGCAAAACGCTTTTAACTTTTAAAGTGAATGTAACCGGAGCTTTAGATCTTGTTTTTTTAGTAATCTTTGATCTTATTCATTTCTTTCGATACATACATAAATATATATACATATACACACATATATACATACATGCATGCATACACACACACGTGTGTATATATATACGCACGCAGTGGGTTTAAAAATCTGAGACCACTAGTGAAAATGGCAATCTTTTTTTTACATTGTTTCTAATTTATTGTAAAGTTGTTTATTACGAATTACATTATTATTATTATTATTATTATTATTATTATTATTATTATTATTATTATTATTATTATTATTATTATTATAGAAGCTTTGACTGTTTACAGGCATTACAGATGTGAGTTTTGCTTTAATGAGCGCGTATTCCTAAAACACTCAGTAGATGATCAGTAGATCAAATCCACCTGATAGTGTCTGAACACGAGCTTCAATGAAAGGAATAAGCTGAAAATCTGAACCTCTTTTTTTTTAATCACCCCCAAATATGCTTAGTTTCCCAATCTGCTTCAGTCGGAACAGCTTTATTTCACTCACTACAACTTTTATGAGAACTAACTAACTAACTAAATAAATAAATACATTTTTAAAAAATCCCAATTGTTTATTTCTGGGTTGAAATTGAATAAATACCTGATTTTGTGACCTCAGACCTTCACTGTGTGTATCTGAGGGATGTTTTAAGGTGATGTAATTATTCGAGCTGATGTAAGAGAGAGATTTCTGAAGTAGAGGCGATCACGCGGACATGTGGCGGCGGTATTACGGCCATGGTAGAAAGTTTACTTGTAGCTTGTTTTTGAACTTTTATTACGCCCCGCAAACAGTACAGACGTCAAAGAGCAAGCATGTGAACCAGGTAGACCCTCAGCCCTGTGCTACCTCATACTATGTTCTAGCAGTAACAGCGCGGTGCTCTAAGCGGTTAATTACCAGAACAGACCTGTTAATAACCATCACGTTTTATTTGTGTTCATGCAAACTTGCTCTAATTTCCACAGTAAGTTTCTTTAAACAGCTGTACAAATAACAGCAGCGGGTTATAGCGGTGAGCACAGCGAGACTACACAAGAGAAGGAAATACATCGCACGGACGGAGGAGCTACGGATAAAGATAAAGAGTTGTGTAAAGCTGTTCTCCGCAGTGCGGGGTGCTGAGCTTCTTTGTGCCCTCCCCTCTCTCTCTCTCTCTCTCTCTCTCTCTCTCTCTCCCTCTCTCTCTCGTCGTGTCGGGCTGCTGTCGTGTCTGAGAAAGTAAACTGAGAGAGTGACCCTCCTCAGCTCAGACTGGGATTCCTGCCTCTCAGCCTGGCCGGGTTTAAAAGGCGCGCTGCTGCTTCAAAGGGGAGATTTCTGCTTCTCTCGTCATGCACGGGCCTCCATCCGTGACCCTTAAAGACTGGTTAAACAGCGCTGAACGATCCGCTCTTTGTTAGGCAGGGATTCACAGAGCACCTGATGCGGCCAGCAGTGTGGGACCCAGCCACGGCCGGCCATTCAGCTCCGCCTGATGGAGATGTCTCACAGGCTGACGGCTGCTGACCACTGCTTACACGGAGGAGTAGATTAAAAAGGGTCACCGTACTCACTCACTCACTTCACCAAGTGCCACACACTCAGCTGAGGAGATTACGAGGAAGCGTTTTTTCTTAGTGTATAGCTCATCACTTCACATTTCTTCACGGTGTAAACTCTGATTGGTTTGACTGTTGTTCCACTATTAAAGCTGATCTAACTAGTCTTCTCCACCAGTCAGCATTAAACCCGTCAGCTTCATTGAATATTCGTTTGACAGCCCAACTCACTTTTTATCTTTTTTTTTATTAATATGTTGTAACTGTTTTTAAATACTTTTATCACTATAGTTCTATAGTATAAAACCACGAATAAATTAATTGGAATATAGTTATTTAACACTAACATTAATAATATGTGGACATTACTTAATGTACACACAACACGCTCGCACACACACAAAAAATCAGAAACCTTTAAATGTTTACATAAATATTACAGTTTCCTAATATTTCGTATTAATGGAATAAATAAGGCTAAAACATCGGACCTTTTTGTTTAAAAGCCTTAACGTGGGCAATTTCATAAATTTGCTTTAATTTGATAGTGAACTAGAAATAATGCAATACTAAATATTTATTGTTCATTTAATTTTGTAGTGTCATAAATCTTCTTTGTTGTCTCAGGATGATCAGATTTTGTCTGTATATCCATATTTATATGGAGAAAACAAAAATAAAACTAAAACAAAGCAGATTTTCAGTGTAGTTTCAGACTTTTGTACTCTACACATATAGTATATCCAGAGAGCAAGCATCAAAATTATGACCAACTGCCTTAAAGACCACACATCAGCCCATTAACAATGTTTCACAGTACCAACAAATGCCCCATGCTGTAACAGCAGCAAATTCCTTTGGTACCATACATAACTATTTTAGTTTAGTTTTTTTAAAGGTTTTAGAAAGTTTTAAAACATGTAAAGGGAAATTCCAACAAACTCTCAGAATGTCTGCAGAAAACCGTTGACGTGAACTGCTCAAGCAACTTGTTCAAAACTGTTCATAGTGGTGACTAAAGGAAATCAATAACTATCTTGTGTCTAGGACCTTGTATTGCAATAGTTTTATTAAAAGCTTTGAATTTTCACATTTTCATAGGAAAATGGAATGATTTAAATCTACTCATGGTGGAGGGGTGAACAAGTAAAGCAAAATACTACTGAAATACTGTTTCCTTTTGATTTCCCACAATGTAGTTATCAACATCCCACACATTCCCAATTTCTCCAACTAAACACTGACTTAGTTTACAATTTAACCAGCGTCTGTCTTTTAAACATTGAACTACTTTGTTGCTCCAGCTATGATGGTTTTATATGTAATCACAAATTTACTAAGGAACCCCTGAAGATCCCTCTTTTTAAGGGTGTACAGTAAATTCCACTCGGCTCTGAACACAGTTAGCAGAATCTGGACTACAGTTTCATTAAAAAAATTATTAAATAGCTTTGCTTTTCTGTTATGGTCTTTTACAGTCAGCACTTAACAAATCTAGACCTACTGATTAATCTCTGGTCTGTTTTCACTCGGCTCAATATTCAACTGCCTTCCCTCTGCCACGTCGACAAATAAGACAAGTCGGATCAAGTTGAAAGAAACATCATCACTCTATCCAATGATCAGTACTTCCGACCAGCCCGTCAGTGCTAGTTGTGTCTGTACAAGGCCCACGTCTGCACACATTAGCCAAACACTCAGTGATAGAAACAGTAATATCACACATCATAGGAGCTGTACAATCAGCATTAGGGCCCCAGGCTGGAGGAGGTACCTGTCCTTTCTGCATCAGTGGAAGTTTGGCATTAGAAGCAGAGTAGCTTACCTGCTGATGGTCTTTCTCTATCAGCAAGAAGCAGCAGGATGTAGGACTAGCCATCTAAAGCACAGAAGAGATGTTCTACAGCTTACCCTCTGCTATAACACCATGAGAAGTGAACACAAGAAGCATGCTGGTTTAAATTTAAACAACATCTAAATCCAGCAACTGCTATTTATACTGTGAAAATTGGACCAATGAATCTAAAATAGCTTGGAAAATATTCTAGTTCCATTATTTTTTTTGTTACTGAGCAAAGAAAAATATGCATCTCCAAAAATATTTGGAGATGCATATTTTTCTTTGCTCAGTAACAATATGGTGCATTCTGGAAAACCTGGAAAAATGGAATGACAAACATTTCTGTCAAGGATGGAATTTATCTTAAGGGGCCCATAGACCACATGTCTCACATTTTATTGTTTTTATTAGGACAACTTCTCACCTTTGTGTCTTCTGTTCCTCTTAGAATCAGATACCGTGTTTAAAAGGTGACACAGAATGCATTTAATCAGCATTTAAAATTGTTCTCTGATGTCTATAGAAGGTATTTGACTCTGACTGGGGTAAAAATGCCCACATGTGGTTTCACACACTCATTTACACCCAATGACTCATTTCTAGAATCAAATATTTAGCCTTTTTTGGGGAGCTCTGCTGATTTGCTGGTTTCCAGTGAGACACTGCAGCGATTATACCGAAGCAACATCTTGAAACAGACACGAATATATAATGAACCTCTGTGTAATAAGCTGCATGGTCAGATATATTAGTTACTTGGAGCTTTCTAGTATTTGACATTACCTACACTAGCCACTGGCTTTCAATCTCACCATCCACACAAAGTATGAAACTTTCATAAAGCAAAAGATAAAATCTCACAGCATGGCTGATACCTACAGGCTGCAGTTGGGGTGGTGATGCAAATAAAGGTGGAACACTTCTCTTCAGTGTCTAACGCTGAGCAACTGCGCAAAGTTGTACAAGGTTTGAGAAACTTTGCTGAGTTAAAAGCAAACAATCAGCTTACAATTAAAGTTGTCTGGTTACAGATGTGGAATATGAAACTGGTTTCTTATTGGCCAGCTTGTTTTGCGATTTTTCCGTTCCACCTTAAATGGTGCTGCAGTTACATTCTGGCACCTGCACAAGCTGTAGCGGAGCAGAGCATTCAAATAAGCCAGCTTCAGCCTCGTTTAAGGATTAACTGTATCGTTGGCGGTTATGTTTCTTGGAAAGGGTGTGAACTCTCAGCCTGAACCAGTATTTCTGCACTCAGTTCATCATTTTCGTTGCTGTTGGTCCGTTGTCAATGTATATAAATATTAATGGGTAAAGGCTGTTACTTAACCGTGTAGAATTTTGGAAATTATTTGTTGCAATAGCCTCTTTTGCAAATGCGGAATTTGTATTAGAAAGTGGAAACAATAGTGTTTGAGGTTCATGTAGCAAACTCTTCTTATTCAATTACACCAACACAAACACAGTTTTCTATTTTATAGCGCTTTTAGGACAGATGTACATAAATGACCTCTGGTCTGATAGGCTGAAGTGTATTGTGCTGTACTGCTAGAGGCAGAATATATAAATATAATTTTTTAATGACCAAAAAAATTAATTCAAAAAGAGCTGTTTGTGGATGTGGAACAGTAAAAACACAGCGAGAAAATGTTTTAAATTATATATAAATGATTTTTTAAAGAGTGTAAGTGTAAAAAAGATGTTAAGGGATCTTCAAATAATGTAAAGGTTCTATACCAGTAAATGGTTTCCCTAGAATCATGCCTTTAAGCCAGGAACCAACTACCAATCTTCTGCATCCTAAGCTACATTAAGCAACTTTTTTCAAACCATGATCTACTCATTGCGTTCAGAGATTGTTTTCATTATTAACAACAGCCTGATCTGCAAGTCTGGCCCACTCACCTGTGAAAAGAAAGAACAAGAACAGTAATATTGATTTTTAACAGTGCTGTGAATGAGGCGAGGCGAGGCTAGGTATTTTCAGGGGAGTGTGTGAGGGAAGGAAAAAAAATGGAGATGTTTTTTTAAGGCATAATGTCTTCTGTGGAAGTTCGATTCAGTGAACTCATTAAAATGTTGAAATTGCTTGCGTGAGAACTAGCAGAGCAACACGCAAAGCAGCGCAGGAATGAAACAGCCCCAGGATGAAGAAGTTTAAGAAAGGTCAAGTGTGAAGATACTGCAGGAGGCTTTGGAAACTCTTCACTGTACAAGAAGGAAATCATTGAGCCACTTTAATGCTAACACTCCAACAACCATTTCCTATTTTTAGAGTTTCATTCATTTTTGGAGGCTACATTAAAACCCTGAAGTTCAGCTAAAATTGGGTAAAAAAAAAGAAAAGAAAAAAAGAAAAGAAAAAAAAGCATTACAGGTAAGAAAACATTGATACAGTAGAGAATCAAAATATTACTTTTAGTGGTACTGTATCAATTCTCAAAAAACACAGTACTTATTATTAATTATTAGCTTACATGCAAAGATTGATAGCAGACAGAGGTTCTTTCTTTTTTGTTTTAACCTTAATTTTATAATTCACTCTACCACTCCAAAGTAAACAAGTAGCGTAAGGGTGAATTGCCATTATCTTAAACATACGGGACAAAATCTAAGATTGTTTCATATATATATATATATATATATATATATATATATATATATATATATATATATATATATATGCTAAATTTACTTATTTCTACTGTGTTCTACTGTATTTTACTTTGTACACAATTTTACATGATGTACACATATACTACATGTGCACGTTCTGGTTATACTTACAGTAAGTCATTTTGACATCCATCATTATGTGGAACGAATTAAATGTTGCTGATCATAATAACTTGATGATGGACACTAGTTTATTATTGTGTCATAAAAAATAAATGATCAAAATTATGACTCTCCTCCCACACAATCAAGAGCCAAAAAACATAACATACATTTGGGGAAATCTTAGTTGTATATATCAGAATCCACAGGTCTCCATAAGTATGGGTACATCACCACACCAGGCTATTTGAAAGAGCCGGCTGAGAAAAACCTTTACTGGAAGAAAGAGATGAACTTCTAAACATTTCCTAGAGGCAGTGAGAGTTTGTGTTTTGGGGAAAAACCTTTACCCTTTTTAAAACATTTAATTTCACAATATATGGCAAAGGAAGTTTAGTAATTAACAGCCCTCTTGTTCATCTATATCAAGAGTGCCTTTAATGACAGACCTCACTGACTAACCGCTGCAAGTAATGTACTGTTTAGGAGGTGGTAATAGTTAAAGAATGAAGGATATGATGTCATCCTGTTTTACAGCAAATACACCCACCCCCAAGCCCCTCTAAGTTCCAAAGGAGGTCAGTGAGACAGGCTGAGGACTCACTTAATTTTTCCCTCAAACTTTTTCCATTTTGTGGTGTGATGAACGGTGCTGCAGATGGTGCGGTAAGCTTTTAATCTCAGAGCTGAACAGGAAAAATTAGCCTTTGTGGCAGATAATATTGAGAAAGCGACTGCAAAACACAGCTGAAAAACAAGACAATGAATCAATTTCCTTCAACCATTTGTTTGACTTTCAAACGGGTGATCCCTCATGTATGACTATATATATATATATATATATATTTTCCATGTAATGTCCAAAGGACACATCAAATCATGCAACTCAATCACTGCAATTGCGTGGCAAACATAAAAAGCCTCCTAAATTCCAGGTTGGCTTTATATGAGAGCCCTTCATCTCCTCTGCAGCACTGTGATCCAACTATAATTTAAAAACAGCCTCATTATCTAGATCACTTAAACAAGCAAGCCAGCATCTGAAAGGAGACACTGCAAACCGAATTCTGAATGATTTTCCTCTAGCGCATCACAGACTTTTTCAAAATACAGTGTCTGATCAAGAGCATTATTGTGCAACTTGTAACCGGTTACAGGAGTGAGTGTACGTTAAGGCACAATAATGCAGGAACCCCAAATCTTTGCACAAGTTCAGCTGTGGCTGTCGCTAGAGTATGTCACTGTGAAATGTAGTTGAGCAATGTGAAATAAGGAAAGGCTCCCCCTCTCCCCTTTACAGAGGTTTGAGTGCAGTGGGCGTTTCAAAATTCAAACTTAATAGCGGCTGTTTTGTCTTCTGTGTGCTGCTGTCACAAAATCCCACAACGCCGTTAAAAAAAAGCATCATGAAACAGACACAGGTTCATATATATTTTATATAATGTATCAAACTAAAACTAATACAGCATCAAACTTAAAAAGGGACAAAAAAGGGTGGCAAAAAAGAGAAAAACCTGACCAGGAGGGACCTGTTGTTTATCGAGCAGTTGAGATTAAAACCACGTCTGATCATCTGTATGGAGGAGAGGGGGTGGAACAGGAGGGCAGCTGGCACTCCATAGGGGCGTGGCCAAAGAGCAAGGGATCCAATGGAGCGAGAGAAAGGAGATAGTCCAGCGTTCTCCAGGAAATGTCTCTTTGCTTTTCATTTTTTATCTTTTTGTTCTTTTTTTTGGCCATTTTTATGCTTTTTTTTTTGTTTCATGTCAACACAAAATCAGGTCTAAAAAGCAGCCGTAGTGGAACATCTCATCTGTGATGCCGTTCTAGGTCTCCACACTGCTGTTTTTTTGTTTTGTTTTTTTTATTTTTTGTTTTTTTTTTCTGTTATCTTACCAGCGGGTGGAGAAAAACCATGACACTGCAGTTGTGTGTGAGTGTGTTTCTGTATCTCTGTGCTTGTGAAAGCTTCAGTGTGCATATAACGTACACTCGGTAATCATGTACTCCGTGTGTATGTGTGAGTGTGTGTTTGTGTGTCTGTTCTCTGTGGACACCATGCTAAAGATCGTCACTGTTTGTGTGATTTGTCCAAGTGCAGAGTCACGTCTACTCTTTGGCCTCCAGGAAGAGGGTCTCCTGAGGGAAGAGTTTGGCTTCCAACAGTGTAGATGCCGGGTCTAGCTGTGTTATCTGTAAAAAGATGGAGAGAATTAACTAAGTGTTAGAATGGAAACCAACAAAAACACTTCTCAATTCAAAGCACGCATCTAAATGATGTGAAATGCAAATAACAAAGAACAGAAGAGAAGTAATGTGTATTCACTTTTATTTAAATATGTCAAACAGTCCTTAAATGATCAACTTGATCAGCTTTAATGTTTTTGTAACTACATGCTTGTTCTGAAATTGAAGTCTGCAATATTTGCCAAAGAAGTTGAGATGGGTAATTTAAGACTACTGAAAATTCGAGACAGGTAATGCAATCATGCTTGGATCAAGTAAAGAAAGTCATAGGCTCACAACTTTGACAAAAAATGTGCCAGTAAATCCGTTTATCATTGAGCGAGTACAACAAACTCAAAAGATGCAACATCAAAAGATGCTGAAAAACCTGTGTTTAGAGGGCAAGGCCGAAAACCACAGCTGATTGATCATGACCTTTAATCCCTCAGAAGTTAAAAAACATCAGTTTTCTGTGATCAGAAACATCACCACATGGGCTCAGGGACAAACTGCTGTAAATAAACACTGCAATCGCTGCATCCACAAATGCAAGCTACGATTGTTCTACAGGCAGAAAAGCCATATCTTAACAACGTCAAGCAACACTACCAACTTCTCTGGGTTGAAGCTCATCTGGACCGCCAAAATGTTTACTTATGACTCAATTAGCCCGTTTGTTTAAGGCAATAATTGATTTTATGTTCTTTGGCCCAAAGAAGAGGAGGCGCATCCAGTGTAAAGTTTAAAAGTTAGCACCTGTCACAGCAGGGGTGCATTCATGCTCATATCATGTGTAACCTGCACATCCTTAAAATTTTTTATTTAAACATGAAAACGCCAAGGCCTCATTTGGCATGTTACTACATCATCTCTTTGAGTTCAGAGAGAGTGGGTGGTAGGTTGGTCTGCCTGCCTCCCACTGAAAACATGTGGCACATTAGAAAAGGCAACATATGACTAATTTGACTAAATTTATATATATATATATATATATATATATATATATATATATATATATATATATATATATATATATATATATATATATATATATATAAAGAATCTACTTCTCAAAACTAGATCACAAAAAAGTCAAGTATAAACAAATAGATGTATACAAATAAAGTAACTATTCACTGATGATGATGATGTGGTCACATTTGTGTACATTAGCAAGGGCTACATCCTTGTTGTTAAATGCATATAGTGTAGTTGATTGCTTGCTGTGTGTGGGCTAGGATTGGATATTTCTCCTGGAGTGTGCGCTGTGTGGGGTCTGCGTCTCTGACATCATGAAGCAGAGGTGCAGTAATCTGATCACGTCACCGTAAGCACAGTGTCCTGTTTCCCCTCTGAGATTGACCCTGTTTGTTATTACACATGCACCAATCCAAAGCAAATACAATGCCGACACCACAGGGAGCTATGTGGCAGACCTAGAACACATTAGTCAGTGCTAATCTACACAACAAGGAGGGTGCTGCTGGCCTTTCCTGACCACAGACGAAAAGACCCCTGAGGAATACTGCTTTTTTATTCATACTGTGGTCTGTACTTTAATCTGTATCTTTAGCTTTAAAACAACTGTTGTGCATATGTTCTGCTCTCTATTACTGCTTATGTGTAGCCTCAGTGAGGGGGAGAGAGAGAAAGAAAAAAGGGAGTAAATGAGTGTGAGTAAGAGCTAATAGCAGTGAGCTAATAACAGGCAGTTCTCCTGTTACATAGGGCCTGTGTTCACACCTGTGTGTCCCACACCGTGCACTCCCAGCAAGCTCAGAACAACGCATTAACTGCAGCCTGATTAAGGCCTCTATTCCAAGCTCTACATGCCTCCTACTCTTACCCCCTGCCAGCAATTAACCCCCCAGACTCAGCAGTGCCATGCAGCGCAGCAAAAGCAGCAACGAGTAAAGCCAGACTCTTAACTGTACTTTCAGTTTCACACTTAAGAGTCATCACAGAACATGAGGCAAATTCAGAGATCTCCTGAGCTTGTTAATTTACTGTATTATTGAATCAGCAGGGTTTATACCTATAAAGGGGCTTATGACACCCACCAGCAAGAGCTGGTGGAAAAGGGTCAGTAGCAGAAGCACACATGATCAACTCATTTAACAAGTGAAAACAAAAGTGCATTTGGAAAGAAAACTTGCCGCCACACTGACCCTGGACAGGTAGGATTGGGACTCTCCCATCCATCATTTAAAAGGCTCATCAAAGGACCACTGCTGACCAGATATCATTTAGGCTTTGGATTGTTCCCATAAAAGCAATGATATGGTAGTTACATGGATTTCAGTGCTAACAACATGTTGGTCTGGGGTTTTTACTGGGGATGCACCAATATGGGAGTTTGTACATTTCATTTACACATACATGTACACATCAGCCATAACACAACAACCACCGCCTTGCATTTACTCTCATTGTCCATTTTATCACCCCAATTAACATATAGGAGCACTTAGTAGTTCTACAATCTCTACATACTTTATTAGCATGTTTTTCAATGGTCAGGACCCCAATAGGACCACCACCAGAGCAGGTATTAATTTGGATGGTGGATCATTTTCAGCACTCTAGTGATACTGACAGTGTTGGCGCGCTAGTGAGTGTTGCGCTGGTACAAGTGGATCAGACACAGCAGTGCTGCTGAACTTTTTAAACACTGTGTCCACTCATGGGATGCTGCCCACAGAATGCCATTGGCTGAATAATCTAGACCAGGGGTATTCAATTAGAGTTCAGTAAGGTCCACCTAGAGGAGATTTCCTCAGGCCAAAGTCCGGACCATCATCATTTCTAACTTGTGTTATGATTCAGTGGCGTATCCTGTACACTGAAGTAGCCTAGTATCAGCATCTAATACCATCAGCTACTGAAAGTAAATTTACTGTTTAAATGTGAACTGAAATGCTGAACTTAATAAATGCTTTTTTCATCACTAAGTAAAAACAGGGGCTACATTTAAAATGCTTTTGAAAAGGGTGCATCATAAAGTGCTTATTTATAATAAAAAAGGGAAATGAACTGTTTAGTCTTGTTAACTGAGTTTCACATCTTTACACAGTTTATCTCTCTCTTGTATTCCTCCACACTTTCTTTTGGTCTTGGTGGTCCAGCCAGGACTTTAAACCTGGGCTGAAGTTGTGTTAGGACCATTCTTACACACATATGAGATATCCGGGTTGTTCTGTGTGGAGTGTGCATGTTCTCCCCGTGTTTGAGTGGGTTTCCTTTGGGAACTCTGGTTTCCTCCCACAGTCCAAACACATGCATGTTAGGTTGATCGCTCACTCTAAACCGCCATAGGTATGAGTGGGTGATGGACTGGCAACCTGTCCATGGTGTACCCCGCCTTCACTTGATTTTACTACGCACGCGATGGGGCTGTGAGTTTACTGCACCGCAAAGCCCGTATACCGTAAAGACAAGAAAAGTTCCGGCTGTTGAAATAAACACTGTCAACATTAAATTGTTCTCAATAGTTTATCAGTTTGGGTCCGCATTAGACAACATCTCGGTCTAGACCCGGGCCGCGGTCCGCCTATTAGTGACCTGATCTAGACTAACGGCAAATATCACTACAGCACACAAATAATACCTGCTCTGTGGTGGTCCTGTGCGGGTCCTGAACACTAAAGAACAGGGTAATATGGGATAAAGGGATAAAGTTTGCAGAGGAATGGGTGGACTACAGTCTGTAACTGTAGAACTCCTGGTTTTAATATGTCATGGCTGATCGGTATATAGCCAATAAACTAAGAGATTTAAATGTAACAAAATCAACTGATGCAGACATTTTTAACACAGTAGACTGCATCACCTAAACCCCTCTGCATCACGTCATCAAATATCGGTTTAAAGTAACGCTCAGTTCTAAACATCTGCCCAATGCAGATATTTTTAAAAGCTTCTGCCAAATTTCTGCCGTTACAGATGTGATTCCTACACTATCATGGTAATGTAGCTTTTTCACAGCTCATTGTCTTTGCTTTGTTAAGAACAACTAAAAAAGAATTTGTCAATCTGTTTTTTATTGTACACAGCAAGTATATCCAAGTGGCCAACAAGTGTGCATAGTGTTTAAAAACCCCAGCAATACTATTGCGCCAAATACACTTGTACCAGCAGCACAACCACCAACATGCCACCATCATATTTTGTTAAGGAAAGTTCATCATCCATATAGCATCTGGTCAGCTGTGGTTTGATGGTGGACCATTTTGGATCACAGTTTGTTTTATTTTATTAGTAAGGTTTTATTAAATTAGTAAGTAACTTTATACCAACAAAGTGTACCGACATAGTGTAGATACAAAGCAGGTGCACCTAATATACTAGCAACCCAGCGCAGATTGAGGGTGTGCAGCAGAATTCTCCTGTCAACAGATGTTCATCGTATAAGCCTGCATTAAGTGGCAATGTTTTCTACATCAAAATTACATCAACACCACAGAAGTTGACTAATTAGCTCTTTGATTGTTTTCGGAATGGCACCAAAATGAGTAATTCACGTTCACATCAGGGTGTCTTATTAGGACAGGGCTGTTTGGTGCGTGCCCTCGGGTGGAACTTCTGTCAAACTGACGAATGTCGGGGAGATCGGAGCAGGTCGAGCTTCTCTGGGGACGGGGAGTGATGACACACCAATAACAGCGCATTTGCTCTGTTGCCCCCCATAGCTCATCTGAGCGTGTGAGTGCTGCCCTTTGTTCCTCAGGTTGACCTGGGGGTTCAGCGCGACACCAGGAGGAGGTGGCACTCAACAGCAGCAGAGGGGTGAGACGACACCAGAACAAGGCTGGCAATGGGGCAAAGGGGGTGGTGAGCGGGAGAGAGCAGGGACAGAAGTACGTAGACAGAGATGGAGAGAGGAGTAAGACCGTGCCTCACAAAAACTCCACTTTCCTTCCCTCCTCCTGCGCGCCACTTCACAAATGCTGCCTATGTAAATGAACGTGAAATGCTGCTATAACACCCCAGCATCAGGTAGAGGCAAATGAGGGTAAAGGGTGGAGCAGGTGTGGCTGTGTGTTTTGATGACTGTTCTCTTTAAGAACAGAAGAAGGAAAAAAAAAGGAGAGAAACAAGGTGGCACTCTATGGCAGGAGACAGATGCCATGGGTGATTGTTTACATTGTTATCCAATTAACAGACCATAAGAGCAGAAGCATCTGTCAACAAACAAAGCTGTTGTTTTTCCTCCCCTCAGCTTGTCCCTCTCGCTCGCTTCCTCCCTCTCGCTCTCTCTCTCGCTCTCTCTCTCTTTCTCTCCCTATCACTTGTTTGTTTCTCCAGAACCTTCTGCTTGCCCTTCACCAATTATATTAGACTAATCGGTGTAACACTGATCATAGCAGTGGAACACACACAAACACCAACACATACACAAACACACACACACACACTCGCTCACTCACTGAAAGCAAACAAACGAAGCAAGCTCATTTCAGGACGGAGTGCTTCATCTCTCCGTAATCCTGTGAAGGGTTATTAAAAGGGAAGAAGTGGCTGTGAGAGTGAGTAGAGTGTTGCATGGCTGCTGGCTGTTTTCTTTAGCCCCTGATGATGTTGATGGCAGGTAATCCCTCTAAACCTTTGACAAACTCATCCTGAACGGCCCCACACAGTCCAACAAAAACAGGGCAGACGGCCGGCCTGGTGACCAGAAAGAGCAAGAGAGATGAACACAGAGATAAAATAGATACAGCAGGCGGACAAACACGCAGACAGTAAGTATTTGACCTGTGCCAGGCGGGGTATCAATATGAGACCAGGCTGAAGTACACGGCGGACTCGCTCAGTGTTAAACTGACTCCTACAGAGTTCAATTTACATCGACAGAGTTTAATTAGGTTCAGCTCTGTAGGAGCTAATTCAGTGCCTGCTAATTTCACCATGTCGGCTGTGAACAAAAATGTCTAATGAAGGCTGTATCTAGAATCTAAACGCAGCAGCGATAAAGCAGCCGTCGCCGCATAAAGGAGGGAGAGTAATTGCTTCTACACAGAGAAGTTTAACAAAACACCTTTGTTTTCCTGCGTGACGTAGCTGTACACACAGCAGAACCAGGATTTACAGATATAATCTGCAGCTGCCAAAGTCGCAAAATTAATTTCAGTAAAAGTATGTTTAAGGATTAGCGTGATCAATACAATGGTACAAACTAATTAAAATCACAATACCGAGCTTTCATAATAAAGCAGGTGGGTGCTATGAAGACGAGCCTACAGAGCAAACCCAGCAAAGGCGTACTGCAGCGGAAAACAAACTAGATTAGAATGGCACTGATCCTGAAGCGCCCAATCAAAACATTTAAACTAAATTAACAACGAAGCCGAGTCCTCACTGATGCAATCCTGGCTTTGTTGAGCTGCGCATCACCACTTCAAAAGCCAGTCAGATAAATATTGCAGTTCATTAGTGGGAATCAAAGGGCTGGTCCGTACGCCGCAAAGGAGTCGGAGGAAAATAAATAGTGGACAGGCAATATAGTGGTTTTCAAACAGGGCAAAATGTGCAGCTGAAACAACGCGCTTGTAATGAAGCCATTTAGGGCCCTTCACCATTAATTAAAACCCAATAGCCAGGTCTGAGTTAGCACCAGGTTTGTGGAGTGTTTATTTAGCCAATTAGGAAAGCAGTGGGAGATCATTATCAGCCGGCAGGAGGGGTGCAGGGCGTTAGCGTTAGCTGAGGCGAAGCATGGCTGTAGTGGGGGTCACAGGAAGAGAGCAGGGTGTCGATCCCTGGCAGAGCCCACGGCCCTGCCTCCTGGCTAGCCTTTAGCGGGGCTGAGAGACAGGCTCTGTACACTACAGGCCAACATCCAAGCCAAACACAGAAACACAAACTCAGGCCAATACTGGAAACATAAAACTTAACCGCACTTTGAAATGATGAGAGGGGAATATGCATCGCTCAGACAGCAACTAAAAACAAAGTGATCTCACACAAAACTTTTTAGTACAGTACAAATAAGCACATTATTATCACTATTACTATTATTATTATCATAATTATTATTATTGTTATTGACTATACATTATCACTGAAAACTTTCAAAAGCAGTTTGATGGCAGATTTGAATTTGCCAGTCTATAAATTTATTCTAGAAATATTAGTATATTCTAGAAATAAATTCCAGAAGTAAAAACTAATATAAAGCTAATAATTAAGCAAAAAAAAAAAAATCTTTTCCAGATGAATGATGCTGCAGGTAATTCTAAAATGAGAAGAAACCTGCGTAGCTTTAGAGATGAATTAATATCTGAACGAGAACCCAAAAAGCACAAGCATTTTTATGTTTCCAAACTATGGAACTTTTAATAGGCAGTCGAACTCAGTATACACTTTAAGGAAATTTCTGAAAATATCTCTTTTAGTTTTTATTTAAATTTAGACCTTGCTTTTTGTACTTATATTTTAAATCGGATCTATGTCAAATATCACACAGGCTCCATAACACAAGAAACTAGAGACAATCAGCTGTCTGCAAAGCACACTGAGCTATATGAATATGTAGAGAAGTGATCAATAAGTTACACATGTATTGTGAAAAATATATTAAGTACATAATTGTATTACATAATTTATTTAGCATTTATTTAGCATTTAATAACCTTTTGTTATAAACCTACTTAATATATTGATTGAAACACCAAAAAACCCCTGAAAAAAAGTCAAATTAAATTCAAACTTTTAAATCAGCTGTATATATGGATTCAGAACGTCTAGATAAGCAAGCGGCATTAAAAGACGAATGAGGACCGATGGCCTATGGAACTCTGGCATTGCATTAAAGAGCATATGAATAGATGGAGAAAGCAGAAGCTAGTGCTAATCCCTCCTCTAGCTCAATCCCAATGAGTGCAGGTGCTTGAAGAGAAGGAGAGAGCAAACAGGACCTGACAAAGCACCAGCCTCGCTGCGGCACAGACAGAGAGAGACACAACAGCATTCAAACACGCTTCTCTCTCCCTCCCTCTCATACGCCTGCTCTGTTTAATCACTCTCTTATTGCTGGCAATTAGCTCACTTTCGGGTGTGCGGAGGAGAAAAGAGGGAGGGTGAGAGAGAAAAAGAGAGAGAGAGAGAGAGAGAGAGAGAGAGAGAGAGAGAGAGAGAGAGAGAGAGAGAGAGAGAGAGAGAGAGAGAGAGAGAGAGAGAGAGAGAGAGAGAGAGATGAAGTTTAAACATTTGTGTGCAGAATTACAAATGCAATAGTGCTGCATGCTCTAATCCTGAGGGAGGGATGGAGAGTCTGTGGAAGAGATGATTTTAATTAGAAGAAGGAGAACAAGAGAGAGGGAGAGAGAGAAAGAGGATTAAACTTGGGCACTGTGTTCACACTGAGAAACACTGCCAGTCTTTCTGCGCTCAATTCCTCAAAGTCACTCCAGCACTGGATACACTTTACCGCACACCCAGCTCTCCTCTGTCCCTAAACAAAAGTCTTAAAGCTCTGAATAAACTGCACATGATGTTAGTTTGTTCCAAATTAATCTTAATATGGGTTTAAGTTGGGCGCCATGACTGTAAAATGCTGGAAAACTGATTAATAAACGAATTCCACTGACTTATATTTAGATAGCTCAGTGATTGGTGGTGTGGGAGCTCTCTGATTCTGTTTTCAGAATCAACCTTACTGGACTGTGGTGGGTGCCATCTTTTGGGTCTGCCGCAGCTCGCTAAGGTAGCCTATCAGACTACAGATGCAATCGTCACTGACTGGGTTTTATTTTGCCTTTCTGCCCCTTTGACGCTTGTTCGACTTCACTCTCAAATTTTAATCATTACTTTTAATCAACAAAACTCGCGTCACTGCTTAACTTGGCCCGAATCAAACATGATCTGTGACAGATTAACATGCTAACCAGTTAGCAGCACTATTTAACATTTGTGGATAGATGGTTTAACATTTATTCTACGTGCCTCCCTCCCATTCACATGTTCACAGTAGGGGTGGCCAATATGGCAAAAACACAACATCACAAACCTTGACATATTCTAAATACCAATAAAAATTGTTTGTCAACAGGTAGGCCTAAGAAATAAAGATGAATAAAAAAGGACAGTTCTGTTTCTGTGACCTGATTGAAGTCTTTGCAAAATACAAATACAAGCGTAAAGTATGCATAAATCAACTACATTTCTTGTATGAACCATCAACTGTTGTACTGATAAGTGGGACCAAGTATTAGAATATGTATAAAGTGTGTACAAGGCCTGAAACTACAATAAACATAAAATACATAAGAACCTAGCTTCGGCTAAGCTGAAGCACTGACAACTGTATGTATGTTTACGATTACTAAGTAAAACGTTGACGAAAAGACATATCCACCTTATTTTTTACACACCACAGTTAAGGAATTGTAGTCAATTGTAACTTGAAATAAATGGGGAAATAAATAAAAATATACTTTATTTTTATTGTTGGGATGCTTGAATGCTTTAGTGCCAATGTTAATAATCTATACAGCAACAGAAACTTGAACCTGTGTGAGAGAAATACTTTAGTCAGCAGATTCTATTTAAAGTCTATATAAATCGTTTACTCTAACAATCATTTCATTGTAGCGTTTTAATTTTGTTGACACAGTCAGACAGAACCATATATCAATGGTAATGCATATTAACGTTAAGATTTTTTTCACAGATTTGTAACAATAACAACTGGAACTTTGCTGGAACGATCACGGCAAATTGCACACTGTCTCAGCAACTTTCTTTACGCAGTAGCTAAAACTGTTGAGAAAAATACTGTGTGCACACTGTTTTGTTTATAGTTAAAATTATGGCTAGAAATAAAAGCTGGTGTTCTTCAACAGCAAAAACTAGCAAAAAGCATGCCCTTATTTAACCAGCATATATGCTAAAAACTTAAGTATTAACTACATAGCTATCAGATAAATATCAGCAATGACTGATGAAAATTTAACAACTACAGATTATAACTGCAGACAGCTTAAATAAGCTATGTGAGTTCTGGTTCACTGTACTTCAGTAGCTCTTGAAAGACATAGCTGCCCTTTTCCATAATTTTGCACATCAGTGTGACTTCCTCATATTGCTGCACATCACACTTTCTCTCAGAGGGTACAGACAAAACAGTTATCTATCTTGTTGTCTGTAAGTGTTTGCTTTTGATATGGTACATCACTGAAGTTGTGCTTCGTCCTCTTAAAAAATGGTTGCAAACACTCATTTTAGCTGCGGTCTTTATTTTATTCTACTATTTAATTTTAATAAAACTATTTAACACAACTAAGCTCCTCAAGTTGAATAATTAATCCACCTTTTTAAACAGGAACTGGTATTTATTGGAAATCAAATAAAATTAATAGGGCCATTTTTTTTCCAAACAATAGCACTGGTCAATTTGTTAGCCAGTTAACAGTCAACCACTTCATCATTTATAGTCCTACACACTGGCTTGGAGAGGTTTCAGCCTATTTCTCCTTTACTGAACACCTTCACCTCTTATGTTGGTGTAGCTTTCGTACATAAATGCTACACTTTAGGTTCTGCCACAACATTTCTACTGGATTAAAGATCTGGGATTTGACTCCCATTACAAAATGCACCATTTCTTCTAAAAGCAATCTACACCCTAAACGCTCCCCATAGCCCCATTATGGCAAGTTACCTGGTCCAATAGCAGCAAAACAGTCCCAAACCATGATACTGCCACCACTGTGTTTTAAAGCAGGGTTGAAGTTTTTATGCTGTATTGCAGTGTTTGCTGTGACCAAATTTAACATCTCTTATTTAAACCATACAGACCCAGTCCTGCCATCCACATATTATTTTGTCAGCATCTCAGCTCCTCCAGGAAAATCAGAACAGAAATCGTGTTCATAGAGAGACATGGCTTTCTGCATGCTATAACTGTATACAAAACATTTTGTTCAGTGTTTGACTAATTGTAGACTTCTTTGTCTTGGAGTCATTTTCCACTCCAAGGAAAGCAACAATGTTGAGTTCTCTCCATTTGTACACAATTTGTATCTGCCGGAGAGTCCAAACAAAAAACCTCTCCCAACCTAATGAGCCCTGGCTCATTAGAATATTTCCCTGGTGATTAACAGAGTGCGGTAAAGACTCAACTTTGGTGGTAAAGATTTTTTATTTTTTATCTATTTATTTATTTATTTTTTAACAGGGTAGGGTCAGCCACACTTGCATCTTAAGTTAAGGCATTCAATGTAAGATCACTTTATTCAATAAATGTATAATTCATTTTGTTGACTATGAAGACAAATGGATCATTTTTTTGGTCTACTACGAAGAACTGATCCCATTTCAGATCACATGCAGAAATGTACTTAATGATAAGGGTTCACAAACCTTTAGGCAGCAATGTACATCTCAAGTCATGCTAGCAATGTGATATGTTGTTTAAAATTATATTTTGATATATGATTTGTGCTTGATTAGTTACTGGGGTTTGTGTGTGTGCGTGCAATGTGTGCATGTGTGTGCGCAATGTGTGCATGTGTGTGCTTTCGCGAGTGCTTCCGCCCAGTCCCTGTGGGTTGGGAAGGCATGCTGTCTGGGCAGGCCTGCACACTTCTCCTGATTAATGGAAAGCCCATTTCTGTTTCCATGCTGTTAATTAGTCAGGTCGTTAAGAACAGTGCTTGTTATCTACCTGCCGCAGAGCGAGCGCACCCAGCTCTCTAATGACGGCACGCCAGAAAACACACACTCACACACAAGAGAAATGTGCTGACTGTATCCTAAGTAGCCAGTGTGCTTTCCTGCATCCAAGGGCCCTAATTAATATTCTGCAAATTACGCATGCACTTGTGGATAGAAGTAAAAAAAAAAAAAAAAAAAAACAACATAAAAAATACTAATTAGTAGTGCATGGATTTTAATTAATGCACAGGTGTGTGAGTATCTGTACAGTCCTACAGAAGAGCCACACGCACACGCGCAAACACTAAGGGATTAAAGATGAGCAACAAACTCCAGCCACACGGTGGGATTAACTATCCAATTATACACTCTATTTTTCCTGCTGAGCTGTAACACTCGCTCACCACACACGGGCACACACAAGGAGAGAGCAATCCTGTCTCAGTACTGTAATTACTGCACCACAGATGGACAGGAATTAAGAGATATTGAGTCTCAGCAAGGATCTGTTCTAATATCAACTTGAGTCCAGCATGGAGAATGATTAATGACTACGATACAGAATTTGTTAAAAGCATAGTTGTGTTGTGTTCATTCATGAGTGACCGGGCTGGGGTCTTAGAAATGGTGGTAGAGAATGTGTGGGTCCAGACTCACATTTCTGCGGGGGAAGGTGGTGAGCAGTTTAAATTCATCTGACGGATAGCCTTTGGAGGCCACGAAGTCGAAGAGAACCTGCAGCTTGCAGCTGCCCAGGAAACGCCTCTCCAGAAACTCTCCACTAGGCGTTCGGATACGCAGCTTGCTGATTGGCTCTCCTTCTTCCTCCTTGGGCTCTGGGGGCAAGGCCTGCTCCAATGAAAGACGGATAGCCTGGACAGAGACATTCGGACAGCATGTTTCGATGTAAATAATACAGAAACCAGTAGGCGGCAATATATTTATCATTTTGCATACAGTACATCAAGTACAAGTACAAAACAAGTACATCATATCCAAGTACACTGTAATAACTCAAGTCCACTTACACATATGAGCATGTCTGAGTTATCTACATAACTTTAAGGTTACAGATTTAATATTGACAAGAATCTTAAGATTAAGATCTTAATTTATTTTATTTAGAGTATGACAATACTAATTAAGCTAACAGCTGGCCCTGGTAATCTGAAATTATATATATATATATATATATATATATAAACATCTTAACATGCTTAAATTGGATAACATACAGTAAATAATGTTTAAGGGGTCTGGACGCAAGAGAGTGAAAGCTCTAAAAAGGGGGGTATGGGGGTGGGCGCAAAGGAGAGCGGAGAGGAAAAGAGAAGAAGGAAGAGGGAGTTGAGTTGCGTCTCCAGTGGCTCAGAGCAGGACCTGCTGCTCCTCTGGGGTTTTCACCTCCAGCTTGTTGTTCCTGTTGTGACACGGGGTAGCATATGCTGTGACAACACTCGCCGCCTTTATTTACCCACCGTAATGCAATTATATTTCATCAAAGTGTACAACAGTAGCTCATTAGCAGCTGCAGGCTTTGTGTGTGCGCGTGCCGGCCCTGCTCCCTCAGGTAAGAAGCCGCATGGAAGGGTCTCTTCGGGGGATGAGCAGCGTCCCTCACTAGACCAAAACCCTTCCATTTGAGCATGCGCGCATGTGCGTGTGTGTGTGCACTCGCGCATTTGTTTATTTTCAGAACAGAAATGTTACGCCTTGGCTTGAAATTGAGAATATACAAATTTGGCAAAATAGCTATTTATTTTCAGGTGATATTTTTGAGGAGACTGTATAGACCATAATAAGTCAGGGGGACATGAAAGGAATATAAGAAGAGTTTTTAAAAGTGGGGTTTAAAACAGAGCTAGACTGGTAGACCACCAGTCTTTATCCTCACAGTTCTCTTTGAAAACATCTTTATACTTGATTTGAACATTTAATATTAATATTTATTTGGTGTCGTTAATATTTACTTGCATAATCTGTGTGTGCGCCCGCTTGTGTGGCACCTGACACAATAAGACACAGCCGTGACATCACCACTCCTCCTCTTCTCTCGTCCTTTCATCCACAGAGGACACAAAAGAGCCCAGATCACAGAGAGCATTTCCCCTCTCCCCTCTCACTAGACTGTCTGAACTCATTGTCATTGCGCATATGCACTAAAGGGCCCGTGCGAGAGCGTGTGCTTGTGTGTGCATATATGAGTGGGCTGCCGCAAAGCTTGGCCAGACTCCAGGTGGAACGCATCATGCTGCTTTGTTTATTCATACACAATGTCAGAAAAACAAAGTACCAGGGTGGCCAGAATGTGCCCATACACACAAACATAAGCAGAGTGCGACAGCTGTTGCCCAACACACGCTACACAGACTCCTTTTAATATCTGCCATCTTTCTACCTGGCAGCGGAGAAACAGACCCCGTCGACCCGAGCGGCGGGGAAACAGATTCTCAGACGGCTGGCTTATTTCTATTCTTCATCTCAGTTGCACAGAGGGAGGCAGGTTAATTGCGATTGTGCTTTGTAGCCTGTCTGAGATCACAAACAGATTTATTATGTCATTATTATGTCAGGTCCACGACTCTGCAAGACAGATAAAGAATACAGGAGACTTCACCCGTTGCACAGTCGAGGGATTCACTTCAAAAACCCGTGAAATTGTTGTCATATATGCGTGACAGTGCAATCTTTTACAGGACCGGGCACAAAACAAATAACTACTGCAGGTGCTAGGTGCAGGTGATTTTATCTTTGCGTGTGTGCGCGTCCTCTGCAGTGTGCGCAAAAGTGAGTCCCTTAGGGTTCATTACAGACAGCAGGTGAGCAGTTTCAGAAAACCTCGATCTCATTAAAACACACGCACACACACACACACACACAAAAACTGACCTGCCACAATTACTCCCAACTGCCTTTGTCTACATGCCCGTCTCTTGAACAAGCCTTATACATTAAAAGCTTAATCCATAAGGGCCTGCAGAAAGCTAAAGTAAGCTATTGTGAGGTATCGTATATCTGAAGATACACTGTTGCTTACAAGCTTACGAGCTTACACCATGGCAAAGGATTGCATGCAAAATAAGAAAGGGACTGAGAACCGGACCGAGCTAATCATTGGCTTTTGTTGAAGCCTGTTTAACTAATGTGACAAATCATCTCATATAGCAGGTTCACATCAACGGACAACACAGCTTTATATTACTAAGTAAACACACAATAAGCAGGCTGTGGGGAGGGCCAGGAAGTCTGAGTTATCAACTTTCCCTTTAAACTCGCATCTGCTTTGTGCGTTTGTGTGTTGTGTTGCCTTTGTGAGACAGGGATTTAATATGTGCCTGTGTGTTGTGCATTTCAATTCACTAAAGGGACAATAACATTTGTATGTGCCACAAAACAGCAGAACGCAGCATTCTCGCTCCAAGACGTAAACTATTGATACTAAAAAGCCTTGTTTAGTCTAATACTAGTCTCTAATTATCTAATCAACAACAATGAAACGCATATTAACAGTGGTAAACAACCACACATAAACCAACCAGTGAAAATGATTCACCTACATAAAACAAGGTAAACATGGACTGTTAAAGCAATAGATTTGCTTGTCTACTATATATATATATATATGCACACGCACACACACACACACACACTACTTTGTTACCTTACTTAAGTAGAGATTTTGGTTATTTGGTTGGTTATTTATACTTTACTGGAGTAATTATTTTTCAGCTGACTTTTTACTTCTACTCCTTATATTTTCACTCCATTATCTGTATATTCTACTCCTTACATTTTAAACATAGTCTCGTTACTCCTATTTCATTTCAGCTTGTTTTCATTTATGTACATTTACATTCTAGTAAAGGTTATTAATAACATGCCTTTGAAGTGTGACTTTCTGCACCATTACAATACTTATAGGCAACCAGTCATCATATCTTCCGCTCCATGAAACACATGTTAATGCTCAGTAGTACACAGACATAGTTCTTTAATATATTTATATTGTACTAAAATACATTCATTTTCAATGTGCATATATGCAGCTGAATTTTTTTTAACATCATTAACATTTTAATATAATGTTATAGATATTATGGCTTTTAGAAGAATGTATACCTATACATCTACTGCATGTGAATACTTTTGAGACCTTTGTGTGTGTGAATATATATATATATATATATATACATATATATACATACATATACATACACACACACACACACACACACACAGGTGTCTAGGAAAACATCAATACACTTGAGCATCACAATATTAAGTTTTGTTACGCTGTACTGATTCTCACTGTATCAATTTTCAATTAATAATTTACATGCAAAGATTGTGTAAAAATCATATAAAACCATTTTTTTTTCAATGAAAAAAATCATATGATAACAATAATACAACATGATAATTTGTTATTTTCAAAAATAGTAGTTTTCTGACAAACGACTGACCTGTCCTCTTGACTTAATTTAATGAAGCGCTCATTATCAACACCCATAATTAGTATCGGGTTTCCACAAGGAGAGGTTTGGAAAAAACAAAACACACTAACACAGATAAAATCACAACTTACTGTACTACTGTTATTTTATTAATTCTAACATTGACATGCACAGAAAATAATTAGAATATAATAATTAGATAGGCATGGGTTGTTAGAAGGCAAGGGTTGCTTTTTGGGCTGTTTATGAAAATTATTAATGCTGTTTTATTAGCTTTATTAGCACAAGGTAAATTTTTTTTTTTTTAATTTTCTGCTAATATATCTCCCACCTCAACGTTTAAATACACCGCCGGTGTGCGTCCACAATTCCAAAAATAAAGACAGTTCTTTGCTCATTGCAGCATCTGCACAGAAGAAGAACTTTTGACATTTACTGAGCACGGCTTTTCACTGTTATATGACAGTGTCATTAACTTGACGTGCACCTGTCGTATGCGATTGTATAGGTTCAGCAAGAAGAAAATTGGTTGAGAAAATACCACGGTATGTATGACAAGCACCCAGGGATTCTGCAAATGGATAGTAATTATGTCATTTCTGTAACAATGTCACCTGTCATGGGTGTCATAACATGTACTGATGTATGTGTATACGAGGGGATGCTATGACAAATTAGCAAATGTCAGTTTAAACACAATCATACCAAACATGCCCTACCAGAAATATAATATGTGGCATGAAGAGACAACAAACAGCTCAACACCTAAATCCCTAAGAAACCTGAACTGTACTTGCTACTGAGCGTGGTAGTAGTTTATTCTATAGTCCACTATGACAACAATGGGTACTGCATAGAATAATTATTGCAATTAATTACTAACTACAGTTTTGACAATGCTCAGTGACACCTGATGAAGACCTTGCAACTAGGCGGAAACATTTTTTGCACCTTGTTAAGAACTAGTTAAAACCCGTAGTTGGTGACAGCACCTTTTCTTTATCTTGTTACAGAATACTGTGTTTAAGGTCACTACAAAAATCAAACCTTACCTCTCGTTCCTCTTCCTGTTCTTTTCTGATTCGTTCCTGACGTACTTGCTCTGCCTCTTCCCGCTCTTGTGCTTCTCTCTGTTAAAAAAAGCAAAGTAAGCTAAAGTTAGCAAATTATTAAACAGTTCTTAACAAAAACCTCATAATTAATATAATAAATATAAAATATATTAAAAGATTCCATCTCCCATTTGATCTTAATCAAATCTGAATTAAATCAGTTTGCATTCACAAACCTTTTTGCGATCAGCTTCTAAAGACAAGCGATACGCTTCGTCCTGTTCTCTCTTCACCATCTCTCTGGCCTCGCGTTCATCCTGAGGAGAGGCAGAGGAATTTTCATTTTAACTCCAATTACAACAAATTATGGCATCATATAAAAAAACAACACTATTTCTGATTTTAGAACACATCTACGCCACACAAAGAAATTGATTTAAAGACATGACCAGGGCAGCTTTGATGTGTGAGGCACGATTGTGTGGCCTTATGGCTGACAAAGAAAACGTCTGAGTGACAAACTAAGAAGCTGAAGAAGACTGAAAGAGTATCATATGGGTTCCACTACGTACACTAGAGGACCCTTTTATTCTATTGTGTCTGCGTGTCTATTGGAAAAGTTTCTGTTTGTTGGGGGCCACCCAGCTGCACATCGACCTGCTGAGTTGTAAAGCAGTGGAAATTCTACAGTTGCCTCTGTGTGGTCAGGCCCCTGCTATTGTTTCTGGCCTGGTGAAAGGCAGGCAGGTCTGTTCTGCAGGCTGAACTGTGTGGAGAGATGTGAAAGAGTGTGGATACAGAGGACTGAGGAGGAGAATGGGAGCCTGGAGCACGCTGGGTGATCAAAGCGACGAGAGATACATCCTGAAATCTAATTCAGAGTGTGTGGATCAGGACGTGACTGTGTGACTGCGTGATCTATATAAGCACACATAGTAGGCTACACGGGCATACACACATAGTACTGTGTTTATCATTTATCTCAGCAGCGTTTTACACTGTAACAGTTTTAACACTTCACATTATTTCACATTTTAAAATAGTAATTCACTTTTGTGAGCTAGTTAGAGGAACCAGTAGCACTGTAAACTTAAAAGCGTGATTCTTGAATTTTCTACTGAAATGTTTACACAGTTTGAAGGGCAGTTTCTGTTATTAACATCACTGAAAATATGACTTATGAAATTTGACTGCAGTGATATTTTCAGTTTTTATGTACAGTATATTAAAAGCTTGTTATAAGAAATTACATATCCATATATTTTTGTTGTGTTTTAATTTTTTTTCGACTGGCGTTCATTAATTATGTTCTGAAAAATGGTTGTAATTATTTTTTTACATATTAAAATCTTTGTTTATGCATGCTTTTTGTTACAGTGCCTCTCGGACTGATCTAACTAATTCCATCTGTTCTGATTGTATGTCCCTCATTGTGTTTTACTCTAAAAGCACTAAATGTGAAACATTGCGTAGAACTTCAATATGAATGGGCTAAACTGCTGTGGGCTGAATAGATGCACATATAAATGAGCTCATGTGTTTTGAGGACATCACAGAAGCAAAGCATTTATATAATTTATAAAATATATCAACTGTAATTATAACCATTATAAATTACCTTAAACTTCCTTTTTCCTTCTGCTAAAACATCATATTTAGGGGACACCATGTTTTGTTCCAACAGTGTGTGTGTGTGTGTGTTTGTGTGTTTCCCACTTAGATATGCTGTACCTAACCAAAAATGCAAGCTGCACTTTCTGAGAACCACATAAATAAGTTCTTATTATTAATAATACTAATATTATTTACTACTATTAATTAACTCACACAAAATAAATAAAAAGTCACAGTAAATATCACCAATTTTAATACCTATTGTCATTGGCTCCAAATTGAGCTTTATGTAAATAAAGCCAAGGGCTGAATCTATGGGTCATTTAGCTTGGCTGCTTGTCTTATTTCTGAAGACCGAAACATTATAATCAAGTAATTTCTCTCCGCTCAGTGGGCGAAACAAAAAAGGTCATTACAAACATTACAAACTATGCTGCTTGCAATGTTGCTCCTCATAGTTGTCAGAGACGTGTGCATCTCTCACCCTCTCATACAGGAATGCTGTTGTGATCTTGGCGGATGAATAGACGCTGTCTGGTTATCTTAGAGCAAGAGCTGCAGACAGACTTTTTGTGACCATGCAGACAGATGCACAGGTCATCCTGACTCACCGGACAAATACACACAGTTCACTTCTCAGAAAGCAGTATCTACAGAACAGACGCGTCTACAGGACAGGATACGGTAGAGAATTCTTACAGCCATTACCTCTGCTCCATTACCCTGACAGCGCTCTGATACACTCTCAATCTCTTCACATTTCCTTCTCAGCCAGCATTAATTACACCAAGAGAGACTGTACAGAGCATGGGCAAATCCAGCTGGGCATTTCCACCATCAATTTCGTCAAGTGTCAGGCTGTATCACAGTTAAACTGTACTGAGGTTAGCCAGAGGACAGACCAGTCATCAGTTTTGTCTTTGAATTAAACAAGTGACTCTTGGCTGAAACTATTAGTCCGTTGTGTGAGTATATATATATATATATATATATATATATATATATATATATATATATAAATTATAGTACTGAATGTTAAATGCCATTATCCAGTCAATTAAAAACAAAAACATTAGTTTTGTGAGACCCAAATACCATATGTCTAAAATGGCAAACTTACAAAAAACCAACAATTTTTAATTTAAAAAAGTAATTTGGTGTTATTTCTGTTGGTCCATTCATCAAAACATATTAACAACATTAACCTGTTTTTCTTTTTAAATGGGCATAAAAAAGGACATACAGCACTTTATTTTTATTTTAACATAGATGGTCAAAATAGATGTCATAAAGCACAGCTCTTTCAAGTGTTTTTTTTAGCTTGTTTGGGAATGATTGGGAATATCATACTGTAAACAAAGACTGTACTACCAGGCCATATACAATTTTGGGTTTTCTTTACTAGTTATCTATAAATACGTGAGTGTAGCACACAAACAACTGTAACAATTCCTCTTTTAATAAATAAAGTCTGGTGTCAGTCTCACTGAACTAGACCTGCCCAGATAACAGCACATAGCAGACATGTCTTCTGTTGCTTTTAGCATGTAATGATTTTCTTAAAGAATTCCTGTGCAAAGCACTGCACTGTTGAGAAATGCCATATAAGACAGGGAGATGTCATCAGCAATCAAATCAGCCAAGCAGCTAGAGGCAACAATTACGCTGTGTTCGCTATCTGAATATTTCCCACCAAACCACAGACTGCTGTACTCACTGGCCTGCTATGTGGACTGATCTCCGAATAAAAACACCTGTGTGTGTGTGTGTGTGTGTGTGTGTGTGTGTGTGTGTGTGTGTGTGTGTGTGTGTGTGTGCGCGCGTACAGGCGAGTAAGGACAACCAGTTCTAACCCAAAAGACCTGTTTTAAATCGTTAGACGCTGTTATGTCATGATATTAATGTGCAGAAGAATATTACTATGAAGGTCTGAAACTGTTCTAAAAGGGAAGAAATAATAACAAAAAAGACTACTACTCCTAAAAAGAATCATACTACTACAAATACTAAAATAAATCATACTACTACTACTACTACAATAATATTACATACTACTACTAAAACAATACTACTACTAAAAATAATATTCTTACTACTACTAAGACAATCATACATACTACTAAAAAGAATCATACCACTACTACTACTAAGAATAATATTCATACTCTTACTACAAATAATCATACAACTAAAAATAATTCATACTACTACTAAAAATAATATTCATACTCTTACTAAAAATAATTCATACTACTACTAAAAATTAAAATACATACTACTACAATAATATTCATACTATTACTACAAATAATCGTACTACTAAAAATAATTCATACTACTACTTAAAATAATATTCATACTATTATTACTAGAAATAAACATACTACTAAAATAATATTCATACCAATACTACTACAAAAAATAATCATTATACTACAAAAAAATAATCATACTACTACTACTACTACTATTACTAAAATAACAATCATATTACTAATAATATTCATACTACCACTACAAAACCTCATGATACAAGCATAATCATAACACCTTCAATTTTATTTAACCCAAACCTATTGTAGTTGACTATTCTAAATAAAGATTAACCAATACAACCAGCCAGTGCTTAATAATATTTTTTTAGGCAGCTGTCTGGCCTGCTAACCACAGTCTGCCAACCTGGAGTTGTCAAGCAAAAGATGCAGGGATGGGTTTACAAGGAAGTCTGCATCATTTAGGTTCTAGTTAATATGTCTGTATGTTTATTGTGCTAAAATGTATATACATTGCTTTGTGTTTTATACTTATGGATGCCCTCTGCATGACACTGCAGTGACAGCCTTAGAGAGGGAGGGTCGAATTCTCTTTACAGTCCTTCTTTCTGTCATACGAAACAGATACAATAGGTCCTGCAAACGCTCTTAACGCAGTCTTACTGAATGGACAGAGCACACACACACATCTCATTTTTTTGTCCTCGTCTTTGTGTGGGAGTCTGTTTGCACAGAGGGCATTGATTTAAAACAAGCTGTGGCCACATGTGGTGAAAGCATATAGAAACGGCATCCTGTTCACTTTGTGATAGCTACAGAACCCCAGACTATAACAAAGTAGCTAATGAATTGTGCTTTCTGTGGATTTTCAGGGGATGTATTCTTTCCCACTGTATGACTTGGTCAATTCTGAAGCGCACAATACAGTTGTTCTTTGTCACAACATGCCCTTCAGGCTTTCATTCGCCATTACAGAAACGGACTTCGACTCAATACAAAATTCTGCATCATGCTCTTTAGAGACATTTGCTACAAAGTTGAGGTAGATTTACCTCATACAGGCTCCTTACAGCTGCCTTTATTCAGGCCAAAATGAGCACATTTAAAAAAGCTCATGCTTGCTGCTGTCTCTCACCTCATCTCTGATGTCCTCTTGCTGCTGAGCTGTGAAGATCTCCATTGCTCCCATCAGTCTCATCATCAGCTCGTCCACTGTTGTGTTACCTTGTGGATGCAAACACATACGTAAGCAGATATTCACATAACATGGGGCATAGTGAGTGATTATCAAACTTCTGACTTCAGTAAAGACAGAATTATCGTGTAGGTTACCTTGAATAACATTTAAAACTTCATTTGATGTCCGTTTGCCCATGACGATCAGCAGCAATGGGAACTGGTCAGTTTTGTACGTCCGTATGGTCTGTGCTACGACGCTTCCAAAATGCCTCGTGCACATAGTAAGTAGTCTGGAGATGAGGGGGAAAAAGAAAAAAAAAAGAAAAGAAAAGAGATGGATGCACTTAAAGAGTACTGACCGATAAGGGGACATGCCAACTAGGGGTGATGAACATATATAAAAGTACTTGGACAGAAAGACAGACATTCAAACTAACTGAGAGGTAAAGGGACGAGCAGCTATAAAGAAGAAGCCCAAAGGTCTTGGGATGATCTTCAGAAGAGAAGATGACTCATTGTATTGTTAAAAAAGGGAATCCACTTTTCTTCTGAGTGACACCTCTCTCTCTCTCTCTCTCTCTCTCTCTCTCTCAATACACCAGCGAGGCGAATTAGTATTCTGATCCTGCCTCGCTGAATTTGATAGGCCAGGGAGGATTTCTTATTCCATTACAAAGACAGAACTTTAAATTAACATTTCGCTGAAGGAAAAGGGTAGCACGCAGGCTTGCAGAGCTCACAGTAAATGTCATAATATTAATGAATTGCTATAGACTGAATGCAAATATAGATTAGATTCTCTCCTCTTCCTTTAATAAGAGCAGCCTTAATAACAGGCGGGTAAAATAGGGTGATGGAACAGACGAAAGCGAAGGGTCAGGGAGAGAGAAATAGAAAGAGAGAGAGAAAGAAATAGAAAGAGAGAGAGAGAGAAAGAGAGATTGAGACGGAGGGTAGTTTATGAGAACGAATCGAGAGTTGAATGAAATTGAGTACTTCACTGAAAGAGAAAGAGCAAGTGCAGAAAGCCAGCTACAGCCTCCTACATATCACTCTGAAATTACTTTTTACAAAGAGACCAAACTTAACTCAACAACAAGATTTCATCTACCCATTTCCTCAAAGCACTGTGGGCTGAGGGCGTTATTACTGTGCACCGGTGTAGACCAAAATAACAAAAAGATACAGAAAACACGAGACATATTGTTCCAGAATCATTTTTCACATACAACAGCGGATCAGCTGCCATTAAAAACAAGCCAGTGGACAAATACACTTGCAGAGTTCTCATCCACTGGTGAACCTGGCAGTTGATTGTCACATCAACGACGCGGAAGGAATCTGTGAGAATGTTAAAGAGTTTTCAGAGCTCCTAAGGGGAGTTCTTTTCTCTACACTGGCAACACCTGGCCTTTTTAAAACATCTCATCATGGATGGCTTGATAATGCGAGTGACATTTCACATATCTCTCTTTCATATCCCTCATTCATTTCATACACGCCAGTGTTCGGAGACGTTTCCCACACCGTCTGCCCCCCTCTTATCACTTGGGGAGTGTCCCAAATCGGACCATGTTGTAAGGCCACTCAGAATCAGCAGAGCGGCACTGGCCTGCCTTTCTGACTCAGCTCTTACACACCTCAGCTGTAACACAATGGCACGGTATTATTCAAAGAGTTCATTCAAAGCAACAGTTCACCAACACAAGCTGCCCCTTTACCCCTGATGTATTCAATCAGACAAGACATGGTAGGTGCCTGACGTTCATTTCTACAGATCTGCACAGGAGCTACAAAGCTAATACAGCAAAAACATAATGGAAGATTGCACTTAGTGGAACAAATGGAGTCTGACAGAGTGACAATAATTCTCATAGCTTCAGTGCAAATTAAATAAGTCTTAATCACTGGGGGACAGAGGGACACAACCTAACTTAATATTACTCAATATTACATATTGCAACATAAATACTTTAGTATTTATAATCTAGTAAAAAAGGTTCAAGTAGAAAATGGTTAAAAGTGGTCAAGATGCACCTTGAAGATTCACCTGCTATTGAATCTTAGAATATTTTTCGATTACCAAACTGTGTGTGCAAGTTACTAACTTCACACCCCTCTTTTTGACAATAACATAGCTTTAAAAGGCATAAAAAAATCTCACAGAGAGCTAGCCTGGCTACAATGCAACCTCTGAAGTAACCTCTGTAATGCAGTGTGACAAGTAAGTGTTACAAAAAACATGACGTTCACAACAGTTAGTATTTTATATTTTAGTGGTATATATGCCATGTAAATAAAAAACAAGTCACACTGTATACGTTGTACTCAGCAATACAGTAATACAATATCAAATCAAATCTAATTTATTTGTATATCGCTTTTAACAACTAATGTCACAAAGCGGCTTTACATGAATTTAGTGACAAGAAAAGTTCAATCGAGCATAAATAAGCATAAGCAATACATCTCTTTTTTCTAATTTATATATTTGTGTTTAGTCTGGAAAGCTTGTATGGTTCAAACAACATATTAAACAAACTGCATTTGGCATTTAAGTTACTGTAACAAGTAGGCTCTTCGATCTAAAGGTTAAGTTGTTAAGGTTAATAATTAGCAAAAAATTAATTAGAAATAAATTGTGCCTCTTTCTCCACCAGTTTACAATTAAACATTTATGCAGCAAACGTGCAGGCGCCACATCGGCACTGAGCTAACACTTGTTACAAAGCTACGTGTTACAGTTCTGCTACAATTATCTTGGTATTTTCTGTTTTTTCAAGGAAATATTCAACAGCACCAACTCAGAAGCCAATGTAATCCAAAGATGTGGCCTTTAACTATATTGGGTTTGAGTCTGAAGCATGAATTCGGAATCTTGGCACTGCTGCTGTGTAAAGGGGGAGCAATCTGCTACATTACAAACTGTCTACAAATAACAAACGTAAATAAACTTTGCAAAACTACATACATGATACAAAAACAGCTTATTAAAGGTATTATAATAACAGGGGCTGTCGGTCTCAAGGGTGATAATTACAGCAGCATGTACTCAGTAGATTTGGATTTATGCATAATTAATCTGTGTGTTAAAGAGGCAGACACAGCAGCACGGCGGCTGTCCTTACAAAGGCGTACTGAGACTTAATCAGTCTACCTCTTTCTCTCGCACACAAAATCACCAACCACTGTGTACGCTGCCAATCATCAGTCAGGAGACTTTGCGCAGGAGCGTGAGAATGTGTGAGGAAGTGTGTGTGTGTGTGCGCGCCTGTGTTAGGACATGACTTTGTGTGTGTGTGTGTGTGTGTGTGTGTGTGTGTGTGTGTGTGTGCGCACTCAAAAACGCACGGACGTGTGTGAGTGTGTTTCGTCGTTGCTGTTGTGAATAGCCCCAGATGTTGTCCGCCTTTAATCTGTGGTAGAAAGGCCCAGCTGGGGCAAAAAGCACTAGGGGAGAGCTGGAGGAATGGAGGCAGGGCCCCAACTGAAGGAGCTCCTGCAGGAGCAGGGTCACTCGCTGCCTTTCGCAAGCGGCCTGCTCCGGGAGGAGGCCTTTGGGGTGAAGCCTAGTGGAAGGAAAAGCCCAGGCCTGCCCCGCAGCAAAGCCTGCTGGGCCCAATCAAGACTCCATCTGCCGCCTGACCAGGCCTTCCCTCCCTTCATCTTTCTCTTTCTCTCACCTTCCCTCACTTCTCTTCATGGTTCTTAACATCAGAGTGACTCGTTGTACAGGGCATAGGAAACAAAAACAACAATCTGAAAACGCCCGACAACCTGCACTACCAGATGTTACCTGCAGTAAACTATAACCACACTAGCTTGGTCCTGAGTAAGAAAGCAATTAAGTAAGGGGCAATTCATAATTCCAATTCACCAAGATTCACCTCAATACATTTCCATGCACCTTTTCCCCCTCATCCCCCCCCAAGAGTAGAATTATAACTCCACTTTAACTGATAAAAATCACCAGATCCAAAACCAAACCACCCTCCTCCACCCTTTACTGAAATGAAGACATTCTCAGCGGTGAACTGAATGAGAACTAGGAGTCTAACTGACCCTTTATTGGGGCAGATTAGTGCAGATTGCCCTGTTGGGGCCTCAGAGAGCAAACACAACTGCTTTTGTCAAAGGACCCAATAAGCAAGGAGAGAGAGAGAGAGAAGAGGGAATGGGGGAGGGGTGGAATCTCTCATTAAGAGATCATCCATTTTGGGTGTGAAAATGCTTCCGATCTCCACGTTTTCGAGCGGGTCAGCGGGTCTCTTTGAGAGCGCGAGTGCAGGGATGTGTGTTTGTGCGTGCTTTACCTGGCTTTGTTAGCTTCTTTAGTGACATCCCAGGCCCATGTGATGAAGTTCTGGCTGAGATACGAGACTATGGACTCTGCGCACATCATCTGGGAGCAGAAGACGTTGCTGAGAACACTATCATCATTATGGAGGTAGATGGCCAGAAGCTTTCTCTGAGGAAAGGAAGGGAAGGGGAAAAAGAAGACAGTAAAATTTCATTATCTCCTATTTAGAGCAGACCAACAAGAAAAAGGAGTTCAATTTCAATAAGATCTTGTAAGTTCCAAGGAACCACAGCCAACATCCCCACAGGCCTATGAAGGCGGCGCTTTCTCTAAGCCCGGCTCTGTGCTTCTCTCTTATTGTGGGGTTTAAAAAGCACTACTTGGAACATGCGGCGGCAGCATCCATGCACGGAACCTTCAACACCTGCAGAGGCCAAATCCAGAGCCAAGCTAATACTCGAACCAAATCAAATCAGCGCGGGGTAAATAAAACTTTCTTTGAGGCGGCCGGCGACAAAACAAAAAGCGAACAAATCACTTTATTTGTTCTGCATCAAATGCCAATGCCCTTCCTCCGAGGCGCAGGTTAGCGAAGAGCGGCGCGCATAATATTGACGGACGACGGGATCCGCAGATGTTTACACCGTCGAGCGCGAGCGTCTTGTTGTTCGCTAGACGGAACAACTAATTAAAAAACAAACACCGCCACAAACATGAAAGGTTTCACAGGACGAGGCAGGGGAATAAAAGCCGCCAAATTACAAAACAACTCTCGGGCCCGTTTTCTCTCGCTGACCCCCTGACGTTTTCTCTCAGGCGCCGCGGAGGGATTTCAGAGCAGCCTAGCGCCGAAAGCAGGCCTGGCCAGGAGACGAGGGAGAGCACGGGGGAAGAGTGTGAAGAGAGGAGAGAGAAAGTTTGGGCTATACAGTGATGTGTATGGAGCAAGGGCTAGAGGAGTGCTGCTGTGTTTGCACAGCGATTAGAGCTTTAGAATAAGCAGCATGGCTCCTAGCGGGAGAGAACCCGGGCCTCTTTCACTTCTCCAATTCAACACCCTGAAAAGATTAAACACTCATGCTGGGCGAACAAGCAAATGCGGCATGGATGGAGGGAAAGTTTTTGCACAAGGGGAAAAAGAAAAAAGGGAGAAAAAAAAATAGAAAAGCAGGGTGTGATATGACACACACACACACACACACACACACACACACACACACACATATATATTTATATATGTATATATAAATATATACGCTTTGACTCCTCTTTCACACTTGCCGACTCTCCCGCTATAAAATTCTGCTCCAAAGCCACAAAGAATCAGGTATGGAGTGTGAGAGAATGTGTTCACCTCGAGCTGTGAAGACGTTTTGACCTATTGAGGCTTCTAAGATTTCCTGAGAGGAGTGAGAGAAGGTATTCTCGCTAATAACAGTCTTTAGCCAGTTCCCCTCGTTTCACGCCCTCTATTAGGACGGGCCCCTCCTCGCCACTTTCATCACATTGTTGTCCCACGCTCTCTCAGCTCATCTTTTGTGGGGCTTTTCTTAGCCGGGAGAACTCAGGGCTCAGTCCAAATTACTGGGTCTGTTCAGGGCTAGACACTGACCCAAAAGCTCTCGTCCAGATCTTGGCTTTTCCCCACCTGCTCAGGACGGAGCAGGTCCACAGGGATAAAGAAGGGAAGGGAAAAGGGAGGAGCGGAAAGGAAGGACGGAAGAAAGCTGATCTGTCTTGTGAGCAGGAGAGCGCAAGTTTTCACACAGCCGCTGATGGAGTTGGCTTCTCAGGCACCTTAACGGCGAGCTGCTGCGAAACTGCCAACGACGGTTAGGCTGCTCCGAGGATTAAAGCCTGAGACAAAACACTAACTGCAGGCCGCTACGCACCACAAACACGGCTCGTCATTAACTGCAACATGAGCATGAATTCTGCCATAATGGAGCGCAGGCCAGACCCACCGCCAGTTCATTTTTATTGCGTGATACAGAAAGTGTTTTCGCATTTTAAATAAACTCAGTACTGTCCTGCGCACCAGGCAGAGACATCTTAAGGCTTTAAGCCCAATCATTTCATTTTTCAGGACACGTTTCTCTGGAAATTAAGAAGAAAATGACTCACTTACATAAAGTAAGGGGACAGTCAAGAGAAAATTCCTAAATTAATTATTAAAAATTGTTACACAAGCCTGACTCCCACCTAAAAAAAAAAATCTACAAGTGTGTCTACATATAATCTTAACTTATAAGACTTTGGAGGTGTGGGCTGAGCTTTTGCACAGTATCGTAGAACTAAACATAGAGCTGGAAAGCTACAAAGACATCAGCCAATCAGTACACTAAAGTGAATGTGCTTGTTTTATCGACTCTAATATGAGACTTTGGTGCGAGTTAATTCTAAACATAGCCTAAACGCATTACAACGACTAATACAAGGAAGACAGAAGTCAATACACACACACACACACACACACACACACACACACAGAAATCCATATGTTTCCTTTGACAGGCATCTGTCTCTGCACAGCACACAGAATAGATGTTTGAACTGTAGGACGTTTTTAATTACAGTCAACATGGAGCAGCAAGAGAGAGGGAGAGAGAGGGAGAGAGAGGGAGAGAGAGGGAGAGAGAGGGAGAGAGCGGAAAAGAGAGAACGAAAGTGATCACCCTCTGCAGCCTGTAGAAAAGCAAACAGTGGGAAATGAAGAGTTCATATTACTGCTCTCTCATGACCCCCGGCCTGGGAGTACACGCGTTCTGATCAATCGCTTTAACAGATGGCACAAGGTGCTGCTGGAGGAAAACAGGCCTGATCAGTTAATGTCTTTCTAACAAGGCAGAAGTTTGACGGCAGTTGAAATGGGTAACGGAGGAGTACCAAGGCAAAGTAGCCCCGCTCAGAAACACAGAGCGGAGGGAAAAGGTGGCAAAGACTCTGATATCAATAAAAATAGAAATTATTAATGCTTTAGACCAATTCTAGGCACTGATCGTTCATGTCGTTCATGTCACTCACTGTTGAGTTGGAAAGAGTGAAAGAAAAAAAAACCCAAAAAACAAGAACTCTACTGGAGGAATCTCTTTCCTCCTTTTGTTATCTGCCTTCATCGCTTCTGAACCGTTTCATGCATAACGGATGCGCTTGAGGAGCAATGAATTTTGATGCGCGTCTTTGTGTGTGAGCGAGAGTGGGGTTACTGTGATTAGCTGGACGTTAAGGGGATTTGGGTAGAGGCCTGGTTGCTGATGGGTGGCCTGACAGCAGAGTCTTACCACTGATCCCCACGGCTGAGCTCAAGGGTCCTCAGCGTTTTCATTAAGGGCGGATTGGGAGCATCTCTGCCTCTCCAGAAACACTTCATCAAATGTAGTGTTTTACTTAGTGATTAGCCTCGAAGGCCTTTGAGAGCAGGGCAAGGACACACACAAACTCACATAATATCCGTTTAATGAGCAATCGGAGGAGATGACACGGACTAAGACTTCGAACAGTCTCATACAGGGGGAGGGATGGGGTGAAAGATATTACTTGCTTTCGGGAGAAAGGGAGAGATGAGAGAAGAATGAGCGAGAAAGAGTGAGACAGCTGGCGGAGAAGCTAAACAACACTAAACCTTTTGTGCATATCAAACTAACACAGCTGTGGCTACACGCATTAAAAGAAAGAAACATATAATTATGTTATACAAACCAAAGTGTTTGTTAAGATTAGCATGCAAGAGTTATCTATACTAAGAGATACATATAAGTGAATTGCATTAAACACTTTAATTCAAATGTAAAATGTAAACGTGTCATGTTCCTCCACAACTGTGAAAACCTTAAGTGATGAAGTGATTCATAGATGCACTAGTTAACAAATTAAAGCTAACCAACACCTAAGAACACTGAAGTTATTTTTTGCTTTACTCTTTGGATCTGCCATCCATTACTGTCCATTAACACTGAGTACCACCATTAACACTAGAGTTAGTTTGCTAGTGTTATTAAAGATAGTCATTCCTTTCTAGTGACGAGGGGCAACTTAAGTATATTACATTATCTAATTATGTACATACTTGACATACACTACATCAACAGAGCATCCTTTTTGTCAGCCACAAAGCTACTAACAACAGTTAATAGCATGGAGGCACACACACAGGTGAGGTACGAAGCTAGGAGCAGCAGCTGGAGACTAAAGCGAGTCAGAAAGAATAACGTAAAAACAGAAAAGTCAACAGCGACAACTGACTATTTAACCAGGAACGGACTTGGACTTGAATGGACTGGAATGGACTTGCTCGTCTAGTTTTGGAAAAAAAACAACATGTCAATTTGTGAAGCTAAGTTAACAAGAAGACGCACATTTTATTTACTTTCTCTATAAATAAACACTTTAAAATGTACTTTTTTCAAAAGCATTGTTTTTTACTTGAAGTGAGGAAGAAACTAATTTTTATTTGGAGCTTTATAAAAAATGTATTCAGTTCAGCATTTAAACAGTAAATATACTGATTGGTATGTGTGATGTGTTGGTCTTTAAGTAGTTGATAGTATAAGATGCTGATATTAGGCTACTTTAGTAAACAGGATACATCACTGAATCATAACACAAGATAGAAATGATAGACTTTGACCTGAGGAAATCTCCTCTAACTGGACCTTACTGAACTCTAATTAAACACCCCTGACATAGATGCTTTAAGACAGAAGGGTACAACACTGCTCTCCCCCCCAGACTTACCATTACATTTAACATTTTCAGAGATTTTTGAATGTCAGGCATTCCAACTGTTTAACGCTTTATACACATCATGTCTACAAGTCCACTGCCAATACAAGTCACATGTAATAACGATTGGATGTAATAAGTAATAATAAGTCTTGGAAGATTTTGACACATAGCTGAACAGACAGATGTGGGGTTGAAGTACAGTGGGGCTGGGAAGGCTCTGACAGGACAGGAGACCACTGTAAATACACACAAGCCCCTCCGGAACACAGCCCACTTCTGCAGACGCGACTGCTAAAACATTTTGTACAAACTGTCCTGCAGATTTTGTTCACTTTTAACTGAAAAGCTTACTTTAGGAAAAGTGAGAACAGAAACAGAAAAGAGAGACAGAGATGGGGAGGGGGGAGGTCAGTGCACTGCTGGGTTTATTTTCACTGACACTGTGTACAGTTTCCTCACAGAGAGCGGCGGCCATATTGAGCGTTCTCGAACGAGGAGAGGAGATCAGCTGGGTAACGGGCGATGCGCCAGTCGAGCCTCCCCCTCGTGCTCCGAAACCCCCCTAACATCTTGCTGCTTCCTCCCTGTCTAATAAAACTGTAATCCACACAAGCTGTCAGTTGATACAAGCCTCCTTCAGAGGCCGCGGCGGGAGAAGCAGCGCTGAGCCGCTATAAATAAAGCTTCAGCTGTTCAAAAGGGAAACAGGCAAGTTTTAATGGGGAATTATACGGACGAGAGGGAGTCGCTGTCAATCAAAACGTCAGACATGTTTATATACCTTGGAAGGTTAAAGTCAAGCATGAGGATTTTAAAAGACAACAAGTTTAGGCACATCTCGCTTTTGGTTTTTTACCAAAGTTTAAGAAACACAGAACTTGAGTCTGTCTCTTTTCGACAAACCTTACGAATCAGCGCCATCAACCTGACAGGTATTCTTCATGCTACCTTACTAGCTCTGCTGCGTGCATGCATTTTCCACTTGCAGTAGTGCAGAGAGAGCATTGCAGTAGTGCAGCACTACTGCAAAATCTACAGCTTCTTTACTACCAGTGAGTGACCATGTATCAGCTTGACTGCAATGTGAAAAGTTTACTTTTCCTGAATTTCCTGACTGCATACTCATGCAATTAATAATGTACTTACGTCTCTGGCTTTGCCATAAAAGGCCTCTTGAGATGCTGCCTCCAAGGAACCGATAAAGAAGACTGGATGGCAATCTCCATATCTGACAAACACACAGGCAAATGAAGTGAGCTCTTGCATTAAAAATATATAAAATGTTCACTGAACATACCGCAAGTCAAAGAAGTGATGTGGCAAACACTGATTCAAAAGACAAAAGACTAACAAAAACCTGTTACTTAAAAAAAAAACCCCAAAAAAACCCCAATGAAATAAAAATGTAATGGAAAAGTTGAAACGCTGTAATTACATGCTTTAGAATTTGGCTTTATGCCACTCCACTGAATCAAACTGCTAGCAACTAATCACTTTCGTAAAAGACACTGGGAATGCTCACTCAGGGGCAAATTCCTAACACTAGCAGTGAATTTTTGCACAGTGAGAGACTGTAACAGGGGAAAAAAACTACAAACAGTATTGTGCAGTATTGTGTGATTTCATCTCCAGAAAAAAATCTAAATAATACAAATTATTAATTTTCCAATGACACTCAAAAAAAACCTGAAGTCTCAACAGTTTCAAAAAAGTTGGCATGCTATGCAAGATGTAAATAAATAAATAAAACCTTAGTGCAGTCAATTGCTAATCTCATAGACCCATATTTTATTGACAATAGAACACAGGGCACAGATCTGATGTTAAAAATCATTAGCTTATTTAGAACTAGAAACACATCTCAACAAAGTTGGGACAGGGCCACATCTACCATTTTGTAGCATCTTCTTTTAACAACAGTCTGTGAACGTCTAAAAAGCGAGGAAATCAATTACCAGAGACTTGCAAGAGAAATGTGCTCTCATTCTTGCCTGGTTGTAGGATTCTACTTACTACTTACAGCCTGGAACGTATGTGCTTGATTTTTTTTATCATGATGATCCAAATGTTTCTATTGGTAAAGATCTGGTCTGGAGAGCACCTGGACTCTTCTTCTGCAAAGCCATGCTGTTGTTCTAAAAATAACTCTGTTCAGTATTATTAGTGCCTTAACAGATGTGTAGGGCAAACCCAGACCATCAGAGATACAGGCTTTTGAACTGTGCACTGATAACAGGCTGAATGGTCTCTTGAATCTGCAGGACATGGCATTTGTGGTTTCCAAAAAGAATTTCAAATTTTGATTGACCACAGAACAGAAGTTTTCTCATTTTGCCTCAGTCCATTTAACATGAGTTTTGGCCCAGAAGTTGATGTTGTTTCTGGATTGTGGCTACTTCTTCATTTATGTCAAATTGTTCACAGACTATGACTTCTGGAGGTGTTCCTGAGCCCATGCAGTGATTTGCAGTACAGATCATGCCTGTTTTTAATGCAGTGCTTCCTGAGGGCCTGAAGGTCACTGTACTGTAGACGGTGGGATATTCAAAGTCTTCGCATTTTTATGTTTTTCTGAAATTGTTCCACAATTTTTTTTAGACAGTTTTTCGCAGACTGGTGAACTACTGCCCATCTTTGCTCCTGAGAGACTTCACCTTTCTAGAATGCTCTTATGTCCAGTCAGCTAACTTGGTTGCAAATTGCTCTTCCAGCTGTTTTTTGTGAGTAACAATTACTTTCCAAGCTGTTTGTTGGTACTGCCCCAATTTTTTGGAAATGCGCTGCTGTCATCAAGTTCTAAATGAGTTATTCATTTTCATAAAAAAGTTAAAATCTTACTTTCAGCATCTGATGTTATATGTTGAGTAGAATATAGGTCTTTGAGATTTGTAAATCATCGCATTATGTTTTTGTTTATTCACATTTTACACAACATCCCAACTTCTTTAAAATTGAGGTTGTATTTACACCCTTGTACCATTCTTGCCACCCACTATAAAAGTAAGCCCAATGACAAATTTTGACTCTTCAAGACTTTTAGACTCCTTAGTCCAGATCTCATCTTACCCATTCAGTGATCTAGGTCTTGGGTGTCCTTTTAGAGTTATGATGTCCACTTTCCTTTTGTATGTTTTAATAATTCTCTCTTAGTTAATTCAGATTTGCATGAGGAAAAATAAAAACTGTGGTTTAGGTACATTTCGGCAGCTGCTTCTGTGAATGTTAGTGTCTAACTGAACTTCTATTGGGAGGACATAGCTGTAAGGATAAAAGACTTAAAGGGGCACAATGGTGCACGAACGTAAAGAGTAGACTAATTCAACACGGACAGAAGTAATTTGGCTACTATACACACACATTCAACTGACTCATCTGAATTTTACATGTTTTTATGTTGGACAACTTTGGTGCAGCTTGCATACAGGATGCCTTCGATTTAAACAACTAACAGTGAAACTGAACGTTGAGTTCTCCTGATGGACTCACCTTGATGAGAACTCGGCAGTAAAGTGCAGTAAGGCATCACCCTCGTTTTCACTGTTCTCTGGCACTAATGAAGAGAAAAACAGACAGCAGCTAATTCTCGTACCCTAGATGGGACAACTCCACTGATATTGATTCAGAAGGAAAACTTCTTATAACTCACTCATTGGTGACTTCCGACAACTAGAGCTTCCCATGCCAAAGATTTCAGACTCATCAACTCCAAATTCAGATGCATCTTCAAAGTCATCCCCTTCACTGTCACTGACCATGTGGACATCTGTGCACTATCACAAACATAAGCAAAAACCTTTTACTGACAGCTGCTGATTTCTTTACTTGTAACACCTAAATGCATTTCTAGGTGTTACAAGAGTTTTTATTTATAACAATTTTACTCCATTTATCTGTGAAACCCAAAAGGACAAAGCAAATATAATATGGATTTCTTGTTTTTTAAAAAAGCATCTCATGTTACTCCAATCATCACAGAGTTGTTCACCAGTACCCCTGACTTGACCTAAATTAATTAAAGCATTGATAAGCCAAGCTTTGTACTGGATGATAACCACAGTTAATATGGAAAAGCACAGTGCAGCTTATATATAAAAATAAAAAAAGCCATCACTGTAGTCCATTGCTCTCTCTACATCAGAATTTTACAGAAGGGAAAAAATATCCACAAGTGGCAGATACACATGGGATTCATAGTGCGAACACAGAACAACTTAATTGTGACGACATGGTGTTACATTGCCCATACATGCAGTAAACACACTCATGTTCCAACTGTGGACAGTTGAGGTCCATCTTGTACTAAAAATAGACATGTGTACAGGCCCGGAAGACATGTGGGAGGCCCCTTGTCACTGATATATTTAGGATTTCTAATAATCGTTTTTTTTTTTGCTAGAGTGCACATCTGGTAATGAACACAAAAAGAGCGTGCCAGAAGAGCACAGCTGGCTCGGGCGACACAGCAAACTTTTTTCTGGCTGACTATCCTACGTAATGGGATTGTTTCCAACAAAAAAAACGGTAGGAAGACAATGTCTAAAATATTACAAAGAGAAGTAATCTGAGTGAACAGGATGCAAACAGGATCTTGCTGAATATGTCATCATTTTCAGGCCTATAAAATAGATAACACATTAAATCAAAAACACATCCTTTTCTTACATCACATCTTTTTGCATTATGGCAAAGCACTGTTGTAAAGTAAGCCTTGCTGAAATTAACAGGTTTTGCCTTGATATTCTGTAGAAATCGTTTGAGAACATTTAAACTAAAATACTACTGAACGTAGAGATATGACACAGAGTAAATGTAAGTCATGTGAGTCAAATTTTATAAATTTGTTTACATCAATCACTTCATTGTACTGTGGTGGCTTGAAAAACAGACTTCCAGTCAATGATTGCTGAAATGTATGTTTGCTGTTGACAAGATTTTGCTGGATTTCAGAATTAGGATTATCCATGCACATACACAACAGTACAGAATAAGCTTCTTTAGGTTTATAAAGAAGGACTGTGGTAAGATCAGTCAATAAAATAATGCAATTAGTGTACTGAACAGATACAGCTTTAGTATTTACAATCTACACATATCTACTAAACAATGCAGTTTTTACAAACAAACAAATCCAAAATTATAAAACACTATCAGTATTTCTAAATAATGATTTTAGTATTTCACAATAATGATAACATATTTTTAATTCTAAGCAGAAATAAATTGGTGTAAAATATATATTTAATAGTACAGTATCTATATACACAGGATACTATTAAAAAAAGTTTTTTAAATTGCATATACAATAATAAACTATATAATGTAGATTTAAATATTACAAACTAGATACAAAAAGGTACTTGTTGTAAATACGCCTTTTAAAAAAATGATTATATGAAATTATATTCTGTCATTATTTATTTACATTACTTTTGTTCAAGTATGGAATTACCTGAAAAATTACAAACTAGATACCAAAGCGTGTTTTAGATGTTATACTCAACATTTATAAATAACAAATTATGTGCAGTTGTTCAATGATAAACATAAAAAATAATGTAAATAGGCCAGGGACATAAAATACACAGGTAGAACCCTACTCGTAACTACAGAAGAAGTATTGGAACAAGTATGAGAATGAGCATAAAACTGAGCATTACTGCTCTATACCTCCTCGGTCGGCTCCAGAGCAGTGGCTGGGGAAGATCTCCTGCATACACTCAGATGATGGCATGGGTAGCTAATCCCAGAGGAGGCCAGCGTCATCTACAAACAAACACATCATCACAATTATTAGCTACACAGCAACACCAAGACACATGCATTATCACATGTGCAAACCTACTCAAGCCCTTAGAGGCTGAACAGACTGGGCTGAGTAATCAATATGATGGATAATAGCTAACTTGTCAACAGGCAGCCTAGGTCATCTAACCAACACCACAACAGTATCCTAGGACAAGGGTCCCAGGACCCTTTAATTGAAAGCAAGGTATTCAGTTAATTCTTTTTAGACTTATTACATAGTAACCACTATAAATTACTTGGAAAACACTATATATATATAAATAATTTGCTAGTCATGTTGTAAAAAGAGTGCAGTAAGTAAATCTAGATGTGCAAACAAGATTTGATTAATGTTACCAATCTACACACTGGAACACATGAAACTTATACAATTCAATACATTTACACAACTATAAATGCATTCATACTCCAGTAATTGCATTCCCTCACTTCATATAAGTTTTTCAAAATTTTAACAGTTTTAACTGCAACCAAAACAATTTCCTGAAAGACCTGCTGTACTGTTCTGCACTGCATATCCACGTTGCTATAGATCCAAGAAATTATGTATCAGCATGAGCAGATATGTATGTGAATAATCCAGAATATTGGCACTGGCCCACAATTGCCATATTGGTACAGAAACAAGAGTGTTGATAATATTCTTAATTCCTTTTGTATATAAAACTATACTGTCAATCAGAATCCTTTCTGAAATCAGTCTCCCCTATGATAGAGAGATTACTCTGGTTTAGCTCCATCAGCTACTGTGCCTGCAGCACTGCAGGGCTGGAAGATGGCAGGGTGGGGTGCAGGCCTAGATGTCTCATTAACTCCCCATCTGCAGTGGAAATGTCAGCAGGCCTGCGCACAACAGGGACTCATTAAGGCCTGCCTGCCCCTCACACCTCCACAACACCACGGAACAGAACACTCCATTCTCTCCACTCACATCAGCTTTATCAACACTTACCTGCCATTTATCGGCTTTACACAACGCTCGCTCACCTGCCGTTGCCATCGACCTTCGCCTGCTTTCTGGCCTCGCATCAGCTTTCTCAACACTTATCTGTATGTGTTTCGTAACTACGGAGCAGGCTTAATTACACTGATGCTAAGCTCAGCTATACACCTGGAGTTGTTAAGATGTAGCTCGCTCTGTCACTAGGCTGTCATTAAATTACTTGCTCATACCTACCCAATCCACAGATCCAAGAAAAAAAAAACTGTTCTCTAACTATTGTTCAGAGATTTGACTACATGAAAGCTGGTTTGCAAGCTCACTGATTGCCATAGGGCGAGATCAGATCTGCTGGTGTAAATGAGAATGAAAAAGCCGGACAACACACAGCATGGGGTTGTAATCTGGGCTATTGTCAGGTGTTTCAACCAGCTGGGTACTGTGGAATCAGGAGTTAATTACAGCAACAGCAATTAGCTTTTACAGATAGAAAGTCTGTTGGATCTAGTAATAACTGGATGTATTTACCAGCATATTTAGTTAAAAAAGCAAAAACATATAACCAGTCCATGCATACAAACAGTCTATGACAAAAAAAAAAATAAAAGCTTTTCAAAGGAGCAAATCACCACCATCAGGAAGGACACATACCGTTAATAAAAAGTTAAATAAATTCAATGCTAAATATCCAAGGACAATTATAATCATAAACGTAAAAAAGCAGAACTAGAGAAAGTCCGGTATGCAAGGATGCACTTGCAAAAAAAAAAAAAAAAAAAAAAAAGAAAAGCAACATCACAGAAGGCCTGAATAGTCCTTACAGTAAGTCTCCCAGCCCACACAGAGAGATGACAGATAGTGTTTCTTGTCTTTCAGGTCCAACTAAAACAAGTTTACTGTACTGAGAAGCCATGGACCATGCAATGGTCTGAGCAGTTAAAGTGCATTGGAACACCTGGGGAGAAAACACTTAGGTGGATTGCCTTATTGTCCAAAAACCTGAGATCTTTTCTTCAGAGGTGTCACTGAGAGGGCAGCCCAGAGTATCAGTGGATAACTTCAGGCCTCTGTATACTTTTAAAGAAACAAAGCTTGCAAAGTTTAGACAAAGATGAAACCACCCTTGTGAATTTACAGACTTGTGAATTCTCTGCAGGTTCATTTAGACTACCACACGTTGCCTATTTTGCAATAACTAATCACAGACTTTGCCACAATGTGTAGTCTCAGATTGCTTAGAATCATTACCCAGTCTTGCCATGTCTTTCACATTGAACACACAATGTCCAGCAAAATGTGTAGTTGACCCAAGATACAACTGATGTATTTTGCACCGGTGCCTCGAAGCCAATGTAGCTATCAAGTAACAGGAACTTAGTCACCAGGCTAGCATTATACAAACCGCATGCATAAATCATGGCATACTCTAAAATACCTCAAAATGTCAAGCTGTTAAGAAACCTCACATAGACAGCCTTTTTATATATATATATATATATATATATATATATATATATATATATATATATATATATATATATATATATATATATATATATATATATATAAAATCTGAGTGTTGTCTAAACCTGCAGACTGCCAAGTTGAGCTACACAGTAAGGTTTTGTTCATATTAGTTATACTGTGTCTTTAACAATGTTGACAAGTCTGGGTCACCTTGATGTAGATGTGGCTGTAGTCTCAGCAGGATGAGTAAAGTGCCGACCTTGTATTTATGGAAATGATTGTGGTGTCTATTAACTAGTGATTGTTGGCAAAAAAAAATCCCTGTGCAAAACTGATTTGGACAGCTCTACTTGGACAGCTACATCTGGGGTAAGAGAAAAATTGTGTGGATTTGTGGGAACTATACCTCTGAGCGAGATTGTCTGATTCGATCATCCCTCTCTTCTCTGAGTAATCAAATACGAGAAAACCGGCTCAAGCTTTTCAACAGCAGGATTTCCTTCCTGCCCTCATAAGAGTTTAAATCAAGTTTCATCACTTCACCATACAATAGGGATTTGGAGAAGGGGCAGAAGGAGTTGAGGATAGTGGAGACTGAACATATGAAGTAGAGCCCTGTTCCACACTTAGTGCCCCTTTCTTCCTCTCACGATGCTGTGAGACAAGCACTGCTGGCTAGTTGTGTGCTTAAGAGCCGCAGGCTACAGGGGAAAGGTCAACAACCCACCCCCCCACACCCCTTCCCCAACACCCTAGCTCCAGCAGCGCACAATGAACCAACTCTCCTCCTTTTGGATTCTCTTAATTACTACTTGCATCAAAAGGCTCTTGCACAGGGGAGACATACAGGAGACGATTTCGTTCTCTCTCTCTTTCCAAACAAACCTTGCACACTACCTAATTCTTTAACTTCTTTTTTTTTTACTTTTTCATTCTTCTCTTTGCCAGTGAGGGTGAGATAATTGCTGCAGACAGCTGCAGTGTCTGTTCCTAATCTCCACCAACACCTCACGTCGGTGTTCTATCCCGGAAAAAAAAAAAAAAAAAACAGACAGAGAAATGAAAGAAAAGAAAGACCTGACAAAGCCCCACCTTAAACACCTGTCGGAGCCTTTCAGGTTGCAGGTTGCTGAAGTGCCAGTCTTTGAATTAGTTGGAGGATAGTCAACTTACACTACAAGTCATTGATCTATAAAGTGCAACGACTACAAGTTTGCTCTTATCATTTACAAGTCTTGATGAATGACTTTGCATCAAGACGTATACAATTTTAATTTTGAGTTGTCCGTTCAAGCGCAAGAGCCAAAATGTTAGTGTTATCCACCCATGAAACTGGCAATCAATACAAATGTGACAATCGATGTGCCAATCACTAGCACTCTTAAGCTAATAACAGACAAAAAGCAAGGAAGCTACAGCAGCTGTGTAGACTCCAGCTTGAAGCCTGCCCTGAAGCATCAACACATTGGTCGGGACATGTAAAGCATGCTTAAAGTCAGGCTGCGGGGGCGAGAAAGAACCAGAAGCAGTAGGTCGGTGGTTTGGTCTTGTGAGGAGGTGTGCGTATCTCCCCGCAGACAGCAATCTCACCAAGGGCTCTGGCAGCTTAGCGCTGAGCCCTGTCGCTACGGCAACCAGCAGGCCCAATAAGCCTCCTCTTCGAGTCCACGAGGTGAAGAGCCCATAAGAGGCGCGGGGCACGCAGCCCCTCAGAGAGCAGCCGCAGTAATACATTAGCAAACACCATGAAACACTGGATAAATGTCAGCAATTATGGGGGAAAGGACTCTAATAAGGACGTTTCAGAGGCTGTCAATCATTCCCACAGGTGTTTCATAAGGCTGTCGGTCAGAAGTGATCAGCAGCGAGCAGAGGGGCGAGCTGGGGTGTGTGCACGCAGAGCGTGAGTGAGTGTGAACGAGTGAGTGAAAGAGCAGGACACAGAGAGCTCCTGGATCACATTATAATAACTGTAAAATAACAGTAATAATAATAATATTTGTATTTTATTTTAGTTACTGGTCAAAACGCAGTAAAGCACTTCAACTTACTGATGTAAATGATTTGTCATATGACATTTTTTCCTATGTCCCTCCTCTATATCAAGATCTTAAACTATTGGCCTGTAGGACACACTGGAGACCGTTCATTAACACAAATTAACACATCATCCTTTAGGGCAAATATTTACATTTGATAAGTAGATTTGCTTCATTCACCAGAAATAATGAAGAGTAACATAACAGAAGATCTACATCACAGGAACATCCATTCAAATGAAAATCAGATGCAGAGTGAATGCTGCATATTCATTTGCTTAGCTAACTTTCCATTTTAGACTTCATCAGGTTTGTTTTAATTTCTTACTTTACTCCAAAACAAAACACCTATATTCAGCTAAAACAGTAGGAGTCACACACAAATCTTCTGGTTAGTAAATTGCTTAATTTAATTAAGTAATGTGCATATTTAACAGTCTTTATATACTACTACCGCTACTACTACTATTACTACTACTACTACTACTACTACATCAACAAAGATTACTATTACTATTATTATCTAACCGTGTATCATCTTTCGCTTTATCCTGCTAGTCAAGGTCACGGGGGCCTGGAGCCAATCCCAGCATCATCGGCCGAAGGCAGGGTACACCATGGACAGGCCAGTCAATCACATGGCCAACACACACTTACATGCACACACTCACACCTACAGGCAATTTAGAGTGACCGATTAACCTAACATTCATGTGTTTGGACTGTGGGATGAAACCCACTTAATCATGGGGAGAACATGCAATCTCCACACAGAACAGCAAGAACTGGGAATTAATTATTATTATTGTTGTTGTTGTTATTATTATTGTTATTATTATTATTATTATTATTATTAGCCAGTAGTTTAACTTGTGATCTGTGTGATAAGACTGAAGAATTACTAATAAACCTAAAGATGAAATGACTACTTAAATGTTACATCGTTAAAATTCATACTTGAAATATTTTTTCTTGCATTATTCCAGTCAACTCTGGGAAAGACCACCTGTTCAGAGGCTTTAAGGTAATCTGAGTTTGGGAGCAGCGTTTTACATGCTAAATTGAAAAAGCAAATGCTTTTTTTACATTCAGCTTCCGGCAGAGAACAAAACTGTAATAATTAATAGCTGAACAATCTGTGTATTTATTAAAAAATAATATTATTATAATGCACAATAAGCAGATGATTGAGACAGCAGCTTAGATAAGTCATCATTACACATGTTGAAACTGGGCAAAGTCACGACATCCGAAGCCAACCGTCACAGTTGCAACATTCAACCAGAGACTAATGAGAGCAGGGCACTCCCAAAACATGCAAGACTATGTTGTGATTCCAGCGTCACACATCTGAAACTAGGAATCTGCCATTATAATACAAAATATTCTAGAAAGGCAAGGCAAGCTAAAAGATTAATAAGATTAATATGTTTAATAAGCAATACACTGATGCACTAGACTGTTGAATGGGGAAAAAATTACCGTTTCAGACAGAAGGGTTTTACTGTGTGATCCAATACGATTTTACAAAAAATGCTAACACACAACATATGTTCAAAGTTAAAATTTTATTATATTTTTAAAAAGATTTCTTTCCTTAGAACAGCTAGCGTGTAAATATGTTATGAAGATTGGTTTGAATTTCCTGTGAAGAGATCGCTCTACTTCCTAGCTGACTTCATCAGAATGAATGAATGAATGAATATATAAAATGTCCCCCAACACTAGTTCTGTCATAACCAAAAGCAAACTCAGCCACTGAAATGTAAACTGACTACTGATAAGTTTTTCCATTTATCTCTCATATGAGAGGGAATAAAAAGTAGAGAAACCGTGTGAGTAAGAATATGGGGTAATGAAGGCAATGCCCAGCAGCCATTGATTCAGACTCCTAGTAATTGTATTTCTAAGCCCTGGCTGTCCTGTGTATTGGTACAAATCCTGGGAGATGAGATGGGGTTAATGAGATATGCATAGAAACAGCCTGTCTGTCATACAGGGGCTTTTGGCTCTAATGCAATGGCCAGCTATTTCAATAAGTGCCGGGGGCCATTATTAGAGGCCAATGTTTTTAATATCTGCCTGGGCACACTGAGAAAGCTATATGGCCAAGAACGAGCCAGTCACACACAGAAATTCTCCAAAAAAAGAGCAGGTATTAATGGTTTTAATGTGGCCTAAAGAGTATTCATGAGTGGCAGACCTCTTCACTCAAACCAAGCTTGTGGTTTCAGGTCTTCAGTAAGCACACTTCAGCCACTCAAGTGGTCAGGTTGAAGTGGGTAGCGTCTGTGTTGAGAGGGCGTAGACTGAAATGACCTTGTTCCTGTTGTGCTTTTTGCTAAGTGACGGCCTCACCACTTCGACAACACAAATGCTAACTGAAACAGGTGAGGCATACTAGCCAGAAAAAAATACATGTATAAACAAAGCATTCATCGCCAAGGTGGTCACTAGCTGTAAATACACACAAAACAAAACAAAAAGATTGCAAGTTTGGGGGGTTTTATAGAGTGCTCAATATTCAAATGAAATCTGTAACAAACTAACCAGTAAATCAGGTTTGTAAATAAGGCGGAAGATGTTTCTTTAGAAACTGAAAGTTTGTGAGTAGCTGGGCACACAAAGAGGCTAGTGAAATATATTTCAACATGCATTCCCAAACAATTAGTTTTCCTTCAGCTATTTTAGTAAGTATACTCTCTGAGACTAACTGGTCTCATGTGTAATACATTTATACAATTATTGTAGAAAAAGTTTCCCATGGTATTATATGGCTGATTGTGAGAGAAGGGCCATGAAGGTTTTGAGGGTGCCTCAGAGTTCAGTGTTAGGGCCTCTTCTGATCAGTGTGACTGCATAGAAGTGAAAGACAAGGAGCAGTGCCCAGGGTGGGAAAGGTCAGTGACACTTCGCTACATGAGCTTAAATGTCCACAGCTAAAGGACAACAGAAGGGAGCTGATCTGTGACATCTTAATTAGTCCCAACACCTCCAATGGGTAGAAGCTCCAACAAATAACAAGAAAAAAAAATGCAATCACTTTTTTGCATTTTTTTCAAGAAATTGTTTTTCCATACTGGGACAAATGCATATACTTTACAACATAGACATTTTCACAACCTTATTTTCAGAAAACTCATCACTTAGCAAGAACGAACATGACTTACTGAGTCATCCGAGGCTGACGCAGGCCAACCATCCCACTGCTGATGCCGTACTGGGATGTTTGTCAAGTCTGAGATGTTCCTCTTCACCTGAAAAAACAGAGAAAGAAAACTATATAAGCAATCGCACTGTGTCTGCGAATGCCGCTTTCTTCTTTTACAACTAAACAGAGACCTAATTTCTGAACTACATTTTCTAGTCGAGATCTCTCTATAACATTTAATTTGCTAAAAGAGGTAAAACACACACACACTCACTCTATCTGTTTGCATCACAGAAAGAGGGATGGCTTGAGAAGGGGGAAGGGAAGGGGACAGGGACAGGGAGACATTCCGTGGATACCTCGCTTAATGCCCAACGCCAACAGCCCAATGGACAGTATTTCTCTTCGGCCTTTCAGCCGCCGTGTATCTGCACTTGATAACATTGCGTGCTTTTAAACAGTTTGCGCCGGCTCTCGCCCCCAACCCCACTGTTGGTTTAAAACCCAATGCCAGGCTGATGAGTGGAGGGCGACGGTGATCAAAGTGGGTGTCACTCTAAACTGGATGGGGGTAGATTCTAGTGCATTACCCCTGCAGAATGCGCTACCCTGCGGCGCTAGATACAGAAGCAGAGCAAACTGGCCATTGTGCCGGAAAGCCCTACCCGCACACAGCCAAATCCCACAGCAGGCACACCGAGTGGACACGGACCCTCAGCCAGACCAAGGACTTGTGCCCATGGAAGCAGAAACTATGGCCACATGAAGGCTAGAACAACAAAGGATATAAACCAGAAGCTGAGGTGCTGGTGCCGAGAGGAAAACAGCAGATCCCTGTATAAACATTTACATACCCGAGATTAACCCAAAAATATGCTTTTAGCAGCATAACACTGTAATGTAGGAAAAGCTGTCACTAGCTCACTGCTAACGGAGATGAAAGCATAGGCTTCACTAGACCACATGGCAACAGAAAGGAAAGGGCCTAAATTCTACATAATGTAAAGTGTGCATGCCCAAAGGTACCGTCCTTAGTGCTTTGGTCAGGTACATACACTTGAAGGGGGGGGGCACTCTAATATTCAGTGCTGTGTCCCAAGTCAAAGACTGCCCCACTGCACACAACTCAAACATCTACCAGCCCACACACTTGGCTGTGCGCTATGCTTTATGAAGTGAGCAGAGGTCAGCCGGGTTGGCCAGTGTTATTACAGAGTGTAATATCTGTGTTTGACCAGAGGGCTACAGGGATTTGGCTGCCCAGGCCTGACCGGCAGGCAGCCGTAAACACCCACGCTCAGCTGTAATGAAGCGTTCGGGGTCAGGGGGCACCACAGCCCAGGAGAAAGAAGAAACTAATGCCAACGCAGAGGTCCTGGCAGCAGCGTTTATCCGTCCAAGCACACAGGTCCTCTGTGGGACTCTGGCATTTTACTGCTCACTTCCCTAGGCCTCTTGTTATGAGTACCAGCCCACTGTCAATATTGCCAAACTCTCCCTACCTCTGGCTGAAGGCTTCCTATCACAATAAAGGATCCAAGGCGTATTTTTTTGTCTGATTTTGACAAGGGGTTTTAACATGTTTGTTGGTGTATTAATGAAAAGCCAGAAATAATCAAATTAAACATAGTAGAACAAAATAAACATAGATATCACATGACAAAAATACTGAAAAAAGAAAAAATGCATTCATCACTGTTGCTGATATAAAATCACAAATAATGTCAATCATTAGCTTTCATGAGCCAAGAACCCTTCAAATTAAAGCACAAATTACTGACAAACTGATAAACCATATATAATCAGGAAAGATAAACCAGCAAATCCACCAGAAGACCATTAATTTATCAATAGTTCTAGAACTGAAAAGAGAGTTACGAGATATTCTGAGCAGCTGACATTTGTATCGTGCCACAAACCATTTTTTTGGAGGGGCACAATGAGCTTTGATTAAACCAGAACAGAAAAGACTCAGCCTATTAAATTCCACTTCCGATGACATTTCATTTTAAATGTCACAATAGACTCTTCAGCAATGGAGGAAAAACTGCCATGTGCCAGGAGAGGGGAGAAAAAAACATAACAAAAAGGTTGACATTATCTCATACAATACTGTGTGATCTCCTGGATAAAGACATTTTTGCTGCTGTCAGAAATTTCCTCTTCACACACCGGGGCTTTGTGCTCTACATTTTCACATGTTAACATTTAATCACACTTTTGTAAAAAAAAAAATAAATAAATAAAACAAATAAAACAGACAGACAAATAAACAAACTAACCTCATAAGTAAAAAAAAAATAAAAATTCATGTCATGATTTGTGAACACGCAGGTTACATACAATGTATACTGTAGAGAAATTTCGAGATTGCCTCATCAAAGACAAGATGAAGAAAAGACATAATAGAAAAGACACACAAACACATTTCCTCAACTGCCAAAGCTTGCTGTCTTTTGCTGCCCCCTTACTGACTGAACCAAAACTGCACTGCTTAATAAATCTTCAGGGAGACCAGATTATTTGCTTCCTTTGCTTCATTTTCTGAAATTAATTATGCATACACCATACTTAAACATATATACATACATTCTAAGAGAAATATAGAGCCTAAAAAACCTTCAGAGTACATAAATAAATATCTACAACTTGTGGATGACGTGATGAATAAGCATTACAATTCCAAAAAAGAAATCTACAATGTAAGTAATATGTCTAATGGCAATAGATTTAGACCATAACAAATTTTGAAAGGTAGTCTGGATTACACTGATGTTAATACAAACATACACACTCACACAGACGCGGGCGCGCACGCACACACACACACACACACACACACACACACACACACACACACACACACACACACACACACACACACACACACACACTCTAATGATCCAATCCCTCTAAATGCCAAGTGCTGGTAATCCCTGGCTGGAGAGGAATCAAAGAGAAGAAAAGGTTGCCGTTAAACAGTCACAAGCTCTTCAGCACCAGATGCCTTTCATTCACACTCTTTTACTCTCCATCTTTCTTTTCTTCCTCTCTGCGCGTCTCTCCAGCTGCGGAGAGAAAAACAGCAGTGGCGGAGAAATCCCTGGGATAGCTCGTCTGGTCACGGACGGCGGAGCCCTATCGGCCGGCCCTATTCTAGCCGCCACTTTCCTGGCAAACATTTGCTCTGAGGCTTAGCTCGGGCCGGCACTTAGGGTTTGGGAATGCCAATCAGAGGGAGAGAGCGAGGCCCGGGGCCCAATGGAGGCAGGGAAAGGGTGCGTTCCCTGGGAGCCACAAGGCAAAGCAAGAGCCTTTGGCAAAGACAAACAACAGGACACTCTGAGACTCTCTCTCTCTATTGATATGCACAAGCAGAAAAGCATCGGCTGGTCTTCAGCAAAGACAAAAGACAGCAGAGAGAGAAAAGATGGCTTGCGGTAGCCTCCATATGTGGCTGTGTGGTGGTGAATAGGCAAGAGGGCAGAGCTGGGATTGGGAGATCTTCGTGTTGCTGTTTTGTTGCTTTTTCACACAGGCCTTTTTAGGTACTTTTTAGGCCATGACTGTAAAAAAAAAGAAGAAAAAAAAGAGGAAAAAAAAACTAAACAAAAAAAACACCACATCCCCCCTCTCGTTAGTAACTTTTTAACGTCTACGAAATGTTTGAGAGGAACATCGTGCTCCCTGCTGAGCTTTTATTTCCCAGTCTTTCATTTATTTTGTTCTGCTTCAGGCTAAGAAAAAGCAAAAGCCTGAAGAGAAAGCATACTTTTACCTAAGTTTTTAACCCAAGTAGAATAACACCAATTATCATCAGACGAACTACCAAATAACTAACTACTGAACAAACTAATCTACTCTTCGCATTACAAAGTAGCGTTACACTTACAAATACGCACAGGTGGTATAATTTCAAGTACAGGTATTGCATGTTCAGCTCTGGCACCAACAAATAAAAATATTTCTTTCTCTCACATTTTTTCTCTCTCTCAATACTTTTCCCTTTTGGGCAAAAAACCTGGAATGCCTGAGGACTAGCGAGTGTGAGGCAGCAGCGGCCTGTTTGATTCGGCTTTGTCCACTCGCTGGCTCCCCTACCAAGCCAGCGGGGCCTGGTCCTCCTCTCCTTTGCCCCTCTCCCCCACTCCTCCCGGCAGGCTGCCCTCCCCAGTTGTTGTAATCCCGGCAGAAACACTTAAGGTTCACAGTGGGTGCTCATCAAAACCATCTGCTGGGGGAAGGGGAGTGCTCGTCGCTCACGCTTTAATCTCTTCAATTAGCACCATTACAAACCTGTCAAGTAGTCTGATTACTGTAATGGTGACCAGCGCCATCGAGGCGGCGGTGCTCTGAGCAAGAGATGCTGGGAGCGGCGAGGGCGAGGCTGCGTGCTGCAGCAGCTTTACAGCTACGGCGGCAGATGCTGGCACAGGTCCGGCTTAGATAAAGAATTTAACGGCAAATAAGGCCATTCCTCTTAGACTGCATGTAAGGTGGGCAGATTTTCACCAGTTCAGTTTTGACTTGTTGCTTCATGATAATATTGTAGCCTTCGTACAGTTACGTGCAATTGTATGAAAAGTTTTAACACTCCTGGTCCAACTACTATGTTGATTTTCTCAGTTAGAACACAATCTCTACAGGGAACAAACTGTGCCATGCTTGTGTGCATACATTCGATTTATTTAACATAGTGAAATTGGACCCAAACTAAAAGGTCATTAGAATGCACACTATATTTTAATTAAATACCACTTCTACAAAAAAAGTCTTAACATGCAAGCATCCTAGACCTCGAAATCTGCCGATGCTGTCAGAACCAAACACTGCACCTCCAAAATCGTGAGTTTAAATAAGAAAAAAAAATTAACATGAAGGTTAACAGGGAAAAAAATGATAAAAAATTTAAAAGTGGAGGTTTTGTTCTGACAGGGATTATATTTATCACAGCACTATGGGCGGAGACTTTTCATAGACTTAGGCAGCTCCTCAAACAGCAGAGGTTTTTGTTTGTTTGCCTTGGAAGATCAAGAATAAATCTGATCCACTTCCATTTACAAGAAATCCAACACATTTCTAGTCCCAACACCACCTAATGAGTTTCATACGAATAAACAACTTGGCACCATCTTCCAATACTGTCAAAATCGGCCACATCTGACCTAGACCTGATCTTCTGACTGCTTTCCTCCAAACAAAATGTTCCTTTCTTTGTCAACTTTTCTTTAACTTTTCAACATACAAATAAGCCAAAAGTGATCTCAAATGACGTTTAAGAAAACAAATGAACATCACAGATGTGTGTTTCTTTGCGACAGGACTGTGTAGGCCCAACGTGACTCCCCCTGCACAGGAGGGGGTTAAAGCAGACCCGTCAATCTGTAGGGAGCTTGTTACACTTGACGTGGAGCGTGCTACCTGCTGTGAATAATTAATGGAGGCACTGGCTGAGTGCTGTGTGCAGGTTACTGGGGCAGGCTAGGGAGAATGCAAGGAAGCCGAGGGTGGGGCTGTGTATTTGGAACGGAGGCGCTTGGGTTTTGTGCTCCTCACACACCAACTTTAAATACTGCACTGCAGTCTGTTAAATGAAGAGCTATGAAAGGACGGTGTCCATGCAGCTCCAGCGTGAGAGGGAAGGGAGTTGATTAGCTGTAGGGCGGGGGGTTTGGTGCTAAACCTCCTCCACTAAAGTAGCAGGTCTGGGCAATAGCAGCCACAGTGATGAGTGAAAGGCAAACACAGAACTAGAGTCCTCCAACGTATTGATGAATATTTCATCTGCTCCCAAATCCACTGTTTAATTTTGCACCAAGAAATTAAGCATCTCTCTCACAGGCCCACTCCACAAACACATTCCCCCAAATGTCCCGTGCACATGCCAATTTGCCCTGTGATCAAACAGCTTTGGGCCGTTTAGGCAGACCGTGGCTGTGTGGACAGCTAAAACCAGACTTGAGAAAGAGGCTGAACAGGAAATGAATGTGCTCGGTTTTGACCACATGGTAAGCAAACATACTGTTCCCAACTGCTTCACAAGCCAAGTGACTTTTTGGTACTGTACACATTTTTAACGCGTTGTAATTTTATGCTCTCTTTCTGTTGCCACCCTTTCATATATATATATATATTTTTTTTTTTTTTTTGATTTTCGGACCTGCCTTAAAATTCATCGTTCAGTGTGCAAAAGATGCTTGAAGAGCAATGTTTGGTCCCAGCTGCCTCCACTAAGCCACCAGCCATTGTACAGATTCGTTAAATTCCATCACCAGCACAATTGATTAAACATAATGGAGGATTGAACGAGACATTGGGTGCCAACTACAATTAATTCTAGACGCCCATGAAGACTTGGGCATGGTTAAATGAACACATTGTCCTATATAACAATCACTCCTTACTGTGATATTATTGTTTGTATTTAGTCTAGTATCGCTGGTTTTCTGAGAAATTAAATGCTTTTTAAATGTTACAATGTCCACTGCCTAAAACATTTCAATAATACTGTGTAATTAACATCAAATTAAGCAGACACCCCAGTAGCTAAATATAATACTGTATAACCAATTGCCTTCATTACAGCTTTCTGTCTTTAGGAAGACTTGCTTTTACATTTTTCCTTTTATTCTTCTAATCCTAAATACTTTTAATGATATTGGGGTTTGGGGAATATTGGGGGTTTTCACTGTTCTGACAGCTACACATCTTTTCAGACTCAGTGACAGAAGTAAGTTGAGTAAAAGATTAGAGAGAAATGGGGGGGGGGCATATCTGAAGTGAAGGTGGAGCTTGATTTTCATCCATCTCTTAAAGATGTTCTTTGCTCGATTTCTTCTTTTTCGTTCATTTCTTTTTTCTCAGTAATGGCTTTAGACAGCTACACGTCCTACCGTTAAAATGTCTTTCATACGATAGAAAGTCCTAGATCTGAAGCAAGAGTAGAGCTTGTTTTTGTTTCTCTATCAAAAAGTGCATTTTAATTTGACAGTGACTGTTTTGGTGGTTTACCAGGTCCTGCATGGTAGTCTGAAGTCTTCTTTGGTTTTTAAACTCACGGATTAATGGATTTATGGATGGATTTATTGTGAGTTTTCCCTTTCTCTATTATGCAAGTGGATTATTACTTGCTTTATAAATTAAGTGTTATTCTTCTTCTTGTGAAGACTAAATGGATGGAAACCTGACCAACATAAAACCAATACGAAAGGCCAATCAATAATACTGACTGGTATAACTTAAGGTTAAAAATGACACAGAAATCAATAGTTGTTTTGCTTTACTGGTTCTTTACAACTGTTAGATCTTCAAACAGCCACAAAAAAAGAAAAAAAGAAAAAAAAAAAAGATTCTAACGGTGTGATAACAACTAATAAAATATAATATTGCTATAATATAAATTTGCACTGTAGCATGGTAGTATGAACTTGCTGGGTTTTTTTTAATACGCTCTCATATTTTATCAGTTCTCTGTGTTAGGTAACATGCATTTGTCATGTTTTCATTCTTCTCATGATGGCATTTTTTGCATTCAAGTGTATTAGAAATTAGATGTTACAATGCTGACTTAACAGTCTCTTATAAAAACAATTAATTACTAACCCACCCCCAAAACTGAAACGTCTGAGGATTAAAAAATAAAACTCATTTTAAAAATATGAGTGTCATTGACTGGATGTTCCCGATATCATCGGCCATCTGATATATTGGTCTGGTTCTAAGAAACACCAAGCAATGTGCAACAGATAGATGTGTGTTTGTCTCACCTCCTGAATGGTTCTAGTGGCAGGAAAGTTGAGGCTGTACTCTCTCTGCGCTTCCCGGTGGCTGATGATCAGCAGGTAGCTCTGATTTAACGACTCCTGCTGGACGCTGCTGAACAGAGGGAACAATGACAGGGAAAATCAGAGTGGTTTAGAGTCAAGCTGGGGACGAGTCAGGGCTCGCACATTCCATTTCCCCAGAGCTTGTAGGCTCAGACAAGCCCCAGCCACCCCACGGTTCTCCCCCAACCTCACCACCACAACCACAGATGCCTGCTGCCTGCCAGTTCCAGCCCAGCAGGGGGTGTGTGACAGGAGCCATGACATGCCCCCAACACACCTCCACCCCAGGGCCATCTGGAGATCTACACTATTTTATCGATCTCAGCCCAGAGGTCCAAAAGCCTCTGAAAAGTGCCAGAGGGCTCACGGCCCTCGCAAAATCTAAGAGCCAGGCCTTAGATTTCACAAGGGACAGAAATGGGGCTGCAGTAGAAGCTGCAGGAGAGCGGAGCACTTGCCTAATAACAATCGACGGAGGTTAAGTAGCGTTTTGAGCAAACGCACTGCCTGTGTGCATGAATATGAATCAACAGCTTAGAGACGAGCCTGCCGGCTAATCACGGTTCAAACGAAAGCGGCTAGAAAGAGGAGAGTCGGGAATTAATGCGCAGTACACACATTAATTATGCAACCGCTGCCTTAATCTGAGGAGCTTTGGACAAGCTTATGTTAACAGAAGCCCACATTTACTGTAATGACAGCATATTTACATTGACTAAAACTGCGGAATCAATATGTAAATGTAATGTTTGTTGTAGCTAGCGGGGAAAATTGGAAATTGGCGCAGTCGGAGGAGCGAATGCATATGTGATGATGTAGAGGCTGGGAAAAGACAGCCAGGGCAAAGAGAGTCAGAAATGTGTTTTCAAGCGAGGGTGGAGGGTTTTTGAATGCTGGCCAATGGAAAAAAAAAAAAAAATCATGTGAAGAAGGACTTAAAAAGGCTTACTTGTCAATCAGGCACAGGAATTACATGTTCAGAAATTGCATTGATAAAAAGTACAAGGGTTATCTACAAAAAGAAAGACAAACTTAATATTTGCGATCAAATAATAATAATAATAAAAAATGGAAAATGTATACTACTTTGCAGAAGAACACATTTCATTTATTATATTTCCAGTCTAAACTACCAAGATCAGTTTTTAGGAGACTTTCAGGAGATTTTGTGTTAAAAAGAAAATGCAACCGTGCAAGAACACCAAAACAGTCACCAACAAATAAGAAGAAGGAGTTTTCGTCTGTGCTGTGAGAATACCTTATTTTAAATGAAAGTTTAAATTAAATGTTTAAATTAAATACATTAAAGAATATGTTTCAATTAAAGAAGCTGATGGTTTTCCCCAAACAATGGACAGGCCACTACAGAACCAGAACGTTGAAGTAAAAAAAAAAAAAATAATAATAATTAACTTTGTCTCTGACTTCTGCACACTACTGCATAACTGCATCAATTTATTAGGCATAATATTAGCAAGAGCCACAACATCGTGTTCATGTAATCCTCATAAAAAACACCTATTAAAGCAATAAGAAACTTCAAATAGAACTCTTTCCACATGTATTTAGTAGACTTAACATTTAGTGTCCAAAGATAAAGCCTTATTTTGCAGGAGTTCATTTTCAGATATGTACCTAAATATCATCTAGGAGACAATGAAGTGTCCCAAAAGGGATGGGTTAAATATAAAGTGAGAAATCGAAGCTCTCGGTATAAACGACATTAGTTGTTGCCTCCTCTCAGCCGTTCAAGCAGCAAGTTCATCTGTGTCGGCTTATCAAAGTTCAACTCTCCTGGCCCTGACCTCCTACTTCCATACACACAACCCATAGCACCTCAGACAGCCCCCTCACACACCCACACAAGGTGCCGGAAATAAAATGTCACTGGCTGTTATAGACAGAAAACAAATCATGGTGTAGATGAGGAGCAGTCTCAGCAGATTGGTTTCATTCGGAGATAAGCCTACAGCTTCCCTTAGCGTCCCCGAGCACAGTACAGAAACAGACTTTATTAAAGTCCCTATGTCTCTCATTTCCTCTCTATATCGCACAGACCGAATGAAACTCCAGCCACAATTACATAAAAACATAAACATACACTGGCGCTTACTTCCGACTTCGCTCCACCCCTCCGCCCGTTACTTGAAGTGTGTTTTAATTAATTGTTTTGTTAGGACTACTCCGCAGACTAACTGCTGTTGGTTTAAACTGTTTTTCTTTTATTTTGTGCCAGACCGCCAGATTCCTCAGGCCTCTGTATCTCCAAGGAGATCAGAGGCAGAAGATGAGATAAATACCAAATGTGCAATGACTCATTTGTATTTGAAAAATCTGGAGTTCAAATTAAAATAACCTTAAACACACACATCTTCTGGAAGCAACAGAAATAGATGATTTGTTTTAAATTATTCATCAGGCTCCATTATTTATGCTGGAGATTAACGGCCTGGATAACTCTCCACCATGATATGATATTCTATGAAAAGAGAAAGTGCGAGATAGAGAGGGTGATTGTGTGTGCGTGTATTATGCTTGGCTCATCACTGGATTTCTGTAACTACCTTGGACAGAGTCTCTCCTGAAAGCTCCACAGCCGGTGCTTTATTTGCATTCAAACAGAGCAGAGAAATGAGCAGGCTCAGAGATGTGAGGATATGTTTGATTAATCTGTTTGGTGACGGCGGGCTGAGGTGTGCTTTGCGGTAATTGCCTACAGTGGCTTTTATTTGTTAAGTAATGTCCCATTTTCACAGCCTGCTCCCAATTATAACAGTGAGACCTTATTCGTGATTATGAACTAAAAACAACGAGCGGCAAGAGTAACGGCCAACGCTCACGCCCTCATCTACAGCAGATGCAATTTAAAAACACTTACTGCCACACAAAACACATGCCAGTGGAAAGAATAGTCATATTAGCAAACAAATATTAACTCATCATAACGTGGTTTTACTCTCCAACAGGGCAGCGCTGTTAGGTAGTGGGGAAGTGCAGCCAACAACTGGATTTTAGATTCAGCCGCACCACCTGCGCCCATGGCACAGGACCCCAGAGGACGTCCCAGAAAGGGCAAGAAAGACATTCTTGATCCCTTTCTCGTTTGCATCTTTATATGATGTGACTAGCCAATTAGGTTTCTGCAGAGTATTCTCCTCTGCGCACAGTGAGGCACTTTCTAACGTGGCCAGCAGTTCAAAACCACACATGCATCAGAGAAAGTCAGCCCTCACCAACCTTACTTGCCCGTATTGTGCATTATAATCAGTGAGGTCTCACGGATCTTGTATTGTATCAGTATTGTGCGTTATAATCACGAATAAGGTCTCACTTTTATAATGATATATGAGAATATTATATTCATAATATATAGGGTTTAGTAAGATGTCTAAAACAAGGTTCAAAACTGTAATTCTACTTGAGATATACAAACACATTCTTAGCTTTCAATGTTAGTTAATGCAAAGACAGAACCGAAGTGTGCAGAGAGAATCCAAGTGATTTTGGAGCCTTTATATTGGTCCAGTCATCATGTGAAATTAAGGATCTAACAAGGCATATATATAGATTCGCTGTTCAATGAAAAACATTATCTATAAATAGTTTTCTACATCATTTGAACACACCAATGGTCGTTTATATTGTGTGAAAATTTCATTATGAATAGACCAATAGAAGTGCTCCAAAATACCTAGGAAAAAATTCTGGTTCCATTAACTTACATTGAAGACAGTGACACTATATTTTAAGATAGGACATTGTATGATAAAATAGCACCCCAAAGCAAACATATTTATTCAAATTTGCCAGTATTTTATATTGACCAGGTAAAGGTAGAAGTGGCATACAAATTTTTTCTTATTTGCATGTGTTTGATTGGCTTGGAACTAAGCTAGCTCAGCTGACAAAAAGTGGATTTTGAAACAAGTGAGATACATTTACATCCCATTGACTAAATTACACAGAAATATAGAAAAATCAGTAGAATTTCTTTTTTAATAGATATCAGCAATCACTGGACCATTATCTTCATATCATATACATACTACACAGAAAAGGGTTTTACACTGGTGCTTTTTGCAGATTTCAATGATCTATGTGATCTCGCCAAATTTTTTAGCTAACCAATATATATGCTGAGCCCTAATTTTACTGCATCACATATCTTACATCCTTTATTATCTCAATTCATGTGTAGAACACTTAATTCACTATTCTATTCCTACCACATTATATTCTGAGCTGTCCAAATACTAAGCCAATTAAGCACATGTAGCATCATTGTGACTCCACACTTTCTGAAGATAACTAGATAAAATGTAGAAATGTATTTGAACATTAAGTGAACAAGATGCATATTTTAGAGGAGGGGCTATAAAAGGTCATTCTTTATCTCCCTCTCATGCAATAAAGGCATGTCACTGCTGTACAAACCACTGCCTTGCTTTTATGTGTGACATTCCAAGCAAATTGATATCCACCAGACCTACCGGTGATGTCCAGTTTGCGCCCACAGCCGCAGGTGTTGCACCAATGTGGCAGTGGGGGCAAAGCTCTTTCACGGCTTATGGTGAAAAGCTCTTACTCTCTATCTGGGTGTGACAGTTATTTATAATGGCAGCTAACAGCTTGCCTGCTCACTCTGCTGGAGGTCTCCTCCACAGAGCGCTGCGAGGCAACACAGTTATTGGTGACAATGGGGTCACTGCACACCCAACTCCCTCACTCACACACTTCCTCACTCACACTCTCTGTCTCTCCATATGTCTGAGCACTGCACCTTGACTCCACAAAAATAGCACCTAGGAGATAATGAAGCTTTGACACCGGAGATCTACAAGGTTGTGGTCACTGGAAAGTGTGCCATTTACAGTGAGACGACTTGGGGATCTAAGGATTATTTATTTTCAAAAACATCTGCCCAAGCATAAATCAGTCTAAGAATAAAACATCTGTATTCTGAAAGGGTAACTACCAACAAGGGCTGAAATAACAAATAGACTCAACTGATAACACAGACAATTAAAATAACAATGTAAAATCAATGAAATGAATGTAAGTATTAAGTCAATCACAACTCAGAGTAAAAAAATAGATATATATTTAAAGGAAATACTTTCCTGTTAGGCCATTATTATACATTTTGTAAATCCAGGTTCAGCTGGCAAGAAAACACAAAAACTGGTACGTGTGAGCAGAAAACATACTGCACACAGAGCAGAAGCTCATAAAGACTAAGATACTAAATTCATAGTCAATATTTAAATTAAAGTGTGTGATCGTCTGCTTTTCAGCTAGCTCAGTTTTATTTTTGTGGGGTTAAAACTACTAAATATGCTGGCCAATGGTATAATCTCCATTTGAAGATTTGGAGAGACATTTAAACAATTAATTTTGATTTGAACATTCTTTCCTACTTGTTCTGCCTTTTGATCTCCTGTTAAGAGTAATACTCTTACAAAAAAAATATGGTTCTTCATGGGTTATTTTTGCAAAGACAATGGCTGTAGAACAATATTTTTTGTGTTGTTTGCATTGTAAAGTAATTCTTCAGATTTGATTGAGAATATACCAACCGTTTGTTCAATGTCATTCTTGTAACAAAATAACCCATTTTCGAACAGCAGAAGCCTTTTTGGTGCTATAAAGAACAATTTTCAAAAAGGTTCTATATTGAACACGTTCTCTATTATTCTGAAGAATCATTTTACCATGCAAAGAACCATTTGCATCCTTTTGATTGTTTACGGTTTTACACTGAGCCCTTAAATAACTTTTTTTAAGAGAGCAATTGTTTTGTCTTTTCCCTGATATTTCAGGGAATGCTGTTCTAGCTCCAAGTTTATTAAAAGAACTAGTCAGGCTTAAGACTGAGAAACAGAAAACAACAGAGAAAAGAAACATGCAAAAGAATAAAAATAAAATAAAAAATTCTCCCATCCTTAACTAACTCAAATAGAGCTAAGCTAACTTCTATACACAGTTCTTTCTTAAATATACCAGAACCTCAGACTCAGTGGCCAATTGGCATAAACCTGATGGAATGCTTGAGCTCTTTAATCATCCTAATACATACATCAAATCTCTGAAGATGTTCAAAAGAAACTCATGTTCAAAACCATCAAGGTCACACTGGTATCCAAAGGGACCAAGGTGTTCCTTATGTCATCGTTCAGGTGGCAATCCTGTCATGGTTTACCTAGCAACCTTCATAATTCTTTGTCATCACTGTACATAAAGGCTTTTGATTACACGTTATTGATTATATATTATGCAATCATCACAGAGTAAGATACGAATCAATATTGAATAGGAGTCCTAAATTCTCACAAGAGATATCACAGATTTTCTTAATTATCTGTAGTTTTAGTGGGGGCAGGAAAAAACTAATATATTATATATAATATTTTACTAATCAACTTTTCTTTACTTCATCATTAGAAGAAAAATAACTGTTTCTGGAAACCTTGCATTAGTATTTTCAACAACAAAGCAGGGACATGAAATAATTAGTTTTTTGCAAATATGATTTAAACAGGCATCTAGGTATTTATATAGGGTAGGTGTTGTGTTTGAAATGCGTTGCGCTAAAAATCAGTAAAAATCAGTGATGTAACAGTTCTGAACTGAATGGGAATCAGCTTAGCTAACAGTGCACTGTGCACTACCGACGGCACAGCCAACACTTCCAGCGACGTTTGATGCAAAACACTACTCTACGTCTGATCCTTGCTCGAGCAAAAACAAAGGCCCACCCATATTAGAAAACAGAGATTGAGGGAATCATTGTCGTGAAATTCCTAGCACACTGACAAGCACACCACAGTTCAGTACACATGGGGTGCCAAAGACGTATGAAAAAGCAAAAGCAGTTGGGTAGTGCAACATTCAATTACAATACACTGTTGCTCTACCAGCTAACTGTGCTTTCTTGATTTATCTTCATATTTTCATACTCGCTAAATGGTACAATGGCCTGTACACTGCTGGTACTTAATTTACTTTCAGAAAAAGCTACAAAGAAGTGTAAAAACTAATTATGTAATACTTGTCAAGATATCTGGTTTATATTTGCCAAACACTCAAATTATGCAAGCAAAAAAATCTGGCACTTAATAGTTTTTAAATATTTAATGTTACATGTAGACAAACCAACAACAGCACTTGTTTTTTCCCCCATCAAACTGGACCAATTAATGCCTTATGGGTGTATATGTGTGGTGTAGCCCCACTACCAACACATCAAACAATAGAAAATTATCTTAAATTCTGATTCAAAGCAGCAACGCCTTAAATGAAATGGAATGGCTGACAACGGAGCGAGAAAAAGCAAACAGCAAATTGTTGACATGTTTTGAGCAAAGCGTGATTATCACAACATTAGGTTAGAGCCCATTATTAACTTTTCTTCTCGTGTGTCTGTTCGCACGTCGGAGTACAGTGTCCACACAAGTCGACAGAGACGCCAGTTTACACACAGCCACATGTCGTTACATCCCCATCGCCTCCCGCTGGGACTAACAGCAGCTCTAATCAACACAGATAATTACACAGAGAAACACACACCCCCAAAACTGACCTCGTTCTCACTTAACTACTCATGCAACTTTAAAAGGCAAGAGATTTAGTGATACTACTCATTCTTTATTGCTCACAAAGGACAAAACTACAAAGGCACTGTTACTGAAACTGATCATATGATTCGGCTGATTTGCAATCTTTAACCATTAGCTGCTATAAACCTGTTAAACTCGAACTCACCCCTCTAATAACTAAATACCTGGAAGTGCAGTTAGCAGTTACCAGTCAACAATCTGATAAGCAGCATTGTTTGGTACAGAGGGCATACGACTAACAAACTGAATACAATTAAACATTTCCATTGTTGACTGATGGGTCTGTGGGATTAAGTTCATCAACACTGCTTAATGTTTAAAGTATTACACCAGATTTTGAAACATTTCTGTGAGAATTTGATTGCGTTCAGGAACAGGAACATTAGTGAGGTCAGGTACTAATGTTGGTCAGTTAGCTCTGCATAAGAAACACCTCTATAACTCATCCCAAGGTTATGGATGGTGCTCCATCACTCCTAAGAAGTGTGGTTCCACTGCTCCACAGGCACAGTGATGGGGGATTTAAACTCCTGTCTGATTCTTGTGTACGGGCAGTTCTCAAAAATAGCAGCAACTTATCCAGACCCTCTTTTTAATGTTAAGACTTGGACATAGTGTCACAGTGCATATCATAACACAGAAACCTCAAAACATTACTCTTCAACAAACAAACACAAACAAATAAAACCAGGATTTCTAAAAACGTCTTAAAAAGTCTTCAAGTCAATCAATTAAGTATTTTAGAGTTACAACAGAATGGTTATATTCAAGTTTGTTCTTCTATCCAAAAGGAACCCGTATAAAGGCACTGCAGTCATATTAATGCACATGCAATTAATCCTCAAATTACTATTTAATTTTAAGCCACACTCCACAGCTATACTTGCAGTGGCAGGGACTTTAAGCTTTTTTTGCTCAGGTTCTTATTTCCATTTTTGTTTTAGGCCTATTGAGCACAAAGGCTGAGTGACATTCATATGGCTGATACTTGTGTCAGCGCAAAGATTTTTTCCACTTTTGTCCTTGACAGTTGAGTTTAAATGTGATAAAGTGAGCCGGAATGACTGCTGGTGCTGTTCAGCTTTTAAAAGTGTCACTTAAGTATTCAATGACACAATACCCATTGTGTTTCTCGCATGGACAGTCTGGTAGGCTGTGGGGCATGTGTCAGCTTGTGGTTTAATCTGTGAAACATGTCAGACCGATAATTACTGGGAAATGTCACATTTCAAAATCCTCACTTTTTTTTCTAAGCCTTGAATTATTTCAATATCAACCAGTTCTGCTTCGGAATCACATTTTAGTAGCTAATAAAATAAAAATAGTTAATAAAATATAAAAATATATAAAAATATATATTTTTAAAATAGTTAAAAAAAATACAAAATTCATGTTTTTAGTACATATCTTTAAAAATGTTAAAGAAAAGTTTTGTGAGAAAGGCACTGAAGTTAAATGAAAAATGTCCACTGTATCTACAGTAATATCTCATCACATAATTTGCCTCAGTGTCCATGAAGGCTCATATTTATAAAACATGTCAGACCGATAATTAATGAGAAAGAGAGTCTTTTGTTGTCTTATTTCTAGGTATCAGGACTGCCACTTGTTTGCAAAAGTAGTTTGGACTTAAACCTGTTTCTACTAGATAGAGATACATACTCTGAATGAACACAAAGCACTTATGTAAGTCACTCTGGATAAGAGCATCTGCTAAATGCCGTAAATGTAAAACATAGGTAAAAAAAAAAAAACTAACTTTACTACAAGTTACTACATTTTAAAAGCAAACACACATAGATCCTGTAAAATATTAGAATTTAATTAGAACAGTTTTGTGGTTACATGGAACCTGCAACAAAACACTACAGCACTGAAAACAATGCTGATGTAAAATTTCAGAGCAGTCATGTATGATCATTTTCTTATCCTGATCTTACAACACCAGTAAAAATGTAGCTTGTGTGTCAAATGACTTTATAAAATACAGCTAAGAGCAACTAAGAGAATAAGGTACGGGTTCTCTCCCAGAAGTCCACTTTTTTAAAATTTATCAAGCAGTGCCACCTAGTGTTAAGAGAGCACATGAAGTCTCTTAATTGCAATAGCTCCCATCGCATGTAGAAAGTAAAGTTTCCTAATGAATTTGAATAAAATACTAGGCAAAAACAATGGGTAAAATTTACACGTCAGATGTTAAAATGTAGTCAAGGCTTAAAACTAACATTTCTTGTAGATGTCCCTAATGAATCTGAAAGTATAGAATCTTTATTAGGGAATCAGAGTTACCTGCATTATTCCTTCTATTGTATCATCAGAAGACATCCGTCAAGCATGATATTCACTATTTTGGACTGTTAGTTATTAGTATAATACTATAGTATTAGTAAAATTTATTATTTTGTTACATCACAAAAATTCTTGATTCTTAATAAAAAGATATTTTCTTTTGCTTTATATTGAGCAACATATTGACTGTCTGCATGCAGTATACAGGCTTCATAGTACTGCATTCACATTTTATCCCACATAGATATTCAATAAAATGATCACAGAGTGCTTCAAACTGCACATACTGACCCTTTTAAACTGTAAAGTGTCAATCAAAATCAGCATTTTGTAAATTATTAGCTAGGATTCTTGGTCTAAAAGGTCTAACTGAGTTGCTTATTTGTAAAAAGGTATGAAATCTGACAATAAACCAAATATTTGTAATAACAAGAGTGTATTTTTTCTCATTTTATTTTAAGGTAGACACGTAGACACCCAGACCACTTTTAACATGGTTCTTATGGTCTTAAAACTGTGCATAAATAATATCTAGAGAAATGTATGTTTAAAAGTTTGGAACCACTTGTTATATTAATTATTGTTTTTATTCTGTTTAATAACAGCTTAAACATGGTAGACTGAAATTGAAAGATAATAAAACATTTTGGAAACATCAAAATAATTTATTATAATATTAAATTAACCATTTGCTGCGACTATTTATTTTTAGTACTTTCTTGAACAACTATATATCTGAGGTATGTTTTAAATACAGGCACTCTGCAGGTGAATTTTAAAGTTTTTAAGTTTTCAAAACTTATATCATCGCCCATAGCTCTGTCCATCATTCTGGATGATTTTAAAATATCTTCTCATTTCAAAGAATCCCATTACTTACCCTCAACTCTGTCAAATTGTAGAGTAGGAGAATCATAATATTATCACTTCATGCAACTTTTACTTTTTATAGACAACAGGGATCCCAAAATGTTGAATTATTATTCCAAACTTCTCAACTCTAGTTTAATATTACATACAGACACATACCTGCTCTGGCTGGTAGTGGCAGAGGGGGCGATGTCTGGGGTCAGCACATACAGGCTGTTGTTTTTGGGCAGGTGTAAACTCCGCAGCACCGTCTGAAAAACACCCAAAAGTCAGCGGAGGAAGTAAAATGTGATCTCATCAGTGATTCCAACCACAAAGAAGCAGTAGTAGTAGAGTACTAAAGAATGTGAAGACCTGGAAACTTGAGATCAGTATTTCAGTTAGGTAAAGTATGGAGGCACTATATAAAACACTTGCAGTTTTATAGTTCAGCTATTCTGAATAGCTGGTCCAGTGTGGGTTAAAAACCAAGATAACTACAAACAACCTTACAGCAAAGAAACACTCACACTGTCGGACACGTCACCACTCTTCCAGCCTTTTAACTGCATTTTAGACACAGGCACCTGAAGTTCTGTCTCCAGGATCTGTTTGATTTCTCCTGCAAAGAGAAGATACTTTTCAGTCATTAAAAATAACAGAGTTTAGTTCACAGTGCCGCCAGGAGGGGGCAGTATCAACTTTACAAGGAGAGCTAAATACAACATGTGAGTAAGATTAAATAATGGATAGCAAACTCCAGTTACACCACTACAAAGTTAGATGGTTTTCCAATAGTTAGTTAATTATTCTTCTACAGTTAATTATCAGGTCCTAACTGTATTGCATTATCAGCCAAACACAAGTATAAACAGTCAGTCACTTCAAAACATAACGCACAAATCAAAAAAGCACTCTTGGGACACTTCCATCATCAGTTCCATATTTAGAATAATTTTATTTGTTAATGTATTATAGTATTTTTGGTTTATCCTATTTAAAACATCATTTATGTACGGCAACTTATAAATTAATACTTTTGGTCCAACTGTATAAAAGCAGTGTTGAACATCATCTGGATGAGAAAATCCACCAAGATTAGCCTTAATTATAAAAATAAATAAATAAATAAATAAATAAATAAATAAATAAATAGGTACAAGCAGGAATATTTGAGGTTACATAAGCAAAACCAGTAAATCAAAGGTATCTTTGAAGGTAAAAATAAACAAGACATAAATAAAAAAAATCCCAAGATTAATTTTAAGCACTGTAACTGACTTTACACCAACAGCAAGGGCTAGTTTTAACTAAAAAGCAAACAAACATCACCAAGGTCAAAAAGGTCACCAACAGATCATGTTTTACATTTCAGTCTGAAATATTTTAGATATGACAGAGCAAAATGTCAGCTGATGTGTTCACTTCAAAACAGAACTGAAAACAATGGCTGTTTGTTTTCGGTTTAGCATAACAGTCATGAGTGCAATCTCACTTGTGTCATTGAAATAACTAGACACATACAATATGCCAAGTAACACTCATTCACAGAAACACACACACACACACACTCCACTTAGAATGTAAGGCTAGAAGAAAAAAATTAATTTCTGTGCGTGTTTATAATTAATAAACAACTGTTCATTTTCGACATAAATACTTGTTTGCAGCCCTACCAGACATTGTATACGTTTTCACATGTGAAATCACATTTTATGTTCATTATGGTTTGACACCTGAGAATACTCAGAAAAACCACACAGCGTTTATTTAACTTCTGAGAAGAAAACATAGTGCCCGAAGCCTGAGAACTTCAAACAAACCTGAAAGTATCACAAGTGCAAGCCTGCGTACATATTACTCAGTTTGAAGTGAGGTAAGCTTGAGGTAATGTGAGCTAAATATGGAAGCTATTTAATTTTTAAGAAAAAGGGATCAGAACGCACACAAGGGTTTATAATGGCATTTCATTGCATACCAAAAGAATGCTGTCCACAGAAGTTAAATAAAAATCCATAATAATGTATATTATTTCTAGAAATGAGGATATCCTGATTCTAAAGCTGAGTAAAACCATAACTACATAGTCATACAGTCAAACAATACAGATACTATAGTGCACATTTCAACTGCATCAAAGACTTTTCTAGTTAGTGCTACAGTAACATATACTTCAGTATGTATTTTTCAGACCTTTATGCTTTTTGTTAGTTTTGCAACTACAAAAAATGTACAGCAAAATTACTCTTGCTTAAACATGGAGATCAGTTTATCTTTTACTAGTTTACATATTCTGTGTTCTAGAAATTTAGATCAGGCTGCTATATGTTTGATATTTGTGAGTAATTGGACTACATTTTGTGACTGTTCTCTATTACTTTAGGCTGTTTTATTTTTAATAAAACATAAAAGCCATCTACAAATTACTACAAACAGTTATCAGTCTAAAGTACTCGTCAAAATTTATATATCTACGTCTTTTCAAATTTTAAACTCCAGTGCGGGCATCTAAAAAGCCTCCAGACTTACTGTAATTTTATCCAAAGTCCACATTTTTTACTATTCCTTCTCTGTTGAATTCATTATCTCATATGGACACTTGTAATTAGTCAGAATCGACATCCCTGGTGCTGAACTCCAGTCTCAGAAGAGTCCAGCACAGTTTGCTAGTTTTCCTACTAAAACACATCTGATTCAAATGTCAGATTTAAACTGGTGTGTTAGGAGCAGAAACCTATTATGATCCTCTAAGACTGCAGCTCAGCATCCCTGACCCACAGTGTGCGACAGTGACTTTCTACAAGAGTTTGTGTGGGGGGTGTGAAAGCATTCATTTTGACTCACCAACTGTGCTAGCATCCTCCAGCACCACTTCTACTGAACGCGTGCGGTACTCTACGTGGAAGTTCAGCATGCGCGGCTGTCGCTCTACAATGTGCCGGGAGGGCTGGACAGGGCAGAAGGCCGAGGAAGAGGACGAGGAAGAGGACGGAGGTGAGGATGATGCTGCTCTGGAGGGTGGAGCTGTGGGTGCTGTGGCTGCTGCTTGGCTGTTATCTCCAAAAGAGGCAGTCTGAGAGCCCTCATTGGTGAAATTGCTGGAGACAACACAAACAGCTACTGCTCAGAACATGCACTTCTGTTAGCCTATTTAACAGGTTTAATACAAACATCATACAGCACTTACAGGAACACAAAACACAGACTTAACACGGAAATAATCTATTCACAAAACAGTCTAGTGTTCACTGTGTCTGGCCTAAAACGTCTTCTAATACAGACCCTTTCGCTCTGCCTTACCACCTGCACTGCTGTTTCTGCTGCTCTGTCACTTCAGGCTTTAGAACTCCTCCACCTGCGGTTCTGTTTCATAAAAACACTCAACACTAGACTGAGCCTGTTTATTAACATGATTAACTGCACAATTCCAGAGCAGGCATTTTTTGTTAAGCTAAAGTCATAATAAGACTTTTATTTATTTTTTTAAGCTTTTCTTTTTTCACTGTTACACGTTCTAAGCCTACTACAATTCTATGGATGGTGCACAGAAGGACTTCACCTCAACTTAGAGATGCTACAGTCTGCACATTATGTGGTGTCTTGAAAGACCAATTCAAGTCAAATCTGTCACTGAGAAAAAAAAATAAATTAAAAAAAATATCGACCTATCTATTTATCTCTCACTCATATATACACTACCACTCAAAAGTTTAGGATTACTTTAGAGCTTCATCTCATTAGATTTTCATGCAATTCACAAACAATATTGTCTATTTCAAAATTAATGTAAGTGTATCACATGATTTTTAAAGAATAAAAACATTTGTATTAAAGTCTATTTTTGTATAGAGGCTTATTTTGCATATAGTTCTGTTATCAGCAATTCTCAGTCCTCTGCCTAAATCTCCTGGTATTGCCACCAATCCAAGTTAAGGATGTTTTTGGGCTAATTGGTTGTTAGGACACCCTTGCTAGACTGTGATGCACAGCTGAAAAACGTTAAACGTTTTATGCTCACTTATATATATATTATATAAGTGAGCATAAAAGGGAGCACAACATTGAAGCATCATGAAGCATCAGCAGTTGATGGCTTGCTGACAGGTTCTACTCCATTGAAAACAGGAAAAATTCACTGTGATGCCAAACTTTTGAGCAGTAGTGTGTGTATATATATATATATATATATATATATATATATATATATATATATATATATATATATATATATATATATATATATATACTTCAATAAGCTCTTTTTGCTGACTGTACCTATTTCATGTGCAATTACTCGCCTTCTCTTGTATATTCAGTTACACAATAGACGTTCTGATCTTGGATGTTCTGATTTCATTTCCTAGCAATAAATCTCTGAAAAATGAGAACAAACAGTACCACAGAGATCCCATTCTTTGGTTTGTCATTAGTGGGAAACATCTCTAACGAACGATCAGAAAATGCCGAGAGAAAAAAGCCGTCCTCCTCCTCTCCCCCACTCTGCATGATCCACAATGGCAGCAGCGCAGCAATCCAAACAGTATCCGAGTCAATGTAAACAACCTTTACTGCAGGGATAATATGCGCCGGGCCCAACAGACGCTCAATTGTCTAGCATAGAGGAAATCTCTCCCTCTCTCCTTTTTTTAACTCCTTTCTTTTCATAGTGCTATGGCTGGGGACACAAAACAGCTTTTTTTCAGTCTCCTTCTTGCTCTCTCGGCGGCTGATGGTCGAATTCCCCCGAGCCCCCATCCCCCTGTGGCAGTAAATAATGTCTTTTCTGTGGCAGCGGCCGGGACAAAAGCTCCTCTCTTCTCCTCCAGGGTCAGCACATATCGCACTGAGAGAGGGAGCAGGGTGCCAGGGACCGCGCACAAAGCATGGATTTATTCCATCTTATTACAATACCAAAAGGTTAAAGACGTTAGGGTCCTGGGGCAGGCAGGACACAAAAATGTACACCCACTCTGTGGAAAAATGAGATACACCACTGAAATGACCGAAACTACAGTAACAGTCTAACTTTACATTAAACGAACAGTAGTCGTCAGTTTGTTTTTTGGGGTTTTATACATGTCAAATAACATTTTTATTTTATTTTATTTTTTATAAGACACAATTCAGCCATGAACACATCACTGAAAATGCCACAAAGCCAAATTTTCTTTGTAGCCCAAGTGAAACCTTAAATGACACTTACTGATTTATTACCATCATCCCCCAACTTTGTGCAGGGGCTTGTGCCACTGCCAGCTTTTGGCAGCTATCAAACACAGTTTGAGAGGGTGAACACCACAGGAGGTAGGCCAAGCCCTCCCTCTAGTGCTCATACACCCCAGCTCTATCACACATGCAACTACACCCAATGTATTGGCAATAAAAATAAGTAAATTTTACCAAAACTTTTCAGAATAAATCAATACATGTGATTTGTAATACAGGAAAGCTGACTGAGGTCACTGCAACTAAAGATTTGCATTGTGGGCAAATGGCTGATAATCACATGAGCCTGAAGTCTTTAGCTTCGGGGGTGTACATTTTGACCTTTATGTCATCAAATAGCAAAGTGGAACACAAATGCTTCACATAAGAACAGAAAACAATAAAAAAATATATATATTTTTAGAAATCCACACACAACGCCTGAATCAAACATTAGACAGAGGTCCCATAATTTTTTTGTGTAAATGCTGTACTAAGAAGTTTGTGTACCTTACCCAATGGGACTAATTTTAGTTTTAATCTCAATAGAGACGCAATAATAAAACAGAAATGGTAATACATTTTTTTAAATTAAAATTTTAAAACATAATATAACCACACCCCTAGATGCCCCTACCCTACTCCTGTCAATACACAACTATGTAAACGATCCTCAACTGCTCCCTGCTCAAACTCTTGGCTTATCAAAGATTCTATTTAAACCTTTTTTTCCCTCCCCTCCTCTTTCGCTCCCTTCTTTAAAAAGAATTCAGAAACGGTTGTTCCATTGTGTGCACCTAGATGGCAGCCTCCACCCACCCAAAGCTTGGCAATGGGAAGCGTAGGCCCCAGAGCTCGGAGTGCGGAGCCAGCTGGCCGCGGGCAGCTCAATGGGGGCACTTCAGCGAGCCGTGCCACCCTCCAGCCTGCAGCACTGTGCCAGCCTCCAGCAAAAAGAGATGGCTGGACGCCGTGCTGCCAGACTCCATTCATAATTACAGGCCTTAAAGAAAAACATGTTCCCGTGCCCAAAGCCTTTGCACTCACACACTCACACACACACACACACACACACACTAAATAAACCGTCAGACAGTGCGTGCAGTGCTTGAATATATCTGTTCTTAAGACTCGGTGGCATTCATGAGCGCTGACCGTTGGAGAGACACATGGACTAAGGACATAATGCACTCACACAGGCCGCTTTTGTAGCCAACAGTTTCAATTCCTGTTATTTGTTTCTGCTGTTGTCCATTTCTCTCTCAAAACAAAAGTGTAGAGGAATGTACACGCAAGCCAATAAGAAGTGCAAAGAAAATTCTGGTGTGAAACAGTTTGTTACATTTCTCATTTTGGGCATCAACGTTTCTCTTGTTGCCCAACCAGGGCGCCTATACAAGCCTTTGGAGCGCTGCGGCATGCACACTAATTTAAAATCATTATATGCAAATCGAGCTGAGCCATGTCAATTGTCTGACGAAGCTCTGAAGACCTTGTGGTTCAACCTCAACAGTCATCATGAAAAAGGAGAAATGAGTGGGAAACCATTTGAATCCATATTTGATTGCAACTCTGAATTGAAGTGTAGGCTTTTATCTGCTCCATACTGAAGGCATAGCAGCACGGTACAATGTGGCCTTCTCTGTCAAGTCCTTGGTTGGCAGCATCTGTTTAAAGACCTATAAAAAGCTCCCCGCTTTGTTGGTCGTTCCCTTCCATTAACAAGGTTATCAACTAACCACCACACAGAGCAAAAACACCCACAGCAAATCTGGGTTGTTACGCTTTCCTTTACTACAGTGCTGAGATGGTTGGGGGGGGGCAATTAATCAACACCAGGCTTCCGAAAAGGAATGGGCCGACCAATTCTGCGGCTGGCTCTTTACACGTGTGTTTCCTCTCCACTTGAGCAACAAAAAAAAGAAGAGAGAGAACACCTCAAGCCTATATGGACGCTGTTTAGAAGGCTGCGGTGACTCCTTGACATCCAATCAAAAAGGAACGACCACAGCTGGACTCTATTAAAGGAAGGAGGGGTGAAAAAAGAAAAATACTGCCATAACGAAAGAAAACGCTTTTTTGAGAAACAGCCAATTTCATTTCACAGTGGCATGGAAACATAAAACGCCCCTTTTGGCCAGAGGCCCCACCATTTGGATGGGTCTTAAATCAAATGTTGGTTATTTCTGGGGTGTAGTAGCAGTCCACACGCTGCCTCTCTTACTGTACCTGATATCACACACAGCAGCAACAAATAAACTGCCATTACGTCAGAGGTCTCACCAACTGTACACTACATCACTGGACTGAAACAAATAAAATTAGCTTTGTGTACCTTTGCAAGATGCCATTTTCTTGAGGAATCACACCGTTGATGGCTGCCTGTAAAATAAAATAAAAAAGAAAGAAAAAAAAAAGATTAGCACAGTACAGCAACTGAATCTGCAATGAGCAACCAAACAATTAACATTGATGGCCATCAAGATAACAAAGATATTAAGAGAAACATTTAAGCTCATGAATCTACAACAATGTCACAATATGCAATAAAACACACAAACAGCAACTAGGTACTGGCCTTGAGAATAGAAACGAAAAGATAATAAAGATTACCTATAAATTTACAAAAGTCATTCTTTACAAAACTAAATTTACAAAACTTCCCACTCAGATAACTACAGTAGCATGACATGGTTTCATTATTTATATGATATTTTGTACTAAAGAAGGACCAGTAATATAAGAATTTCATTGTGCAGTGTAACCACCCATTTTACTGTTTGGCTACATGCCTTAAACATGTTTAATAATATTTTTATTAATTTCTAAATATTGAAAATTAATATTGTCATTCAAACTATTATGACTAGCACTGCTGAAATTTGCCCAAAAATTGAGGTAGTGACAACTTTAGCTAACTTTAGCTACGAGTTTCAGAAAGGTATTTTGTAGTTACAACTGTTACAGTTACGCACTGATTTTCAGATTTTAGCACACAATGAGATCTAACTGCTCACCATTTGGCCAAGAGGAACAGAGATGCAGTTTCACTTTCTGCTCTAAAATGCAGGGTTTTGGCTTAAAACTAAAACTAAAACAGTGGAATAGTAGTAACATGTACACATGGCACAGTATTTTTTTTTTAAATTATAGAAAAAAAATACACAAACGTATGATAATCTAGATATCTTCAATTTCTAATATAATCTGAAAGATCTTTAAAAAAAAAAAAAAAAAAAAACAACACCATAATGCAAGTATCATTTTCACAGTTTGAAATTTATCAGTTTGGGGCAACCAGCTAAAAAACCCTGCTCCGTCAATGAATCCCCTCAGTTTAAAGAGATCGGAACACAATCCTTGTAAATATCTAAATACTATTTCTATTTTTTTCTTTTTACTGTGCAACCACAGTACGGTGCACATATTTGAACATGTTTGAATCTTAACTGTCCTTACGCCGATATAGTTGAGCACTAGAGATGAGAGGATTGATCGGCTATGTATCGGTATCGGACGATTTTTAATCAAAATATATACGATATTTCTCCAATTTAGCCGATCCAGAATGCCGATCAATGCCGTTAAACAAATGAGCTTAATTTCTGTATTTCCAGCTAGCGTGGTATGAACCGCTAGGTGGAAACACCTACCCTTTAATTTTCCACAGGCTGACTAAAGCGGCGCGCCTCGCGAGAACAGTTTTCCTTTGCGTTGCGTCCATCTGGCAGCTTGTTGCCGTATGTGACACAGACTCATCCAGAGCGTTTTTTAAATCTGTAAATTAACCGTGTCTCGTGGGGGAACCAAGACAAAGACATTTAACACTTCCAGTACACCATGCGACTGGATACAGTGAGTATCAGCAAACAGCAGAGCTAGCACTAAACAAATAACCCAGAACACCGTGCAGACCAGATTTGACCGGTATGAACAGTACAGCAGCAACAATTCAAGATCTACATTTAATGATTGCAGTTTTTTGTTTAAAATAATCGAGAGTCTGCAGTTTTGACTGCATTTATTTAATTAGCTTTTATTTGTTTTAAATTAAGGGTCTAAATTTAACTATTGCAGTATTAGGGATATTTGTTTGATTTACTTTGTTAATTTTGTTAAAAATATTATGCTGTTTCACATGAGCTTGTTAAAAATGGTAATAAACCAGTTTAGATCATGTTTCATGACTTGCTTGCACTAATAACTACATGTAGCCCTGTCGTGGCTTATACCCCGCCCTCTATCTGTATCAGCTATCGGCCGATCGCGTTGAAAGGTGATCGGCGATCAGAATCTGCCTCAAAGACGCTGATGTCTTTGAGCAGCCATCTCTATTGAGCACATATTGTGATCAGACCTGCATGCGTGCATAAATGCAATACAGCCGACTTGTCTGCCTGCTATGCTCAGGCGCCATGAGAATTCCGCACAGAGACTTTATGTCGACACAGGAGCAACATTTGACGGGAGGTGTACACAGATGTACACAGGGTGAGAAACACAAGAGTGACTGGAACGTGTCTGGATTTAACGGCCCTCAGCCTAAGGTGGCTGGATACATGTGTGTGTTATCGAAAATGCAATGTAGCAACCAGCTACATTCATTCTAACCTCTTATGCAGTCCAGTCACAACTTCCAATATCATTTCTACTTTTCTTGTCAAACAAGTGCTTTTTTGCTGTCTGCGCAAGTATTCAAATGCAGACTTTTGAAAGCAAAAGTTAAATAGCCTTGCGCTGATCCAGCCATGAAAGCAACTTTGAGGAGTGCATATCTGAACATGCTGGATCTTGACCAAATGATGACAAGATCACCACAACCAAATCAAATGTTAATGGCAAGCGTAATACCAATTACCAAACAAATGCCTACTGGTGTATCATACAGCTGATTGATATGTTGCAAAATGTTATCACAATCATTTTTCATTTGTCGATATCAATAATTATCACAATACATAATTTTTGTATTTATAATGTAAAAATAAAACAGATAACTTTTAGCTGTCCAGGTGACAAGTGACAGACTATCCGATTACAGGTGCTAAACTGTTTAGCTTCTCAGCAACTTCAACAACAAACATTAATGTATGTCAGTAACGGATCGCACACCATATTTCTATCACATCATATCACAGTATTTAAACATAAGCTAGCAGACATTTGGATGTCTCTGTTAGGTCCTAGAAGTTTGAGGGGTGCAAGAACCACAATATATTTGACGCTGGTGGTACAGTGTAACGTCTGCCTCTTGAAACTGTGAAACCCTGGTCCGTGTTTCCTCGCACACAGACTTTATACCATCACTGTCCAATATAAAACAAGTATCTACAAACTTGCAACTTCACAGGAGTGACCAAAAACATGCTTTACTTTCAATGTAAGTCAATGGAACCAGAATTTTTTCCAAGCTATTTTGGAACACTTCTATTGGTCCATTCATGGTGAAATTTCCAAACACTGTAAAAGACCATTGACTTGTTTAAATGATGTAGAAAACTCAAAATTAACAAAAATGGTGATACATGTTTATCACTGGACAGCGACAATATATTAATGACTGCCAAATTATGTTAGGCGACCCATTCTAATCCTCAATCTCTTGTCCAAAAACTTAAAATGCACCCTCTGGTGACGACAGAGTACTGCTGGTTTTCTTGCAGTGGGAATTGCAACTAGGGCGGTCTCTAGAAAGCAGAAACGTATAATTGTTATATATAATACATTTAGGATTTATTAAACAAGTTTTCTATTTTCATCGCAATTATTACTGTTATAATTTTATAGGCCAGCCATGGTGTAAATTGCTATTGTGTGATGTGATCAATTGAGGTGTCTCCTAAGTGTTACGACATGCCGAAATGTGCAACAGAATGCTTTTATTTTGACAAATGACAATACTTAATCATAATCGCAGCATTGTGCGAATCGCAGTTAACGTAATCATGCACCTCCAATATACAAAATGGCACTAAATGACTAGCAAGAAACGAGGATGATTCCTTTTAGAGAAATAAAGGAACGACACAATCTTAAAACTTGCAGTTGATATTTACATATGCCTGATAAGACCTTTAACAAAAACAACTGAACAGCTGCCTTACAGGGCCTAAATGATGTGAATTATGAAGGTGGCGGCAAACAAAGTAGATGCTTGATAAGAAAGATTGAATTAATGAACAACAAAAATCAGATATCAGACATAATATCACTCAGCACGTTTACATAGATTACATATGAGTGGAATGCAGTGACGTGGGCTGCATGTTTCCTTCCCTTATTGAACTGGAATGCACTGTGACAGACTTGGAGTATGAGTGCATGTGGGTTTTGGAGCCAGACAATAATAAACAGAATGACGAAGTGGATAAAGATCTGAGTGAAGCAGATCTTGAGTTAAGTCACATTGTACTCAGACCATCCAAAAACTAGGGCTCAAAGTTCTCAAGCTGAAATAACATATCCAGAAGTGTCCAGAACTTCAGTAAACCGTGACCATAACAACTGCCTAACTATCCGGTCAAATCGGTTGATAACCTTTAACCCTGGGCCGCAGTCTGATGTAATTCTAATGCACTTAATGCAACGTTTATAATTCCCATTACACAACATTTACGATACTCTACATGTAGTTGATCAAACAAAACATTTTTGGTGTGCACAGTTTTAAACTGGTCCAAGGAGGCTAACAAGTATGTAGTTAGCAAGCAATGGAAACATACTCTACCCATTAGCACAATGCAAACCGGATGCACAAATCATTACATACTCGCCTGAAACCTTGTTAAAACCATGAAATCTCAAACACACTTGTTTAGGTGGCTTCTGAAATGACAAACTCAAAACAGCTGAAGGTAAAAAAAGGATGAGGGCAGCCAGCAACATGACAATCAGGGGAATCATAAACAGGCCTTTAAGACGCCTGAAAACCCAAAGACAAGATATTCTAGAAACGTAACACAGCAGAAGTTGGAACTGACTTGACAGGATTTACTGATAACTGGTGGTCTCAGACACTACAGATGCCTGAAATCTTAGGCTTCAAGGTGGCTGATACTACATTGTTTTCATCCATGCTAACATTTTACATATACGGCGTTGCACAATTTTGTTGCACAATGTCAGAAACCACATAATAAAACATGAGGCTAATTAAAAGTGGTTTGAGGAAAGGGTATAATTTATGCATACAGGCTGCTAGATAGTAACTAGTGGGGTATAAGTAAAGGAATTTTAAACAAAGAGTAAACCAATTAGATTTGTAGCCAAAATATTCTTCAAAACCTCTCCAGACCATAGATGTTACAAAGGAGGAGGGAACAGTTCACTGGTTGTATAATGGCTCAGAAAAACCCATAATGCTTATAATCCATTTTGAGAGAAAAGTCCCACTAATATACAAACAAAGGCTACAAAATATTTCTGTAGAATTTACCAGGATTTTTATGCATGTTTTGAAACATTCATGTGGCTTTCAGTTCTAGGGTTAAAGGTCTCTCCTTATTTAAAGAGAAAGAGGCCTGTCTTCTGTAACTAATATTTACTGCCCAGGGAATTACCAAAATGGCTACTAACTGGTTTTTCCAGAATGAAAATAACAAGTTTTGTTAATACAGTTGTTTGATAAAGTCTCTAATGATTATATTACATTCTGTGTCACAATGAGATAAAGCCATAGCCGACTCAAAGGCAATGAAACACTTTGATTTTTGATAGATTTCCTGCTGGGTTACTTGTGCTTAATCCCAAACCACTAATCAGTATGCAAACAAAATACTGCTGTGCCATTTACAAGAGCACCTATTTTTATAGCAGGTAAAGTCTAGAAGTGTGTGATCAGGGACAGAACAACTCAATTGGCCTATTATTTACTATTATTATTTAGCTTTACTGTGTCGTTCATTAGTGTACCTTAAAATTTTTAACAAAATGTATGGAAATGATCACAACTTGCCATTTACACAGATCTAGCTCACCAATTATGCTGTAGATTGCATCTAAAGTGTGCAGCTGTTTTTGGTGGCCATTCTTTCCATTCTGCTTGACATCCATCCAGCTACAGGATTGTATTTGTAGCAATAGTGACAAGACAAGCTCTTTCCGAGCACAGTCAAGAGTTACAGCTCCCCTACCAACTGGGCTTTCTTAATGATGTAATCGAGTGCTATGAATAGAGTCTCATAAACCGCAGATTTTCAGAACAACAGATTTTTGAGCAGCTTGAATCTCTTACTAAATATTTACTCTCATATGGTGAAGCCAGCACAACACCTACCTGATCAATTTAACTAATGAATCACTGATAAACAGCACACACACACTCACTCACTCACTCAGTCAGTTCGCCTTGAAATGTGAATCACTTTAAACATACTTTAAACACCTCAAAGCTCAGGAAAGATTTGCCCAGGTGCTGAGTGTACATATACATGTGTGTGCATATGTTTTCCTTTCCTGCTAGACCTAATCCTACACACAGGGGTTCTTTTGTAGATTCCATCAATCTTCCAGCTCCACACACAGGAACAGCAAGTCATCACATTTACAGGTGCATTTAACCACCGCAGGAGCACGGCCCTGCTTGCTTTGAACAGCTGCCACCATGCTTGCAGCTTGCAGCTAAATATAGAAAAAACACCCCCTTTTGACGATAAAGAGCCATTATGTGGAAGGAAACCCACCATTTCTTGACTTTCTTTGAACCTGTCACTTTAGATCTACACTGAGACTGCACATTCCTTAGTCTGTATAAATATGAGGAGTAGAACAGCATATAGCGGAGAGCTTTTCAGGTGGACAGAGGGTAGTAGGAGAGTTAGAGAATATTCTAGGCACTAGAGTAAACACTGTATTTAATTGAGATCATCCCATAACCATATCACAACACAAACAATAGACATGTGAAAAACATGACTAACCACAGTACAAGACACTGTATGGCAGATATGACCTCCACAACAGAAGACTTCAGGAAGTCTATTCAGAGTAACAGTACAGATCTTAGTCAACTATTGACAAAGACACACCTACAGGATTTGTAGTGCCTGCTGCTACCACACTGTTGAACATGAAAAGACATCTCAATTGTTGATAAATGTATGTTCTGCGGATCTATATGATCTTTTTCTGTAATTACTAGGCTGCAGTAAATATAATTTTGGCAAATACCCTACAATAATTACCTGCAAATTATAAAAAACACAAATATTACAAATAAATACCCCGTCGAAGGAAACTGACATTGTTGTTATTGGTCTAGGAAAGCATTTGGGTTTATTCTCCAAACCTTTGTTTATTAAATAAACCAGAACATTTCTATGCAAGGATATAGTTCCAACTGTTACCTTATTAAAGCTGTTTTAGCTACTGCAACTAAAATGCAAAGAAACTGTCATGACAAACTCTAAAGGGATTTTCACCTGTCAGTGGGGATTTAAGGTACTATTTCTGTTGATCCTCTCATCAAAAAACACAAAATTTGCTTGAACTCTGCTCTGACTAGTTAGCCTTATTTGTTAATGCATTTGTTCAATGCAATATATATATATATATATAAATAAATAAATTTACTCCCAATCTTATTTTCTCTCTTTTTTACATTTATGAATATGCCTTAAATGGACCTAAACATCACATTTGATGGTAGAATGTTTATGACTACCAAGACTACCAAATAAATGCCCTATCTGCAGTTACCATAACCAATACCATAAGCCATGACTGCTTAAATTATTATTGTATACCAGGCCAACTAAGTAACTCAACTCACTTAAAATTCAAAGAATCAATGAACATAACATAATATCTAAACCATGAAATTGTGCCATTTTTCAAAAAAAAAAAAAAAAAAGATCGTCCAAGTTATCAATTTAAAGAACATAAATCGTTTTCAACGGTTTGGGCACCCTTAGTAAATGTATGCATGTGATGATTTTCTACAGAGAACATCTTGATGTTTGAGGTTTATTTGCTTAAGATAACACAAACTATAGCCCTTGCTAAAGTAATTGTAGATTTTTAATTTTTAGGTTTATTTAAATTTTTTTCTGCAGAATCTTATTTAATTTTTTCCTTTCATCTTAAATGGCAAAGGCGTTATAGTCTGGTGCATCACTTAAGGTGGACCTAAACATACAAAATTATTTTTTTTTCTAAATAATTCAGTGATTATTTTCTGAGTACATCACTCCTTTAATTGCCCTCACTAGCTTACAGGTGAAATCAAGTTGAAGTTCCTCCTTTGACTGTAATCTGTAACTATTCAAAATTAAACATATTAAGTTTAGGATGGTTAAATGACCATCTTATCCCTTTTGTCACCAGCTCTAGGGGCTGTAGTGATTAAAATAAAGTTCCTTCGAGTTATGCATCACTATATCAAAGCCTTTTTAGACACAAGGTCTGTATTAGGCGCTGGTTCAACATACAATGTACAGCATTTCTTTTAAAATGGAGACAGCCACTTCTACAGGGGACAATAAAATGTGTCTGCAATGTCTGGGATTTTAAAAAAATTTCTAAAACATTTTTTTGCATGGTTTTGCAGTGCACAAAAATGTAACGGTATTATGTCAGTTATAGAGAACTATACTGCCTGTCACTGCACAAAAAAATAAAAACTGACAAAGCCAGGACACTGTTGTATCAGACTCTACTATTATTGCTTTAAACCAGTGTGCTATTGAATTTTAGCTTGTTTCTGAGTCAGAAAAGTTCACATCAATGTTTCCAACACATCTAATGGCATTTTTTTTATTCTTTGAAATATAACTGCATGCTCTAACCACTGGTGCTGTGATATTTTCATGAGTTTTGATATGCAGTACTTTGTTAATATCTTTGTTATGGCCAGCGGTGCAGCAAACGTATATGTTATATCAATTATATCATGCACATGCTCTGACAACATAACTATTTTCAGCCTCCGAGGAGAAGTTGGCTCCTCATATAACATTATGCTATTTGCAACGTTAACTAATCAGAACTTTTTGATGTGTCAACACCATTCATACATTTATGATTAAAATACTAAAGCACACAACGTTTAAAGTGCAAAGCTCTTTATAGGTCTAACCTAGTCAAAGTGTACCACATTGACAGACTTTAAAATGTTAAAAAATAATAATATAAATAATAAAAATCCCCAGAACCTCTAAGAGTCTCCAAGCAAGGTCCAACCACAAAAAAGGAACACTAATATTTTTAGAAGAATATATTTAATACAGTTATTTGTTGCATTGTCAGCACGTGTAACTGAGGACTATGACTTGTTTTACGTCAAATTATTTGAATCACTTGTTAAATTTCAGTAAAACGTGGATGTTTTGTGAAAATTGCACCTCCTATAGTCATGGTCAGAAGAAGGTGTTTACATGATTTTCAAAACAGTATGAGCATCTCAATCCTGTGGCAAAGCAAAGCATTCCCATAGCAGTAAGGGAGAATGAGAAAATACTAGTAATTATATTTTAGCATTAAATATCATAAGAAAATAAAGCAGAGAAATGTTTAACGCCACAGTCCACATACATTTTTATCACAAACAAAAACTTCTAGGAATAAAAATAACCAAGAGGCTGAAACAAATCAGCTAAAATGTTTATATTTCACAATTTGCGAAGCTGTTATTGTGCTGATGCACATGTCAACACTGGACCTAGAGACATGTGCTAGAATCTTCTGTGTTCTAACTCACAATAGGCCCATGAGATAATGTGCTTTACACAATGAACACTGTGGCTTTGTATGGGCTGCACTACTTGTCACAAACAAAAAGTAGAACGTTTATCTCTTGTTAAAACAATTGCATTATTAGCATCAACCAAAGTTACTGCCCGCTGATACAACCTTTAATGTATCAGTGTGAGTGTAAGGGGGGGAAAACCTACCACCAGGTCCCAGTTGTTCAGTTCTAGGAGAGTGATTGCCTCTGCAATGTTGTCAATCCCTGTGCATGCCTGAAATACAAGAGCAGGGCTGATTTCACCAAAATAAGGCAAAGTAACACAACTGATCAAAATGCACTGGAAAAAGGGGTGCAGAAGTCTGGAAATGTACTGATATTTTCCATGCATGAAATATACATCTTGTAACTTCTATATAATGAGGACTAAACCAGAACTAAACCAGCTTCCCATCATTAAGTACAGTAAATATGTTGTTAGTTCTCAGTTAGAAGTATCAGTCAAATATGCACATCTCAATATCTTTTCTTTAAGCTAATGTCTGCTAACTCCAACATGATTCCGATATTACTATGCATTCCTAAATGGGAGGTAGACGACTGAGAGTAGACTAGAGCGTGTCCTTCTGGTGTGTTAAGTGTCTACATGGTGTGAGGAATTTGTAAAGTAAAAAAAGGTTCAATATAGGTACTTTATATATACACAGTAATGTTGACACTGATTACTGACACACACACAGCCGTTAGGTTTAAAATGTGGCCTTCTGTCATTGTCACGTGACTGTCTTGCATTTTCATATGTTTCAATAATCCGAGACCTTGCCTAAGAATAATAACAACATGACCATTTGCTTGATACTTCAACAGTCCTAGCTAGAGACTGACACCTTTAATATAAACATATGATGGTATACAACATCATTCGACCCCTAAAGCATAATGAACCTTCATAAGCGGGCAGATAAACAGGAGTAAACAAACGAGCGTAACCAGACTAGTGTAGAGGTAGCTATGCTAACTAAAACGTCCAGTCATAGCCTTACACTAGAGACTGAGCTAGCTAGCCAGCACATTCTGAAGTCTGTCAGACAGATAACTAACGAGACGTTTTCATTTTTACACTTAGCAGAACACACAACACGCATTTGCGGCGTTTTGGGTTTAATATTCCTTAAGGCCGAAGAAAACTTCGCCGGCAAAGTCGAATAGCTGACTAGCAATCCAGCTAGTTCGCCGGCTGCTGTCAAAAGTGCAACAATGAAAGCCAGTTAGCCGCAAAGCTATTCGCTAACAAGACTCCCACACAGTGTCTGCCAAACACTCAGCCACTACACGGATAATCTTACAGCCGTGGCTATGGCTCATCCGGCCTCGACGATTTCTGAGCGTTGACAATATTGAATGGCAAAATAAAGCATCGCAGAGAGAACTCGGGAGACATTAGCTACTGACATGCTAACCCACAAACTGTCAGTGACTTAGCAAGCTAGCTGGCTAGCGCTAGTTAGCCGCTCTCCGAGCAGCGTTCGTAAATATAACGTTAGCTCTCTGTCTGAGCAGCACCGCGCGCTGGAGCTTATGTGCGCTTACTGTCCACTTCCAATAAACCCAGCCAGACCAAACAGCCGGGAGAAACCGTACCTGAAAGTCAGCCAGGATCATCTCTCTGTCCATGTTGCTCCCAGAGTCGGAGGCCATGGCTGTGGGCTGTGAGTGTGTCTGCTGTCGGTCGAGCTGCTGCTGCTGCTCCAGCTGCGCCGCTCTGACTCACCGTCTCTTCTCTCACTCTCACAGTCTGAGTCCGCCTGCGGGGCTCCCTCTCGAACCCTGCACGACTCCGTGGGCTCGTCCTAGCGCGGCAGGATCGGTGGGGGGATAGGGCGCCGCTGCTCAGCTGTTTCTCCTCAAACTAGAGCTGATTTTTATTGTAGATCTTCTGTTACCGTCACTTTTTTTTTCTCTAAGCAACGGCAACATCGTACGGCAGTCGCGAAAAACTGTCGTAAACCGAACCGAGGCCCAGCAAACAGATGCGCATGGTTAACGCAGAGCTGCGCATATTCGCCGCATTAAATATACAACGCCATTATTATGGGAGGTGGCGCGCATGTAATATGTAAATCAGTCCTGTGAGGGGGTGATCATTTACAATATAGTCATATGATTTATGGTTATAGTCAAGCTTATTAAAGAGGGGAGGGAGCTCTGTGACCTGAATTAGCCCCGACTGCACGACCAGTTTAGTGTGGTGTACTGGATCCATGTGGTCTCACGTCAGACAGAAACATACCCGTGTTAATTAACGTATAGCTAAAATCCTTAATATGTATTTAAGCATTGACACGTTTACAAACTGATTCATTCTTTGTCAGTGACTGAGAAAAGTGGTTTACTCATTTTTTGCTTGAAATAAACACCATATTTTCTTCAATACTGTCTATTTTTTCTTTTCTCACTGATCATTACTGTGATATATGTGCTAGCCTGACTGTTAGCCTGTTTTTAGTACCGCCAGTTAACTTGATTAGATTATAGGTCCACTAAGATCACACCAGTCTGAAGGTAGATGAGCTGGAACGGGGTTCTCACTGTTTATAAACAAGCTACGGTTTCAAAGCGAAGCTAAAAAATACGTAAATTGTTCATAATTTGCTGCTTCTTAGGTCTAAATGGGCTTCCATGCTTGATACATTATCTCCTGTGGGTCTGAGAGAGAGAGAGAGAGAGAGGGAGAGAGAGGGAGGCGGGGGGGGGAGAGAGAGAGAGAGAGAGAGAGAGAGAGAGAGAGAGAGAGAGAGAGAGAGAGAGGGGGGCGGGTATGAAACTGCATGTGTGGCTCTCCTCTCGACGTTAGCTTACCGTTGAGTCCCGCCTCTCCCTTCGTCTGTTAGTAAAAGTGGGCGGAAGTCTCTGTCCTTTATTTCAAAAAATGAGTGATGTCAAACAACAGCAGCTGACTGTTTTCTCTCCCTCTCTCAACGTCAGCTGCCTACCAATCAGCGTGTCGAGTATCGAGATGAAGAAAGTGTTACGGAGAAACGGAGCCGTGGGCTGTGCGGGATGCGGCTGTTCGTGCAGGTAGCTCGGGACAGCGCTCCGCTTCAAACGTGACACTATTTTGCTGGTTGTCGCTCATCTGCAGCTCCACAGTGTGACCAGAGGAGTGTGAGCACATCACTGCCTCGTCTCTTGCCATTTTGTGCTACAGTGTGAATCGGCGATCTCGTTATACAGCAGCGCGAGGCCGGTTCGTCAGCGAACTCAACGCTCATATATATATATATATATATATATATATATATATATATATATATATATATATATATATATATATATATATATATGTGTGTGTGTCGTTTCAGATCAGCTCGCCGTGTTTCTATCCTCGACCGTGACGACTTTCCACTGTGAGGGACAGAAAAGAGAGAGAGAGAGAGAAAGCCACAATAACAGAAGCGTAGAGTGAAGCCAACGCGCAAGGCTCGACATTCAAACCATTTGCTCTCCGTTTGAAATGGGCGGGAAGCTCGCACACAAACTTCACAGAGCACATCCTTCTGAAAGTCACTGGACGGCTACGGCGCCTGATCGCTGCTCGAAGTGACTTTAGAGCTTTTTATCTGCCCCGGGTTGTTTGTTTTTCTCTTTTTTCACACGTCGACGACTTGTGCACGTCTCGAGGGCGTCTGGAAAACGCACCTTTGGGTGGCGGTTTTCTGTTTTCGCTTGTGAGATCCTGCACCTGCGTGTCGATTCGGAGTGGATCTGCGAGTTTTCCTCCAGCTTCAGCGCTGAGCTGAGCTGAGCTGAGCTGGGGGTTGCCAGATCAGTCCACGGCCGCGTTAATGTCGTTTGCCTTTCATCTTAAAGCGCGTGCTGCGGGAGGGCCGGCGTCTTTTTTTATTGCTGCCGTTGTTAGTGGTGTTTGTTTGTTGTTGCTGCTTTCAAAGACTTTCAAATGCGTGGGTGCCAGCCAAAAAAGCCCAACTCGGCTCAGCCCAGCCGTCGTATATGGAGCTAGGCTGCAGCCCGCGTCAGAGAAACCGACACACGAGCTCGCGCTCCTGCATGGATCGTGTGTTACTGCGCGGCACGTTTTCGCAGGTGGTGGTGACTGAAGCCTGCTGCTCGGAGAGAGATGGCGTGATATCCCTGTTTTCCGTGCTGACTACGATTGTTACAGTGGGACGATATTAAAACGGGGGCGGACCTTGGCTTTACACCAGTTGTTGTTTTTTTTTTTGAAGGGGGGTGGGAGGGAAGGGGGGGCTGGAAGAAGAGACTATTTACTACAGTTTCGTGTTGCTTCGCGTCACACTCGGGATTTGTGATCTAAAAGCAACATCACAAGATTTGAAGTGGCAAATCCGTTATTTTCCTCCCCTCACCGCTCTTCTGGAGATCATGGCCGAAGCCACAGATGCGAACAGGTTGTGCACTGCAGCTGCGAGAGGAGACCTGAGAGAAACCCAACTGATACTGCAGAGCAACGTTGACGTGAATGAGAGGAACACATTCGGCAGGGCACCATTGCAGGTTGGAGACCCAAATCGACGATTAGAGGCTTTATTCTTTGCTTCTAGGTCTTGATTGCTTCACACTTACAAAGTAGATTGTTCAGTGTCTGATAGTAATCCTAAATAGACAAACAGCTTCAAAATAAACAGACATATCTGTCTCAACTGTCACGGATATGAAATATCTGGTGATAAGCAAAGTAGGTTATCAAACGGACCACATACTGCACCCATCAAATACCTTTTATAACGAGGCTGCACTATTTATATTATTACATTCTGCTAAGTGGGTGGATTATTTAATGTATTTGTTATTATTGCTTATTAAGACTTTTTTAGGGATTGTCATGTCCGTTACGACAGTTTGCACAGCAGATAACCTCCGTGACATGACACTTACAGTTAAGACAGACTTGGTTGAAGCTGATTGCCTATATGTTCATTAACTTGACATATTTAAACATTTTTGAACAGTAAGAAAGGCTGCAAAGCTATTAATTCATCCTATAGTGATCCAGGCATGCTGCTTTGTAGGAGTGACTCTGCTAATACTGCCTTTCGAAAATTGAGGCCTGCTACAACTTCATGTGTAGTAGTTCATATAGAAATCTACAGGGTATGGCCTAATCGTTGCAGCAAACCTCAAAAACAAACGAACAAAAAAATATTTAATCACACTTTAGACACTTTTCAGGCTGTTGTGATGTTTTAAGTCAGTTGCCTTTGTTTCCATTAAAAGGCTATTTTTGCTAGTTAGCTCCAGGCCTGCATTAAAACTAAAAATTATATTGAGTGAACCGAATTGTTTGAAGCATCATTAAGCCCTTTTAAAGTGAATAGTTTGTAAAAGAAAACAGGCCACTCAGTCCTGTCATAAGAAGGAGGAAGAGTGCCACATGCACTGCAGCCACAGCCTGTAGATAGGCACATGCTCAAGGTAAAATACAGTGGACGATTACTCATAGTTATATACTGTATTCACACAAGCATCTTGTTTCGGGTTCAAAATGACTATATATGTGGGATAAGACCCATTTAGGTGAATCCCAAAAGTCGAGTCAACAAATGTGTAGTTGGTGTAGGCTAGGCTAACCTGTCTCCAATAGCCTGTATTAGGATGTGCGTATTTCAGCCGTGCATGCTGTTGCGCATTTGTTGGTGACACTATTTTAGATTAATATTTTACTGTTTTACTATTCCTATAGTCTTGTGTCTTTTTTATGGGAAATATTTTCTGAGCAGCCAGGCAAAACAAGGAAGATCCCCTTTTACACAGAGCAAAAGAGAACATTTCAGTTAAAAAAGGAACACAATATAGGCTTATCTAACAACCGTGGTGTTACTTTTAATTATAACAGTGTAAAAACGACGATTCGGCAACAGATTTTGCTTTGTCTACACTAAAAATAATTTTTTTGATGGATCACTGACAGTGTAGGCTAATTTAGTGTCCGTAGGCCTCTACCAGCATGTCCACTCGGGACGTCAGAAATCAGGTCACAGTTAAGAAGTGCAGAACAGAACTGAATAGGCTGTTTTATCTGACAAAAAAGATCATGCTTTGAACTATTTACTTCAATTTATTTGAACTAATCTGCTCAAGCCTGATATGCAGTATGTTAATGCAGTTAATGCAGGCTTAAGGCTAACAAACATACAAAAATATATATTTTAATGAAAAAAGTGGGTTCATTTTCCAAATTAATCATTGTCATGGAATTTTTTAAAAAATGTTAAGCTTTAAGGTCAGTATCTGTTTATTTCCTGTTTGGGTGTAGTGTAGCCTACATATGATACATGATGTGCTCTGGCTGTACATGTTAGTTAGAAGAGAAAATAATTTTTTTTGCCATAAAAATAGTGTAATAAATATGTTATATTTTTTGGTATATAGTAAAATTCTAGAATTGCTATTTTGGAACTTTTATGGCTTTTCTTAAGTAGGTTACTTATGTATTAATATTTGTACCTTGTGTAAAAAAATATAATGAAGCACTTATTATGTCAGCATAGCAAGTTATTTATTTGGTAATACATGCGCATCAGAAACACATTTCTTTATTTGTTTGGTTGTGTTTGCTGTGTGGTGAGTTCAGACCTAATATGAGACTTTTCCATATTACTGTTTCTGAATGAATTTGGAATCATGGGAGCATCCACGTGATCCATAAAAATATAATCAAGTTGGTTAAAATAATGCAGGCCAGTCATTAATTACGTCACACCCAGGGTTTACGGTGGATTGGTTCAAGTAGAGGAAGCTAATTAAAAGTTTTTTTGTTTTTAAATATTTAAAAGCACCAGGATCTTAAATTACGACCACGCCCAAAACGAGGACGCCGAGTCAATCCGAATAAACGGTTTTCTGTCTTCGCAATTACTGTACACATATCCTGCTCAGGTATTGCTATCCCACCTTATGAATAATGTCTCCCCTCGTCTCGCAGGTGGTGAAGCTGGGCTGCCCCAAAGTGGCGGAGGTCCTCCTGCAGGCCAGGGCTGACCCGAACGCGCGCGACCCGGTCAAGGGCCTGACGGTAACCCACGACGCGGCACGCGAAGGCTACGTGGACATGCTCGGCGTGCTCGTGACTTACGGCGCCGACGTCAACCTCCAGGACAGCGACGGCAACCTGCCTTTGCACTTGGCCTCGCGCGAGGGCCACCTGGACGCCGTCCGCTACCTGCTGCCGCTCACCGCGCGGCCCACCCAGCGCAACCGCGAGGACATGACGCCGCTCTGCCTGGCGCGCGCGCACCACCGAGCGGACATCGCCCGGTGGCTACAAGCCCATGGGCCCAGCTTAGACTAGTGCTCACCATCAGGCTTTTCCTATATGTGTGTGTGTGTAACAGAGGTAGGCTAGCGAACACGCTGAACAGGCGGTTAAAAGTATTAGTAGAGAAATATTCAGCCAACTACCTCTTTTCTCGCCTTGTGAAATCCTCTCGACTGTGATCCTGTGAGTTCCAGGAACGCTGGTCTGAAAGCGCTCACAGGAGCTAACGTCCACTTTTTTCTACACACTATTTTCGTTCAGCGGCATCTAGCATCGCAATGTTATTATAACTTACACCCCCAGACAAAAGCAGGGTAGCGCTGAGATCATCTGAATTACTCGTAGTTTTCAAAATGATGTGTTGTTGTTGTTTTCTATAGCGCTATTTTTTTCCTGGGTTTTTTGGGGGAAAAAAGAGAGAGAGGTGACTTTTATCTCAACAAGCTGCACTTTGTGTCTGTGCAGTTGCTGTTTTATGCAGTTTGTTTTATGTCACTTGTGTACAACAACGCCAAAATCCAGCAAAGGAGAGCAACGCATGATGGCCGGAGGAATCATTGGAGTTGCGGGAGCATCCATCTTTAAATCAAATGGGGGGATTGAGAAAAAAAGAAGTGTTCCCATTTACTGAAAAAGAATTGCACTAGGCCTATAAAGATCAGACCCGGGAGATCTGATACTGTGCCCTTCTGTTTGTCGATTGCACTTTGGCTTGTACATAATGCATTTTATTACTTGTCAGATTTAACTGTGAACGAATGTCTTTTTTTTTTGTTGCAACGATATATGTTTTGCAAAATAACCAAAGACAACGGTTTCCAAACAAGGCCACATCTTTAACTGAAACTAAAGCTACTAAAAGCGGGCTGGGAGGAGGTTCGTCTTGCTCTGTCTGAAAGGGTAACTGTGAAGTGCAGCAGACCTGGCGTTGGGAAGCCTGAGTCAAGATGAAGCTTTTTCAGAACATTACTAATTGATGGTTGCATCGTTTAATACGAAATAATAAAACATGCCACTAAATATCAGTGTTGGTGTGATGATTTTATAGGAACGTGTTTATTTTTTTTGCACTGTTTATACGCGTTTGTGCCTCGTGTGAGCTTAAAGCATCACCACTGAGGAGCTAACTGCTAATCACAAATTCATTGTTTTCATGTTTTGATCATATCCCACCTCACGCTCTATGCAATGTAGCTCTAAACACCTTCACCAGCGTTTCAGCCAGGCAAGTGGGTGGACTATAAGGAGACAATGAACCTGCATTTATGGGATAAATCTCTTCGTTTTTAAAGATTAAGACTATTTTGCGCGCCCAGTATTTGTCTGCACTTATTGACAGAATCGAAAACTGGGCTTAAGCTAAAAGTGCGCAGGGCATTATTTTCAGAATAAGAGTATAAAGTCTAGCAGGCTGCTCATGTGCTCAGCTCATACTAACGTCTCACTTTAAAAAAGTATTTACCTGACTGAAAAAAGCTCGGCTTGCTTTTTTAATACATAGTTTAAGATTTTGGTTTTATTTTACGACAAAGTGAAACAAAAAAAAGAGAGCGAGAGAGAGAGAGAGAATGAAAATCTCCAACAACTTCTGGCTGAGGAAGTGAACCAAAAAAAGAAATCCGTTAGGTCGGTGTGAGGACATAGCCTAGCATAGCCTACCGTAGCCTTCCCAGTTTTGGCGCCCTCGTTCAAAAAATAATAATTAAAAAAACGGAGGAGTGTTATGCTACAAAAGAGACTGCTGAAATGAATAATAATTTAAAACACACACGCACGAAGAGTGGACGTTTTTCGACAGTTCTCTTAGTATTTGGCAGATGTGAGTGAAATTAATCTCTTCCTGGTTGCGCTACTTCTGTGGGGCTGCAGCTCATCATCACTTCATTCAGAGCGCAGAGGCTAAACTGAGCCGCGTTATCACGCAGTTTACCGCGCACTCGCTGATCTGCGTATCGATTAAAAAAACGATTATCCGGTAATTTACACGCAAGAACAGTGTGTATTACGAGATAAAGCTAGGTTATCTACATTAGACGTCCCCCCGTACTGTTCTGGAAACGTGAGACGGATTGAAGCCATCAGCATAAACGGCAATAGTTAATCTCGCTCCCTCACAAATATTAGCCGTTTGCTAAAACACGATAATCATTTCAGACTATTGTGATTATGAAGACCGTCTCTGTAATTTCGAAACGCCGTCTGGTAAAGTATGACCGCTTTCTATTTATCATTGAATGTAATTACGATCTTGATATGAATCATATTCATCAATCTGTTTATATTAAGTGACTTGGTTTCTTTGCTGATCTAATTAGTCATTAATCTGATATCACTAAATATGCAATATAGCCTCACAGCTAACAGTAGCTGGACATTTGTTTCGCTGTTTGTCTACTGAAACTCTTATAAGTTATAACTTATCTTGCCATTCACGCTTAATAATTAACACAAATAGAAATATGCATGTATACATAGGCAAGCATTTCTTAGTTCATCCTGCTGTTTGTTTAAACAATGCCACCGTGACCTTTGACTAAAAATGTAAAAAAATCTATACATTAAATGGAACAATTTTTTTGTTTATTCATTTATTTATTTGCAGTTCTGCAGCTCTGTGTTTGGTAAGGAGACCAGTTTTAACCCACTGAACAGTTATCAGTGAGGGTCTGTGGACCCTTCTCTTTGTGTGCTCTGAGCAGAAGACCTTTCATTGGTATTTCAGAAGCTTTGCACTGCTTGCACACTGTGATCACAGTGCACTTTTTGCTATTTCTGCCTAATTGCTCAATATTGTTTTGCTGTGTCCTAACGTCTACTCCATGGCAAATTTTGTGCATGTGCGTCTTCATTTATGTGACAGTGAATTCACAAAAATCTCAAGGTCAAGGTTTAGAGAGATGTTCCAGTAAGTACTCTAAGTAGAATATAATATAAAGTAAAGTAAAACAGCTGACCACTTCCAAACTGTGCATGCTTTGATGCAGGAGGAGAAAATTGTGCAAAGGCCTGCATTTATGTATTATTCCCCTGTAACACAAAATGAACAAAATAATAAAACAATGCTCTTAGATTATGAATTAGTTATAAATATTAATATTTGTTATTATTTAGAATCAATTATAAATCTTTCTATTGTGAAACTGATACATATGTATGTCTAAGCGTAATACATGTCCAATAGAGGTCAGAGGACTTTAGAAGTTAGTCTCCTGGCTGTTGTGATATGGTTCGAGTAAATGCCTTCTTCTTTACACTTCAAGGTTAGCTTTACCCCGGCAGCTGACAGATGTGCCACCACTTGAAAACCGCCTTTGCTTCAAAGAAGGTAATTTCATCAGTTATATAGCATGGAGGTGGTAAGCCCTTGCACAATCAACAGACTCAATATTATCTGTGGACCTGAAAGAGTGCAGATGTTTCTACTTCTTTCCAGTTCTGAGAAGAGTATATTGTGGTCAGATGATTGACAGGACAGCAACCAGTTCAAGTGCAGTGCTTCCTTCCGTACATGCATGCACTGGCATAATAACAGCACCAGAGAAGACTGTAGAGGCAACGTGGCTTAAAAAGCTGCACAGCAAAAGTACATGTCAAGAGATATTCACTTCAAAGTGCAGACACATTGTGTGTTTATTAGAACAATGAGATCTTATTTGCAATGATGTGACCCCGTGACCTTTTATTTATTATGAGTCTGAAGGAAAAATATTTTTTACGCCATCCTTAAATTTGTAGACAGGACAGTAAATGTAAGGATTGATTATCAGGTCCCCCACTAAATCAATCAAAGTCTTCAATCAAATCTGAGATGTGAGAAAATAAGGTTGGTGATGTACAAATTAATTCAAACAGGCAGAAAGTGGAATTAACGCTGTCCTCAGAGATGGCTGTCAGACAGGTCAGATAATGGGGTGAACAAATTGGATAACTTAATATGAAGGAGCAGAGCTGTGTCATGACCATGATTGTCCCAGCATAACCTCACAAATTACACCTGTTAATTTATAAGGATTTTGATGTTTGACAATTTATTTAAAACCAAGGTTTTAATTCTTGTAGTTTACAAAAAAATTACAAAATAGGGTCTTTCTATTGGGAGGTGACTGGATGTTTTAGGAATACAACATAATGAACTTAATGCTGAACGATGCAGATTTATCATGGGTTTATTTTTTTATTTAAAAAAAAAAACTTCCAAAATGTCACTACCGAAAAACTTTAGTATGTGGGCAGAGTCTTATTTTAGCCACACCCCTAAATTTTAGAGTAAGAAGTGAGACTGCATCCTTGACCCTTAAGGCCGCATGGTGAGCAGTTAGATTCTGCTGTTTTGTAATAAATAAATAAATTAGCAACAGTCTGAAAATCAATGTGTATCGTTAGGAGGGTACATTTTTTTAATTAATAAAAAAAGACAAATAGAAATTTAGAAAACTACTTGAAATAAAACATTGTTACATAAACATGCATAAAAAATTGGGAACATTTTGTCTTTTCCTGAAAAGTTAAACATTTGGAGATATGCAAAACTATTTAAAAATATTTAAGAGAAAATAAGTACATTCTCTACAAAGAACACATATCTACACATATCATTTTATTACACAATAACTTTATTTACAGAATGTAACACATTTTGTACTTTTTTGTTGGAATTCAACAAAAAAAATAAATAATTAATTAGCAAAAAATACCACAATTTAGTTTGTGCTCTGTACAAGATGTGTTAACCTATTTGTATTTGGAAAATAAACAGGCCATATCACTTGGCCGGGGATGTTCCAACTTTTGCATACAGATGTACATATTCTTTTTCTGGACAGCAAACTTTCTTTTAATATACCGAGAACATTTATTTCATTTTCATAAGGGGTTTCCCACCTACAGCGGCATCTGCACTGCACAGTTTCATGTTTTTCTTGCTCTAATACACCTGATTCAGCTCAGGAAGGACATTAGCTTATCAAATGACTGAGGAGCAGGAAAACACCTAACTGTGCTGTGCAGGTGGGCCTGGTGTAAAGACGATTTGCTGATTCAAGTCCTTATTTTTCACTTTAATGCCCGTATATCAAAGATTTTCACGTTATCATATTTGAATGTTTACAATCAACACGTGAGATGATGTGAAGGATATTATCCAATGAAAAACAAGTGTCTCCAAAATTGCAGCTTTAAAGGAGAGACATACTTTTCTTTCAAGGTAAGTCAATGGAACCAGAATATTTTTTCAAGCTATACAATGTAAATGGTAGCGTGATCAGATAATGTAGAAAACTTAAAATTGACAAAAATGTAGATACATGTTTTTCATTGGACAGCGACGATATGTGATCATGTGACATAATGTGAAGGAATTGTGATCATGTGTAACAATGCGAGGAGTGTTACAAATGTTATTACATGTGACAATGTGATGAGTATGTGATCACATATGGGATAATGCGAAGGATATGTGATAACGTGTAACAAAGCGAGGAGTGTGAAGAATATGTGATCACATGTGACCCAATGTGATGAATGTTTGATAACATGTGATCGTGTTAAGCATAGAAACTGCATAGAATTACATTTATAATGTGATGTTAAGCACAGCTGTGACATGCTGAATGTTTTTTTACATCATTACAAGTGATTTAATCTATTACTCCATGAAACTACATTGTGCAAAGTGTAATTGAATTATTCAAAGTAAAAAAAAATGAATAAATGAATGAATGAAAACGAGTAACGTGCATAACGTGTGAAAAGTCCACATAAGTGCAAAGTCTTAAAACAGCAACGTGATTATGTGATTATTCACAAGTGAAATTCATGTGTCATATCTGTACAGGCAGAATTTTAAAAGGCCCATATCATATTGTCCTTATGTGTTTCAGTTTTCTTCTAAGGCCAGTTCTAGCATTTGTGTGGTTTTACATGAAACACTTTTTTGAGTGTACATTCACAGAATGACAAGCAGAAAGATGAAATTTCTCACAACATGCCAGTTTGCCAGTAGGTTCTATAACCAGCAAAATAGCACTTCCTGTTTTGTGTACTGTTTTACACAAAAAGGTTTGGTTCCAGATTTCCTCTTGCTGACGCCATCACATAGATATTTAAAAATTCCATATGTATGTATTATTTAAAGACCCACAGTCAAATGAGGTTCTGTTGAATTTCTACATGAAAATAAGCACATCACCTTTACAAATATTAAAACAAATATTGCACTGCTTTGCCAATTTTAGGGCACAAAGTCTATTTTATTTATTTGGAGGTGGTGGGGGTGAGAGGGGGTTGAGTGACTTTGGAGTTTTTTCCTTTAAAATGTTAAAATCATATAATAAATGTAGAATAAAAGTAAGTGTGCACTAAGGTGCAGATGTGTTCTCTGTAGAACTTGTTTTCACTTAGAAAATCAACAAAACATGTCATTTGACTAGGGAGAACTCAAACATTTACATATGACTGTACACTATCAGACAAATAGGCTTTGAGCAGGTACGGCTTTTTGTTTATGAAGATGCTAATAATGATACAAATAATGTAAACGTACAACAGTTTATTTTATTATATTTTATTTTTTTCAGGGGAAATGTGTGTTTATATCATATTTTAACATTTTAAGACAGTAAGATAAACAGTAAAACAAAAAGAGCAGTAAAAGAAAAAAGCCTGCGGAGAAGACTACAAGAAAAAAATCATGGTACAATTATGTTTCTTAACTAAAAGTACTGAAGACCAGCCCTTATGGGTACCACCCTAGTGACAAAAGGGGTAAAAAAAAAATCAAATGAGTTTATATGAGAAGTTCAGTTCCAAATGCATTAGATTTTCAATTTTCAACCATTTTCTCTCTTTTTGTTAGAATATATGATGTGGGTTCTACAGATACAATAAATATCAAGCGCTGTATCATGACTCATGTTACTTTTTTGAGAAACTGTCATTTGTTTTACATTCAACACCATTGATACACCAGTTACTCCTATCACATTATCTTATCTTAACACATTATATTCCAAATTGTTAATAAATGGCTGTTCATGTATTATAAAGCTCCTCATATAATATATATACTATGTATATAATGTAATATTTAGGGGGGCATTTTTCAAACTGGGGCCCACTGGATCTTAGTCCTGTCCTTGTCCCTCTGCAAACGCAGTCTGTCCTACAGTAGTACATCATTATTAATGTGAATAGTTATGCTTTTTCTTTACACCTACTCCCCAAAACCAGCGGACTAAAAAGCTGTAGTAAATTAACTTATATATATTTATAAATATTCTTTGAAATGATAAACATGACTCATTTCCCTCTAGTGGAAGACCATCGCTATTACAGTGGGGTCATGGTGGGCATAACTGGTTTTAGTTTATCAGCTGACCCACATCATGAGGAGACATATCTAAACCTTAAGTAAACACAGTGCAATAACGTAAACGTTGTGAACACAGTCTCATGTGGGTAAATGAAGAAACAGCTAGCGGTCAGCTTTTATATTAAAGGTGAAAAACGCAACCCTGTGCTAGGAAAAGACGACAAATTGTACTTTTAGAGCATAGACACTATTTATTATTTGCCTGCAGTACATATAAGATGCATATTTATATAAATATATACTCACAAACAGGAGACTCTCACTGTCTCACACTTAACACGTCTACATACATATGTACTGGTATCTCTCTACACTGTAGAAAGTTCACCATTACATTGCATTGTTGGATTGTTCCACTGGTGGGTGTGATGGCAGTGATGTCCATGAGCATGGTACAGATAAGGTGAGGGCTCTCTGGCTTCTGCAAAGCTGATGCCAGTCCAGTAAGAACCCGTACAGCCCAACTAAGACAATAGACCTCCATGCTGTACAGAGCGGCAAAAGAGGGGACATAACTGGCTAGCCTTAGTTACCCTACCTAAAGTAGATCTCACCAGGGTGAGCCGGGACCTAAAGCTAGTGCCAAGTCTATGTAAAGAGACACTCTAGCAAGAACGAAAAACATAACCACCGCTATATCTGTTGTAAACATGCCAACAGCAGCGTCGCAGGAGCTTTAGTGCAAGATTTTCTGGTTTAAAAACCTGGAAAACCTTCTATTAGTTATGTATCTTGAGGGTGGAAGGAACAATTTGGAAAACTGCAAGCACTGGGGTGGATGTATGAGGGCAGAAGCTATTAGATTTTTTTTTTTATTTTAATTTTTTTACTTGTCTTGTTAGCTGGCTATCATGTCTGCTTATTACCCTCTGCATCACCGGCTATTATAGCAGTCATTATTCATTTATTACTAGTGGGTGGGCAACGCATGCTGGCTACTGTAGTGAGAGAACATCACTGGACAAACAGAAAACCACAAGATACAAAATCATGAAGCCCATCAAACCAACAAGCCCAAAGACAACGCTGCACTGCAGAACAGTACACAACATAAGGTAACATGTTAACTGTTAGTTCAAGCTGAAATGCCCCTATAAGAATGCCCGGTTAATATTTATTCTCTAATATGGAAGCAGCACGGCCATTAAAAAGAAAAAAAATATATAATTCTTTACAAAACTTGGCTATGTTTAGCTGGCCAGATATGTGAAACCATGACCACACACCCACAAAAAAATGTGTTCAAACACAGATGAAACTTGGAAAAACTTCACTTTAATAGCAGCCACTTCTGTGTTTAATTTTCTTGTTGACATGTTTAGGTAGGTTTAGGGATGGTGCTGGTAACAGGGAGATGAGCAGGTCACCACTTCATGATTAAATATCAAGAGCAAAAAAACAAAAAGAAAGAAAAAAACGCATCAAAAACCAGCAACAAGTTTCCACTTCCTTTAGTCATGAAGATGACTCCGTTTTCCTTTTATAGAACTGATGACAGGGGAGTGACAAAAACGAAGCAACGTTTTCAAAGTTCTTCTGAGCTTTACTCTCAATTAGAGGGGAGAATAAACAAAGGGTCTGTCTTTGAACTACCACCAACACACAGGCTAAGGGATATTTTAGATAAATAGAGCAACTCTCGGCTGTGCATGTCCATATCACTTGGGTTTCGGTTCATCATGCATCGCCACCTTTACACCTCGTGTTTGTTCATTTCAAAAACAAACCAAACAAAATAAAAAGAAGGAGAAATAGGAGACACAGTATGGAGGCAGGCCATAACGACAGCTGTTTTCTCCTGCTGCCTGAGCAGGAGCTGTGCAAGTAATTCAAACTGACTTTGACCTCACAAACAATTACTTTGAAAAGTACTTTGATACGTACTTACAGATTTACAGTCTCTATATTTGCATGTTAATGCTCGACAAACCTTTAAAATACAACATATGGTTAACATAAAAATTAGTCACAAAACAATCTAGACGAACAAAAAAAATACAACCAAACTACTGTATGTGATTTAAATATTGCAGATGAAACAAGGGTAGGAGGAGGAGGAGGAGGAGGAGGAGGAGGAGGAGGAGGGGAGGGGGGGCCTCTGCAAATCAAAGTGACAGAAGGTTAATGGTGTGGTAAGTGCACACTCATGCATATGTTTCCAGTAAGTCATATTGTGGCGTATATGTGAGAAAAGGATTAACGAACAGGATGTGCTTCACTCCTGCTAATCGCAAAGAAAGGCAAATATATCTCACTAGACGTCGACCTTCAATGCACACAATAGAATGTATTTTCACATCTACTAATAGGTCACCAACAAATAACGCTCACCCGTTCCCAGACTAGCAAAACAAGACCGCTGCAACGCATGTCATTACTCCAGTGATCTTTTTAAATAAATGATTTGGTTCTGGTTACAAACAAGCTGTGACATTATGAATAAATACAGAATGGGCATAAAAGTAGGATTAGAAAGAAATTACACAAAAGGAAACAATAAGTTTGAGTGACCATCAGATATTTCAGAATGCAGCAGCAGCAGCAGTACGAACTCAGCTGCAACGCTTCAAAACCTTTTATAGAGGTCATTCATAAGCAACATCACTCCAGAACAAACCTAAGCAGAAAACTTGTGTTTATACACGACGTACAGTGTGTTCTGTAAGCAACAGAGCTACGGCAACTTTTCTTATTTTGGCTCCAGTCTAGATCACTAGATTTATATTGAACAGTGCTGGGAAATATACCATCTTTACCACTAGAACATTATAGCAGGGGTAAGGTATTATTATATAAGAGCGTTTTATTCAGATTAACAGTAGCCAAGCAGTTTATTTTGTTTGTTTGTTTTAATTCTATTGTTTCCTTCACACAGAACATCCAGGACCTGCTAGTTAACTGCAGTATTTGATTTACTGGGTGCTAAAAACTGTCTTGAGTTTTCACAGAACAGTTCCAAAATACGAATGTGGCTCATTCTAGCTAACGTTCATACAATTGTATATTAGCGTCCCATTAGCTTTGCCCGCTATGTTCTTTTTTTTTTCTACTTTTAGCACAAAGCACTATCAGTCAGGAAGCATGAGTCCATTAACCTCAGCAATGCCAACATATTTACTTCAATAAAGCGTTTCATTTATGTGAACTGAAATGTCAAAAAAAAGGAAGGAAACAAAAGTAATTGTTTCTGGTTATTATTTTCTACATCATTTGAGCAGCTGCTCTTTATACTGTGTAAATATAAATGGCAAATGGACCAATAGAAATGCTCCAAATGTGTCTGTTACATTGAAAGGGTTTTTTTGCCTTCCACTGTATAGTTCAAATTCTGAAGGGCCAATTGTTTTTGCACAGCAATGATTTTAATCTATTAGTATTGTTTATTTGCTGAATGTAACATGTGGGGCAAAAAGTATGAATCTTTATACTTAATTCTTGTTCACATTTGAATCTTTAATCTACGACGCATTAAATTATTTTCACTTCAAAACATGCAACTTCACAACCCATATATAGGCTGCTATATTTTAGTAAACACTCGCTACATTTCAGGGTACCATAAGTAAGTGAAACTATTTCTGTAAAGTAATTGTGTAAGGTAATTACACTGTATAGTCAGTAAATAAAAGTGTACGACTGCCTGCAATCTGCGCCCCACAGCAATCACCAAACACTGACTATTTTCTGTGGCGATACTCTGCCAGGCCTGTATTGCAGCAATTTTCACTTCCTGCCTTTTTTCCCCTTTGCCGTCAGTCTTGTCCTTAATAAGTAAAATGCATGCTCAGCTCAGGGTTCAGGTCAGGTGACCGACGTGGCCAGTCAACAACGTACAACTTCTTGGTCCTGAAATAATTCCACAGCTGCGTTAACTGTATTTACCAGGTTACTGTTCTACTTCTAGACGAGGTGCCATCCAACATGCGTTGAGGCATTTGATTGGAGCTGAGCAGTTCAAATGCTTCTGTACACTTCACAAATTCCTTCATCCTGCAGCTGACGTCAGTCACTCTGGTACAAGGTTAATCTTTATCTCATCTGTTCATAAGAGAGCGTCTCAAAACCCTGCAGGCGTTTTCTGTGTACATTTTAAAACAGGCTCTGTATGTATCTTTCTCCCGTCTACAACACCATCAACAGCTTTTTCCTTTTAACTAAAACTTGTTCTTTGGTCATCCCCTATTTTGGTTTTTAGTGATCTGGCTGATGTTTTGTCACTGCTAAGCTTGCTATTGTACTCTTGCTCAATGATGTACCAAACAGTTGATTTTGACACACCCAATGTTTTAAGTGATTTAATATGTCGTTTCTTTTTTTGCCTCATGATTGTCTGCTTTACTGCCTCTGGAGAACAGCAAGAGACGTCAGATGCCACATTTAGAAGCAATCCTGTGATTTGTGAGCTCATTTGTACACGACTTAATGATGCAGTAACATGCAGGCCAGGAAACAACTGTGCATCCAAATGTCTACAATGATTTTTGGTCCCCGCAACTGGGGGACACTGTGTTTTTATATATATATTATTAAAAAAAAAAAAAAAAACAGTTCAACTTACATGCTTCAACTGATATGTTCACACATAACCTCAAATTAAAGCTGTTAGTATTCACTTTAACCGCACAATCAGTTACATTTTAAAAATTTAAGGTGTTTAAGAGCCAAAACAACAAAAAGCCTCAATCTCCAGTTTCTTACAGACAGTACTGCATATTGCAAGATACTTCCTATTTAAAAAAACAACAAAAAAAAAAAATCTAAACACTACTGATATGCTTCAGGCTAGCTGGCATTCAGACATGTTGATCATGCCCACCATTAAAAGATACTACTTCTTGTCTCCCACCACAGCAAGAGCTGCAGTTGCAGGGTACCCAAAGCGAAAACTTAAGGCTGGGAGCTGAATGGAATGAGTTGTACAAGTCACACACGCCCCTGCACGGACAAGTGGGAAAAGATGTCTCTGGGAGGAAGTGCAAATTTCACCATTCGTAAATTGTGTGCAAGCACGTTTTATAATTTAGTCATTTTCATCTCAGCTGAAAAAACAAAATGAGCCCTTAACGGAAATGAGAGAGAAGAATATTAGACAGAGAGAAATAAAGAGCCCCGTTCCCAACTGCACTACAGACAGAGAAAGAGGGGAGAACAAGTCAAATTGCATTTTCCCCAAAAGTCTTCTTCTTTTTCTCAACAATTTTCTACTGTTTAATGCCGTCCAGTGTAAGAGGTGCCGCAGCAGAATGGGTTGTCGGGATGCTGAAGAGAGAGTCACATGATGCAGTCACTCGTGTGGCTCCTGCAGGTTTCCCTGTCCAGCAGGACAACCCAGGAGCATCTCAGGTCCCAAGGTGCCATGGGTTACTACCCCCTTCCAGCCCCCTTGCTGTAGAAGGGCTAATCCCTTGAAAAAGAACATAAGGGCAGGGACTGGGGGCTCTGTGTGTGTGTGTGTGTGTGTGTGTGTGTGTGTGTGTGTGTGTGTGTGTAGGGGTAGGATTAACACAGGCTGAGTTCAGTTGGTTTCGTAGGATGACAGAAGTGCAGCATCCACAGGCTCCATACAGGAGGGGCAGGTGAAGGAGCGCATCAGCCAATCATCGATGCAGTCCATGTGGTAGATGTGCATGCATGGCAGGAACCGGATGGGATCCCCGTATACAAAATCCAGCATGCAGATCACACACCTACAAAATGTGGAAAACATGATAGTTAGTCTTCTAAAAAAAAAATTTAAAAAAGGTGTAATTTAATATACTGATGTGTAGTGAAGTGAAAAAGTCAGAGACAACTCTTCACTTAATTTCAGTAAAAACAGTCATTAAGTCCAAAAAAGCAAGAAAAGAACAACAGATTTTTGTTGTGTGTACCCTTTGCCTTCATTACAGCATTCTTTTTTAAGAACCCGAAGTTCAGATTTAGAAGTTAGTTGATCCAAATTATAAGACATTGAGGTGTGGGCTCTGGGTGGGTAATATATTTTTCTCACATCAGCAGCAGCTTCTTTATTATTAATTAATTTAACTGATTTGCAAACTTCCCTTCTCTTTTCAGCAACAGATTCTCATTAACTCCAGGTGTTCCATCCAGTGTATTTGAGTTATTTTAAGTGTCATTATGGTTTCTTTCACTCCACAGGCACTGCCCTTTTTACATTAAAATACACGCAAAATAAAAGTGCAATTTAAAAAATTGTCTTCTAACAGTAAAAGTATTGACAAAAACTATAAAATACTTAGAAATACCTTAGATCTAAAGCAACGGTGGAGCTTGATTTTCTCCTTTCTCTCAAAGATGAAAGCTTAAAACACTGTTCACCTGATGGTGACAGTTGTGGTGGTCTACCTGAGCTTGCATAGACAATAAATAATACTCCAATTTTGAAAACTATATTTTCCCTTTGACTTCGCCTATTTAATGTAAAGGTATTTCATGTATAATCTTCTCTGAAGGCTCTCCTGAGAAATGAATAACAGCTATTTTGACTAAAATGTAAAGAAATGGAAGCTGGTGTCTGGTTTTAGCACTGCATTCTCAATGTAATACATATACAGTGATTTAATTTAATTTGAAGCTTTTTTTTTTGTCATTTTAGAGGTATAAACATTAGGGCGGTGTATTGAAATTCAATAATTATGGTAACAAGGAAAACTTTTTTTTTTGCTCTGCAATATTCATGATATAAACAACATTAAATATTAGCTTGTTATTTTAAAGAAGACGATCAGACAGCATAAGTAACAATGAAATACTTTGAGGTTCAATGTTATTTTCAATTGTGAGTTTGATAACTATATAAGCAACTTGTATTACAGCCTTCAGAATTTATAGGCAACTTCAATAAAAAGCCCAGTCATTTAAGGGTGGGTGTGTGCAGAAGCCCCTCCCCTTCCCCAGCCTCAATTTACTCTGATTGGAAGCACCTACATGCCTTTTAATCATTGGCCATAGTTTCCAAGTAAGACCATAATAAGCAATAAAGAGACCAAGTGGTCCTTATTCATAAAAACTACTCCATTAATAATACCAAAACAAGAAACACCTTTAGTTTTAACATATATATGATATGATATGATACTCACTCCCGTATCTTTTTCTCAGTTCCATCACTGCCAGGGTCAAACACTCCTTTGGGCAGGTGCTGGATGAGGCCGATTCTCTGAGCAATGCGTACTTGCTCCTCTTCTGTCAGCTGCGTTGCCAACCGGGCCTGACTCGGAGTGGGGTGGTAGATGGGCACATGGATCTGCTCCTGAACACAAAGAACACCATAAACCACTGACAAAACTCCTTTAACATAAAACTCCTGTCTCTAAACAGCCTCTGAAAACCAATAACCAATATCAGAAAGTGAGTAATAAAGTGAGTCAAGAAACTGCACTGTAGTAATAAAGTGGATTATGGTTATTAGTAAGCATTGTCATATTGCGAAGGGGAAAAACTGTGACCTGTGCTCCACTAGGGGGCAATATTTTACCTAAACACAGTTTCATGGTAAAATGTGCAGAGCTGCAGAGAGAGAGAGAGAGAGAGAGAGAGAGAGAGAGAGAGAGAGAGAGAGAGAGAGAGAGAGAGAGAGAGAGAGAGAGAGAGAGAGAGAGAGAGAGAGAGAGGAGAGAGAGAGAGAGAGAGAGAGAGAGAGAGAGAGAGAGAGAGAGAGAGAGAGAGAGAGAGAGAGAGAGAGAGAGATGAGAGAGAGAGAGAGAGAGAGAGAGAATGAAACAAATGCCTACTCAGCAGTCTCTAGAGAGACTGGGGGAGATGGGTGTGTGGTGTGCAAAGTCATTCAGTACTTTAGCACTGCAAGCACAATAACAGCAGGTATCCACTGAACAGCATCATTTAACATTGTCAATAATGGGCCAAACCACCCTCACTGGACATCTTCACTGGCGGTCTGGCGAACTACGGTTCTCATTTATGGGAGACAACTTCACCAGAAATTCTGAGGAATGTAGTCTTCGGTGCTATTCAATCGATACCCATCCACGAGGAAATGAAACCTGAAACTGGTGAGGTCAGTGGTTTGTAACATTTCTAAACGAGTTTGGGTCACAGACTGATTCAGCACTGAATGCTGATTTCTTCTCCAAGGAGACATAAATCCTAATATCTCTAAGCTTTTTTTCACACTGCAAGTGCTGTTTTCCACTCAGTATGATGTGGAACTTAAGCCTGGCTGCAATAGTGGGAGTCAAACATACTCGCTGTTCAACAGAAGCTCTACACGGCTTTTCAGGCAGGACTGCAGTTCAGACACCGTGACACTGCCAACAAACATCTCAATACAAAATGACTTGAATCTCAACTTAGGGGTCTCAGTGTGTGGACTCCCACTGGCTAACATGCACCCAATGATCAGGGAAGTAATCATTAGTCGTTCCTGTAGCACTTTCATTTCAATAACCTAACATCTAGCAGTGAACAAAATGAGGACATATGATTATTATCATGATTAAGTGCATCGCTCTATTTACTACAACACACTAACACAGGTATCGGCAGTACTTCCAGAGCCCTAAATAACCGCAAACACAACAAAAGGACAGATTTTGACCACAAGATCAAAAACTGAATAATGGGTACAGTACCAAGTCCGGCCATGACCCAAAACACTGGCCTCTGAAAATGGTCAAGAAAGGCCCCAATAAAAACTGAAATAACAGGAATCATTTTAATTATAATGAAAACAATTGTTATTAAAAATACAACCTCTTCATAGTTCCTAATGGAGACATTACACAAGTCGTCCCATTGCCACATGTGTATAAAATCAAACACCTAGCAATATAGCCGGTCTTTACAAACATTTCTAAAAAAAAATGGGTCGTACTAAAGCGTTCACCGAATTTCACTGTCATACTGTAATAGGATGCCACAGATACAAGTGAGGATGCAGAGTCACCGAGTGCTGAGTAGCAAAGCATGTAACAGTCCCCAACACTTTAGTTCCAAACCTCCTCTGGCATTAACATGAGCACAAAAACTGTGTACCAGAAGCATCATGACATGAGTTTCCACTAACGAGCAGCTACATGCAAGCCTTACCTCACCAGGCACAATGCCAGGCGTCTAATGGAGAGGCATAAAGCTTGCTGTCACTGGACTCTGGAGCAGTGGGAGTGTGTTCTGTGGCGGGACAAATCAAGCTTCTGCATATGGCAGCCCAATGAACGAGTCTGGGTTTGGTGAATGACAGGAGAACATTACCTGCCTGACTGCATTGTACTGACTGTAAAGTTTGGCACAGGAGGTATAATAGTATGGGGTTTATTTTTTAGGGGTAGGCCTAGACCCCTTACCTTCAGTGAAGGCAAATCTTAATGCTTTCCCTGGATTCCAAATACATTTTAGAGAGCTTTCCCAGGAGAATGGAAGCTGTTATAGGTGTAAAGGGTGGAGAAACGAATGTCCATGTATTTAGAATGGGACGTCATAAAACTAACCCTCCAATGTGTTGCTGTTTCAATATTTTTGCCCATATAACGCATCTTAGACATACTTCCCTTGTAAAATCCGAAAGTAAATTTTCTACAAAGTGGTAATGTAATCGTAAACAGCTGTGACAGGTGAGTCGGAACATTTACAGCGACGCGGTGAAGCACATATTACACGATCAGCAGTTTCTCTGCTCTTTCCCACAGACAGACAGACACCTACAGACAAGAAGCCACAGCTTACTGCACCTCTAAGTTTCATCTCTAGCTTTTCCCACGGATGTTGTACGAAAGCAGGCCGCCAGAGGGAGAGAGGATGTGTGTATATGGTGGGTGGTTCTGAGGTCAGGGTTGCGCTGGGTGCTGCAGCATCAGCAGGTGACCTCTGGGTGGGCCACAACTGACCCCAGATCAGCAAACAGATCAAAAGTGAGCTGTGAGATCAGGTCAGCACACAGGCTAGAGATGTAGGTCAGAGCTTTGTAGGCGGTCCAGTCACATGAGGCCACGTCAAACCAAACAAGTTAGACTGCCTGCTCAAACACACGCACCGCACACACCCACAGCCACCAGAGGATTTGGAAGAAACACTTCACTGTCATCAGAAAAGATGACAACTGATGTACTCCATTCACATTAACATTGCGATATGCCACAGTAAGCACTGGGGAAAGTTTGACTTCTGGTTTCATTGTACCATTCATAAAAAAAAATAATAATAAAATTGGTTTGTTATTTGAAGAATTTTGTATGATCATGGTGCTGTGATGGGGTAAAATTGTATAAACTGTCCAAAGTTGGTCCAAAAAACGAGAGGAAACCAAAAACACACTCTGCAAAAGCACCAACGTCAGGTAGCACACATATGGGAATAATAATGTTACCGCAATTTACATGAACATATCTTACTAGTTCTAGATTAAACGCCAACAAAGAGCTTGTATAAGACCAATCACATTTTAAGTTTGTTACAACCTTAGTATATAGCATATACTATATATAGCAACCTTAGTAAATAGTACTAAGCAGTATAGTACTGTTGCCGTTTTTACCCAACATAACTAAAATGCATTGGTCAGGTTACCACTTGTGCCTTAGTCAGTGACATATCTGGAATTTTCAGAAGGTCCAGAGTGACCTTTTCCTTATAAAAGAAAAGTGATTGATTCCATGGTCAGTTCTTGATTACGATCTCTGATAGTTTGATTAGCCAATTCATCAAATAAGGTTATCCAAAGTAACTAAAAAAAATAATTCCTCTAAGATATCACATGTGCTCTCACTGATGGACAATCACATGGATGACTGACACTAAAGTTAGGCAGCATCCTCATATCAAAGCTGACTGAGTTATGCTAATATCAGCTTACGCTAGCATAGTCGACTGCATGAGCTGACTGCATGCCACAGTTTAGGTGATGAGTTCTGCAAAGCCAAAACCAGCTGGAGAAAAAGAAACAAGTGCCGGTGTCTTCCACAGACGGACAGAAGATGGCCAGGGTCTATTGGCTTTACAGCTGTCTGACAGCTGCACATACACGATGATCAGCATTCTTGTCCCACAGATTGGTGTGTGTGTGGGTGTGTGTGTGTGGGTGTGTGGAGTGGGGGATCGCTGGGGGTGCTGGGACGTCTGCGGGCCAGTGCATGGGGGTGCAAGGTGAAGAGGAGGACAAGAACATGATCGCTCAGCAACAGCGCCTGCTTCTCTCAACTGACACCTTCCTATTACTTAATCATGGAGCCAGGACAGCGCAGAGACCCTGCAGACACGAACACCAGCGCTCACAGCCATAAACGCTCCACTAGTTTAACAACGCTGGGCCTCATCCACCTTCTTAGAAAGAGATTTCCTCGTAAAACACACTTATGCAGTTTTCACAAAGACTCTGAAAGCCACCAATGCTTTCTTATTTGGGATAAGTTCTTAGGCAAGAACAGAATCTACACACACACACTTAGGAAGACAAAGGTGCAAACAGTTCTACACTTTGAAAACACACTATCACTTTTTCTTAGGACCTTTCTTAAGAAAAAAAATAAGCAAAAATTAAATAAAAATGAGAATTTAGAAATGTTTTCAATTTTCTGAGTGATTCAGTTTTTGATGTACACAGAGTAATTAAGCCTACACTGTAGAGAAACTTGCATATTAGTTTCTTTACAACAGTGGTGATACAAAATTATTGGTCATGTGTCCATTAAGCTTTTATATGTAATGTTGATTATTGTAGCAATACAGTTTTTTGGGGACTATTCTGCTTCACAACAACCTCCACGTCCCTCTTCATCATTAATAAATTAAAATACACTGATTAAAATACTTTCTATATCAAAACACTAACACTATCCATCATAAAACAGACATCAGGCAGCTATTTCATGTAACTCTTTGTGAGTTTTCATAGGCACTAAACTCTTCAGACATCTGGTTCTTATCACCCCCACTGCGAACAACTGTCATATGACAGGTTTCTCTAGAAAGAAGCACTTCAGACTAAACCACTCCGAAAGACTTTCTTTACATCATAACTATTAAAAAAAAAAAAAAAAAAAAATTATATATATATATATATATATATATATATATATATATATATTTATTTATTTTTTTTTTTTTAATCAGTGGAGTTAGCCTTTTAGGTAGAGCTAGCTGACAATCAAAGTAAGCAAATGGCTGGATAACAACATAGAATACAGGGGATGTGAATGAGGACGAGAGGGTGTTTACACTCTGTTTGAACATGTGTTTCATGTCTGAATGACATCTCGCATTTACAGGTTTTGCAAAGAAAGGCACACAAGGAGGACCAGAAGAGAATTTAGTGTCCCCACATGAAAAAGCACATCAACACATACGGTTACTTTGTTTACTTGTCTATCCTCTCACCTGCTAGTCTGCTAGCTTCAGACACAGAAGCCCCTTCTATTTACATCTGTGTTCATGATTCGTTGACCACTTTCAAATGTGGTTTATGTGATCCAAACGTAATCCGATCACACTACGTCCTGGTTGTGCAATTTTTAAATCACAAGGGTGATGTATTTTGCATCTGATTACTTCCTCATTCACAAACCAGTCACGCAAAAACAACACAGCTAGGAAAGACCAGTCAAACACATTCATGCACATCATGAGCATCACAAGACAATCATCCAATACTGAGGCATTCACAATAAGCTCCTTCCAGCCAGACAAAGCCTCGGCATGTTACTGTACAATAATTTTTTTTTTACTATATCTTTATATTTTCTCTTCTTCATCCAACAGTGACAAAAGAAAACACCTACCGCACTGACCCCCTACCAGCTTACTGTAGTTTCCATTTGTTATTAGTACAAATGCTGCAACAATCATTAAAAGGGTTTCCTTTTCTTATTCATCATCCTCCTCATCCTCATCATCTTGGGTATTTTGGTAGAGTAATAATCACTATGTTTTGTTTTCATATCATCAAGCTTTAGGCGAGGGGTGGGGTAAAAACAAGAGCAGGTCCAGAGGTTGGAGCCTTTCTTGTCTGGTAGGCTTTTGGAGCCGGACACAGTGCAGACAAAATGTACTGTCTGGACTCCCCCCTCCTGTTCCACCAGCAATAGAATGCAAAACAAACCCAGGTTTTCCTTTCTGTCTTCTCTGCTCTCTCCCTTATGCTCTCTATTCCTCAGCTGGCAGGCCAGACCATCCCCTACACAGACACCCCCTTCCCCCACCTCTTCCTGAACAGACAAAAGCAATCACAAAAACTGCTGGGCAGCCCATTTGTACACACAGTCAGGTCAAGACACAAACATACTTACTTGCACGCACACACACACACACACACACACACACACACACACACACAACTCTTTCCACTGGGCTGCCTACCTCGTCTGTTCAGTCTAGCCTGTTCTAAGAATTTGGTTCTGTAATAAAGATGCAAAAACAAAAGGCCAAAGACGAATACAGACACAGCTAGATTCTCTGTAGGGTACTGAGCCAGTCAGAGTCCACTTTTTTTTTTATTAGTTTCACGTTCAAGAGAAAAAGAATAGAAAACATTAACATGGAGGAGGGAGAAGAAAAAAAAGTCTGCACAAGTTTCAATGTCAACTGTTCTTTCAGTGTTTAGTGTGTTCACTCTTTGTTTTTATGATGGCTTCAATCCTTTCAGCAGACTTGCTTTCTGTTTAAAGAAATCTGCAGGGATACTTTTCCATGCCTCTAAAGTTCAGTCTTAAGTAGTGCTTAAGTAGTGATGACAACCACAATACCACAGTCATGTGATGCTTACTGCTACCCACCAAACCGAGAGGATGCCCTGCTTTTCTCCGTGCTAAGAAGAAAATCTGTACAGTCACAGCCACAGTCTCAAGTTTGGTGCATTTTCTGCTTTTCACAACCAAAGTTATTCAAAAAAAAAAAAAACATTCAGCGGTGCTGAGGACTGGCCAGCCCATTGTTCTGACCACACCAGCGGGCCTCTTTGTTTGATTTACACGTTTTTATTTCCTCTTCTGAGAAACAGCTTCTTAACAGCTACGCATCCTTTCAGACTCATGGCACTGAGCTGTCTTCTCATACAGTGGAAAAATACAGTGGTCAGAACCGCCTAAGATCTGAAACAAGAACAGCGCTTGACGTTCTTCTCTCACTCAACAATAAAAGTACTGTTTATCTGCAACGACAGTTTTGATTTTGGTCTTTCGTTCTGAACTCCACTTCTAGAGGCCCTCTCATTCTTGTTCCATAGATTTTCTTTTTCCTTTCTTACACAAGATGATTATTTAAGCCTCAGGCTCCTCAGCTATATGCCCTAAACAAGAATAACCTGTACATAAGAAAAGTCATATTGGGGGTGGTTTTATTTTTCCAGAGAACAGCAGGTATTTGGGAATTACTGTTAAGAAGTATTTCTCTGTAATATATGTCTGATACAGGCTTCTGATCTCGTCACCATTACGGCATAACGTTAAAGAGAACGAGACAAGTGACGCACTCAGACATCACGTACATTCCTGTGCTTGTGCATCAGTGGATAGGCTCCAAGCAGGGCCACGGCTAGCATGACTCAGGAACCACGCCGCCGCTCGATGCAGGCCCACACAGAAACCAGAGCTGCTCAGAATCTGCTCTTCGCCCGTCGAGGTGAAGCCTCAGGCTAATTCTGAGTTAGCCTACTCTGTGATGAGTTCCTCATAAATGTCCCCCAGCAGCTGTTTATGATAATGAAGAGGGAAGTTGAGTACAGGATGAGCAAATGGCATGTGGGAAGAGTGCTGGAAAAGGTTTACTCACAAAGAGCTACCAACGCCAGCAGCAAATGTAGACCTGTTCCAGTATGAAGTAACATGTGTACCAGGAAAGAGAAAGTTTACAGGAACAGTATTGCTGTAATAGAGAAAAGTGTACATCTCTATCTGCTGACGCCAACATCCAATTCTTTACTGTGTTTGTATACATATTAAATCATCTTAAAATTGAAGATAATTAAATGATTATGGTATATCGTGTATCACTCAAAAGTTAGGGTTACCTCAGAGAAAGTCTTTACAGCAAGGGGCAAAAACAGGCAAAATATTTTTTTGTTGCTGTTTTTTTTTCTTTAGCATCATTACTGTGTATAAAAATTAGTGACCCCTGGCTGCGCTCACCAATAGGGCTAAGAATTGGCAAGAATCTGGCCGTACGATGTGTATTGTGCTACAGGATTACTGTAAATACAAAGCACTTTATGATATTTTAAAATCTAATTTTAGGAAATCTATTATAGTATAAAAAGCACAAAACCATATGCATAGGTGAGGGGGGGGGGGGGGGTGACGGGCCCCTTACCCCTTTCAGTAATCACTCATCTGCTGCCATGTAGTCACTTGCAGTTGGAGTTAATGTCAGTTTAGTTACTGAGGGAACGGAAGAAACCGCCGGACTCTCTGTGTAACGATAGCCTTTCACCTCAATTGAGCTTTTAGTTGGAATAACTGACCACATAAGACAAATGACTTGAGAAATTTGGATGTGGAACAACATTCGGTGCCATTTTTGCAAAGCCAGATAAGCAGCTGGGTGCTTTCATGTACACACTACAGATTTATCTGAATCTTTTTCAGCTCTGTTTTTAACCAACTTTCGCAGCTGGCCACAGTTTATGTTACCACACTATGTGAATTCAGTGAATATCAGTATATTTCTACCCCCTGGCTAAACCCACTCACACACCTACTTCTCACTTTTCTGCCCATTTTGACACATGAGCACCCACAACGATCCACACCAAACAAGAGAATCCAACTGAACAGGGTTTAATATCACAAAATCCTGAACTGCTTCAGAAAATGATCTGGGTATAAAAACAGTCTGATGTTCACCAGACATGTAAGCTTTCGGCCTGCCACTACTGGACGTGTGATAAGATCACGATTGTAAGCAATGACCTGTCAATATCAATGTAAATCACGCATGCTGGGCCTCACTTAACACACACTGAGCATGCTCACTTAGTGCTGAGGACACAGAGGGAAACAAGGGCTACCTTTATCGGTGGTGAGGTAGGTTAAACAAACAGCAGCATACGCAGCAGCAGCACGTCAGCAAGCTGCCAGTAAAACAGCAACAGCCTGTATACACTTGCCTCAAACCAGGACCATGTTATCCTACAAACACACAAGCATATAGTCCGCCTAGAGCAGCCTTAACACTCAATAATTACAGAGTCTGCTCGTAGACACAGCCATCAGAATGAACATTAGCAAACATACGAAACAACGTCCTGTTACAGCTCCAAAAAACATGGCTGAAGAGCATCTGAATGTGGTTACTAACTTGTGTGCGCTCAACTTTGATGTTTGGCCAATGACGCCAATGGGGATTTCAAAAGTTCTACAGTGCAGTCAGAGATTTTCAGATACAGTCAAACAAAGAAAAAGGTTTCGTTTTTATTTTTATTATGATACACTGCAGCCTGACACTTGTATGGACTGGCTGCTGAAATCGGTTGAGATTAGAATATAAGGTTACACATATTTTAATATGTCGGTGGTGAATTCAGACTGAATTTTGAAATTAGGAAGAGTATCTTGAAGAGAAGAGATAAAAACGGCTGAACTGATGAACTGGGAGAGACAAAAAGAGGTGCAGGGCAGGGCAACATGGATCAAAAGTCATGTCTCTGTGGGTTAAACTAATATATATCTGGTATTTAATTGTTCAACTGCAAGTCAAAGCAACAAGCAAGACATCCACATTTATTACAATAGATTGTGATAAAAAAAGAATTTTAAAATACACTTACAGGGTTTTCTTCAAAGTGTAAATGAAAAGTTGTATAAAATAAGTTTTTGCGACTGGGCAACTGATATCTTAGATCAACAGTTCTATCGTTGCAACAAGAATCACAACCACTGCATCACCCACTCATTAAATTAGTTTATTAATGTTGGTATAAAAAAAAGATCAGAGGGCATTACAGTAATGGCGGTGAATAAGCAGGAGACAAAGTTGAGCGTGTGGCTGCGTTTGGAGATATAATGTAGCGGCTACCACGATCACAGAAACTGAAACCGAGACGCAGAGAGGTTCTGATGAAGATAAAGTGTGAAACAAACAACCATATTTTTAATCTCCAGTTCACCACACGTTAGTTTTGATTTTAGTTTAGATTTATTTATAAAAAAACTGGGTCGATCCTGTCAATGGAGAGAGTCTGTTATTTGTCAGTGGGCAATGCAATGAACTTGTTTCATTTGTTCATTCATTCACATTGTTTTTAATGTTTAAAGTAAGATTAAAAAAATAATTTAATAGCTTAATTTACATATTTAACTGCCTCTTACTGATTCACCATTCCGTATGGTAGCTTTCGTCATTCAAACTTCTGTTATTGTTATGTGTTCTTATGACTCTGTTACTTTTAACTTTGCTATGAGTCTTGGTGATGATTATGACTATATTAACAATGAATTTTTTTTATTGGTAGATTAAAAAACAAAAGCTAATGATTCCTCGAGTACTAACTGCCAAATCTGATTCAACTGACAAAAGGTCCTAATCTACTGTAAAATACTTCCAATTATATCATCTAATATCAGCCATCAACCTTTTTAGCTTCTGTAAATCAGCATCCATTGAATTTTCTTCACAATAGTTAGGCCTTTTTATGTACCTGAGACTTTGGACTGTTGTGCTTCAGCAAAAAAGGCCACTTCTACGTGTTCTACACAACCTTATCGCACGTCAATGGTTTCTTTGTGAAGGCTGTCTGGGTTTGTTGCTTTCAAAGAAATCAACACCTCCCTCAAATCCCTCTTTCATATAGAACGAGAACAGTAATCGGCCTTAACCAAGAGGCAGAGAGGGCCCAAAAACGTTCCCCACATACACAAACATACACGTTGTCAGTGCAGACACGTAGCCAGAAAACGACTTTTCGTTATGACCCGGAGTTTTGTTTTGAATCAGGTAAGTCAATACAGAATATGTCAAAGGTACACAGTACTCAGCACACAGAAGAAGAATATCACTGTCATCATCAGGCCACAGGCCAGTAGACAATAAAAGGCTGTGGTGACGTTGGCGAATATGACATGTAAAACTAAGCCAACTGCTCCTAAATATCATTTACATCACTTATCCATGAGGCTGCTAATGGAAAGCATGATGTATTGGTTTTCTAACTATTGTTTTCTCCAACTGCAGACTCATGAGGCACAAAGGAACATCAATTCCAACATCTTGAACTGCTTTCATAAATCACCGCTCTTTCTTCTCAGTGTGCGAGGGCCTTGTTAACAACCTCTGCCCCAGACCGTATCAGTTTTGGCCTTCTCTTTCGCTTTGACGGCTCCCTGCAGACATATGTGTGTGTGTAGAGATGACAGAACGAGCGGAGAAAGCGTCTGACGGACAGAGACAGAAGGTAGTGAGCGGGAGAGGGAAAGATAAACAAGGCTGTAAGGAGAAGGCTTCTGGGGCTGCTTGTATCCAGGGTGCTACACTCCAGCTGAGCTGTCTCTCACACACCCACAGCGCGTGCTCTCTGCAGGACAGAGGAAAGAGTGAGGGAGGAACAGGCCGCAGCTCGGCCGTAAAACAAACCGACAGCCGGAGAACGGGCCGCCAGCCAGCGCGGATGGAATCGATATGATGAGCCGACGCTTTTGGGCGAGGCAAGGGGAAAACCGTTTGAAAGGCTACAGGGAACCTCCATCATTTCTAACAAAGCCTTACACACTCATAAGCGTCGGCTCTCTCACTCTCTCCATTTCTTTCTCGCTCTCGCGCACACACACAGTTACACTTATCATCTCATGCCCAGCTTGCAGAGATGAGTCAGCAACTCTGCTCTCCAAACCCACCATTCAGCCCCTCAACCAAAGACACACACAAACAGAAATTCTCCATCACCAGTGATGACAAAACCACTTTCCTACCCCACCCCCACAATATTAATACCAATACTGAACACTTTAGCATTAGCCACATCAACACCAGTACATAGTTTTCAGTACATTCTCTACTACTTTAAAAGATTTAAATAAGCTGCTTTTAAGTGATGCAAATCACATCAGATGGCCAGACAATGGGTCACTGAACTAGGAAAGCTAACCAATTTCGACCTCTTTTTCAAATTAACAAATTCAAATTTACACATACATAGTCATGTACAGTACAACTAGCAGTGAAATGCTTTGACATCGGCCTGCTCACATCATACAATAAGATAATATAAAGAAATATTAAAAAATAGAGTTGAAACACACACCAATATACATAAATATACAATATAAACATACATTAAATTAGAAGATTAACAGGAGCGTGCAGCATGGTGAAGTCAGATTTAGACCCCCCCCCCCCCCCCCCCCCCCCCCCCCCCCCCCCCCCCCCCCCGCCCCCCCCCCCCCCCCCCCCCCCCCAGTGTTGGTGATGGGAACCAGACATTCAAATTGTTTTATGCCTCTAAAAGAGCTGCAGCAGCAGCAGCACTCAAATTTGTTTACATGACAAACATTGAATTATGGTGACATTTTGAGAATAAATGTCAAATTCCCCTCTTAAGGTTGCTGTGCAGACGACATGCTGCATCGTGCCAAAAAATTCAAAACCATTGTTTTTAAATGAATATTCAATATATGTATGGATATGTTCGTGGTGATGCATGTATAAATACAGTGACTGCTGTATGGATATTTATGAGTTTACTTCTACACAGTGTTTGTATGCATGATCACAACGTTTTATAGTTTACAGTGTCAAACCTGCTAACAGTTAACAGTTATATTTGCATAGAAACTTGGCTCTCAAAAAACTTTTTTTGTGGCTATAAACTGGGTTTACCAATTAGCTAGTGTCACCCTGAGGCAGGCCAGTGCCACAATGACCTTTCTCTATATTTGTATTTGAGCATCTGTTTTTGACATCTGACATTTACGAGGTAAAGGAGGTAAACTAGGGGGTATTTCACACCCTGGTTGTAGTGAGGCCAGTTTGTGGCCAGTTGCGATCTGCTGTTTGGGTCTGAATTTCAGTTGACCATTAAGCAAAACACATAGCAAAGTTGTTCTGTCTAAATCTAAGAGATATTAGGCTATAATTTGTTTTTACTTCAGGCTGGGGAAGTTAGAAACACCAGTTTAGCTAAGAAATTGTCCTTTGTCAACACACAAAAGACTATTACTGTGCCAGCAGGTAACACCAGCCCTTTCCACCAGCCCTTTCCACCAGCCACCCCACCACGAGTATATTTTGAGATCTGTGGGGTAAACTGCCTTTGTAGAACTAGATGGCTATACTGTGCTGTATGTGATCTGTGGCAAGATGATTGAGTCATTATCACTATAGGTTTTAGTACAAATTTAAATTCAGATTATTGTGTTATTGTATATGTGTTATTGCTATATTGAATCATACTGTATCATGATATGTACTGCATTGTGAAACTGCTGACAATAACCTGCTTTAAGGAAGACACTAGCACTGTCACATATGAATATAACTAAAGTCGTAATTATGTTGGATGAATTGAGCTTGTCTATTAACACCACATTTATTGTACCTATCATAGACAGTTGTCACACCTCTACAAAAACATGCTCACCGTATAGCACATATTTTAGTTCACCTTCAGAGAACAGCATTTCATATAGCTTTGTTTCACACAAAGGCAGCTTCTGGTCTCAGGAAAGACACCTGTGTAACGGATGCACAGCTATGAACCCTTGTTTAAAACAGGTCACTTTAAGCAAAGCTGGGTGTTTTTTTGGAAAGAAGACATCACCCACCTGACTTCAAACCCTAAACATGTTAAAATAAAAAGATAAAGAGTATTAATGTTGTTCTAGGCGGTGGGTGACTTTTAGTGTCCACATAATGCCATTATATTAGTTGGAGTAGTTAACAGAAAGATGCTTTTATAACCAATTGCCTCAAAACTACGGCTGGGGCGACGTGTCGACATAATCGATTACGAAATTACGTCGATTAGCATATCATGCGTCGATGCATCGCAAAGATGGCCGTGCCTACTGAAAGCATGGATTTATTCGGAGCACAAGCTGTAGCTACAAATAATTCCTTTGTGAATCTAAAGTTCTGGGAGTATTACTAAAGTATCTTTCTTGAACTTTTATGCTATGCATCTGGTTTTAATGAACCAAACAAACAAGGTGAGCACTGTTCCCTCTGTATCCAACAACCCGTGAACCGCAGTAAATTATATCAAAAGTTGTGGAAAATGAGAACCGAGCAAGTATTCCTTTCGTGTAGCAGCAAAAAGGTTGCAACATGACGTGTTTTATTTAATTGGCCTTCATTGACATTGCGATGACACAACAATGCTGAAACAATATACTAAGCAGCCCTACAAGGTAGTAAATACAAGGTGCTTACGTAAGTGTTATAGTCAAAAAGATAAAACTTATTTGACAATAAATAAATAAAAAACTGCTTGCATAAAATACATTTTGCTGACATCCTGTAAAACAGAGAGCAGCTGGTCATGCAAGGGAACAACTATTATTTTGTTTGTCATACTTGCCACTTTGGCACTATCGTTTGTAACCTCCATCATTTAAAAACTTGTGGCTACAGATGGTGTGGGCATGCTAGCAGACAATTTCCTTTCTGCATCTGTTGTGTGTATCGAGCAGGATGTCGTGTTTGGTGTTGTGTGCTGCTGATCAAAATGTAAAACGTGTGTAAGGTGACTGGTACAGCACAGTGAAGTGTCTTTATATTTTTTAAAAACCATCACTGTTTTAATTTTAACTCTGCTTTTTTTTTGGCCAAAAACAGAAACATAGCTTTAAAAAATGAAAGTTAAGTTTATTATCATTTACATCTTTCAAAATCTGTCTTTCTTTTGCTCAGAATTTAAGAGACAGATGAGAGTGGCAAAAGTGGGGCCTGAGAATAGTATCAAATCACGATATATCATAAACACTTTAAAATTATACAAACACATTGACAGACTTGTCTCTTCGTCTCTGTTCAAAGTTGATGAACAGAAGAGCACAAATCCTTTGTTACTAATGTGCCAAGCATACTTTATTGATGATGAATTCTGATTTTAATCACTATAGTGATTGTGTCGTCACCTGGGCCTACTCATCACATCAACACAGAGAGCACAATATCCCCCAGTAACACAGCAACAGTTTCTTATTGTCAACCTGAGGCTTCAGGAGCTGGTGTGAGGCCAGCAGACCGTGCGCTAAGCTTATTACAACACTGTTCACACTGCAAACACAGAAGCTACATGATTCAGGAAGCATGACCACTTTGATAAGAAATCGACCACAAACACAGGCTCCTTCCTGTCCTGCTGCCTGTGGACTTCCCTCGGACATACATCCATTCCTAAAACTGGGAAAGGGCCAGGTGGTCTTCACCATGGGCCTCCCTTCTCCACTTTCTAAAAACGTATCGCCAATTGCTGAGCAGCCCGTAGGACGTCCCAGTCCAACTGGCACCACACAAAAGATCCATTGGCTTGGCAGTTCAGTGCATGTGGGTGAGAGCATGGGCCTAAACGTACGTGTCCGAAAGTAACAATAGACTTGGATTTCACTGCTGAGGGCGTAGGCTTTTTATAGCAACATTAGCAGATTTTACTAGACAAAGGCGTTTGTTGAGGCATACAGAAGAGGGGCTTCCCACTAATGAATGAGTAAGTCACCCAAAAAGAAAAACCTAAACCTAAACCAGAGCTAACATAGTGGCTACAAAATGCACAGCACCATTCTTTCCCAAAGTAGTTGCCCATATTTAATATATCACGTCTTTGTTCTTTTCCAAGTACAAGGGAACACGACAAACTTACAATCCATCATAAACTACTGCATGTAAACACTGAGCCTATTCCTTTCATTTAGAAAAATGTTTTTATGAATTGTGCTGAAAAGCTATAGATTTCTACTGCAGCAGCTGAGAATACAGTGCCTACAGCTCTCCACATTCCATACAGGGGAAAGGAGGGCAAAAAAAAAAAAAAAAGAGAGAGAGAAACGTACTGAGCATTCTTGGCAGGCGGCACAGGAATGCGCTGAGATTGAAAATGATTTGGGTTCTAAAGTTGGCCTGGGCTCTCTCTTTGTCTGCTCCACGCACAGTCCAAACACACCTCCAAACAGCCAGCCAACAATAGCCTCAGCTGCACAGGGCTGTCAGGATACGGCCTGAAGCAGCAGCCCCAATCTCGGAGACTGGGCCGAGAAAAAAATAAATAAATAAATAAAAGGCTCCTCAGCTGTCTAGTTCTCCGTTTATACACCCCTGTCTGATCTCGCACCCCAGAGACTAAAGAACTCCACAGTAATACAGAGCAGCCGAGGGGAATTCTGCTGGTGCTAAGCAGAAAAATGCCGGGTCCAGAAAAAAAAAAACACCCAGCCGATGAGAGACAGAGAAAGAGGAAAAACGAAACACGCAAGTGAAAGAGAGAAAAAAAGAAGAGGTTGGAGGAGAGCATGGGAGAAAGAATGAGGAGAACAAGCAAAAGAGAGAGAGAGAGAGAGAGAGAGAGAGAGAGAACTAATTAGCTATACACTTTTTCAAACGTTGTATGATGTGGTATACTCACAAAAAAGGGAATCTGTAACTCCTGCTCTTAGAACTTCAGTGCAAAGAGTGGGAGCACTATCTGTCTCATCTTATCCTCCATCAGAACACTGTGTAAGTGTCTGTATATCTGCCACAGCTATGGGGCAGAAATGCTGCAACACTTCAGGCCTCAAACTGAACTCTGAGAGCAGCTTCTCTCATTTAAACTGGTCTCCTCAAAGTAGAACATTTACCAAATGTGAAAGAACTCAGTGACCCAGTTTAAGCATATTGGTCTAGGCTTTGATCAAGTACTAGCAGGCCAGATTATTGCACTGGGGTATCAAGTAATGCATCATAGACTGACCAAAAAGCCTGAAACTATAATAGAGGCTATAACAGAGGTTGGTGCTTATTGTGAGCCTTGTTACCAGAATACAGCAAATAACACACTGACCAATTTGTTTATTACTCTTATAAACATATTGAATGACAGTGGGTTAAAACCATAGAACCTAGGGATGATGTTTGTGCTCAGTAATTAAGTTTCACAGTATGAGGAAATATTAAACTGAGCAGTGACAAACCAGGACAGCAATGTTCATGACCACAGCATGAGAACATTAAAGACAAAACAGCATGAAAATCCACATCAGACTCTTCTAAAGCCTGTAAAGAACTGACAAACTGACTAACTCATAACTTTAAAAAGAGACTAAATGAACCCCCAGTCATTCCAAAAACTTAGTCATCCTAAATAAAGCGCCATCACTGAAAGCCAATGTACATAAATGCCTCGTAACCCGTTTCATTCCGCACTGTACGTTGATTTATATGCTGAAGTGTAATGATGGGAATCGAGCCAGTTCCGCATGTCTAACGCTAAAGAAAAATTAGAACTGTGGCCTACGTTGACACCTAAGATGGGCAGAAACCGAATACACTCCGAACACACCATAAAACCCATCAGTGATGGCGCACGAACATCTTTTCGCCCGTAAAACGCTGCTCGATCGATAACGAAACCGAATTAAAGCGATGAAACAACTGCCATCTTGTGCCCTTACGGCCTGCCTGTAAACTGTATGTCAGGTTTAAGTCAATGTCCGTCAAGCAGAACCACAGGACAAAGAAGATTTAGTAAGCTAGGCTATTTCTGCTACCACACAACACAGGGACTTTTGGATAAAGCTCGACAACACGGCTAGCTAGCACACAGGAGGCCAACGTTTATGGTCTAATCACCAAAATGGCTTTAGACGAAGATTTGTGGTGAAAATTTACACTGTTACAAAGAAAAGCCTCTCTGCATAAACACGGCTGGGTTACTAGTCGGTACTTTCGAGCTCCTTTGAGCTGCCTGTGAAGCCTAAGAACAAAGGGGTTGGTTAACTAAACCCTACGTCGCTTATCGCTGCATTTAAAGGAAACCTTCACTTTCATGGTTTTCGGCTCTTACCTGGTAAGGCGGTGGTGGTTCCTGCTCCGGATCAGTGCCGTCGCCGAAACTAGCTCTGTCTGACTGCGATTCGTGGAGCAAAGAGATATCATCCGAAGTAGGCGATTTCAGACAGTTGCCCATCTCCTCTCTCCAAACACCTTGCTGTTCAGATTTTGGATCCCGATTAACCAGCTAGCTTATCTCGGTCGTCTACGCTCCTGTCACCCGTGTACTGTCACTACAGGCCGATATCGGACGCTTAAACATCTACCCAAAGGGTCCCAGCTGAAGCTAGGAGAGCCTTCCGTCAACAAAAACAAACCATGTCGACACAAAGAGCTGGCAAAAGTAACGCTAGCAGCTCGAGCGGCGACAACTCCTAAGAACGGCTGCCTCCCCTTTTAAAAAAGCCTGTCTGTCTCCACGAAACCTGGGAAACGTCTATTTAACTGCGCTGTCGTTTCTGTGCGATGAACGTTGTTCCCCCTCGGTGGACAAATTCCACAATATCAAATGTTTTCTCTCTCAATGGCGACTCACAGGCGATCCGGCCTTTCAGACAGGCGCTTAAGTCCCGCCCCCCATGTTCCCAACCAATCACAGACGAGCTTCTTCAACAACGACGTTGGTTGTAGAGGTTCGTCTTCCAATGAGATCATCCAACAGCAAGCTTTAAAGCCTTAAAACTTTAACACACAAGGCTAGTTTAACTACGTGTTTTCACTACGTGATTATATACTTTCTTTGCAATTTTAAATGCAAGTGTCCATGGTCAGCTTTTAACGCTCAAAAATATATAAATAAATAGACAAAAAACCTTACAGCTGATGTCAGTTGTACTGTGAATAGGCTACTATGTCTGTATTATGTCTGTTATGGAGACACTTGGCCTACTATACTGATAAACAGTAGGCTCCTAATACACAGGCTCTCTGTTGACAGCAATGACAAAGAGATGTGGAGGAAGGTAATGATGTCATTTAATCTTAAATTACAAAACAAACATTCATTATTCTCAGGAATGTTTATCAGGGCCTAGTTTTCCAAAAGCATCTTAGCAAGATGCTTTCAGGAAACCCAACCCTGTACAATTGCCACACACCACAGAAGGGTTTCTGAGCTTTGCAGCTCAAATGGAAAACATTTTAGACAGGGGGAAGACATTATTACTCAAAACCTCTTTATACATTCATCAATCTTTAATCAAATGTATGTTCCATCACCTTTGGAAGAAATTTTTAATGTACAGCCATTGAAGTCCTTCATATCAAAACTAAGTAACTTATCCTAAAGCTCTGCGCCTAATACAGCATCTTCTGACTTGCAAGGTAGTCCAAATGTTACCCAAAATCCAGTAACACTAAGATTTGATTATTGTGGCTCAGCGTTGGCTTTGGTGGAGCAGTAAAAGACTGCAGGCCATAATGTGCTAGCATTCGCTCCAGGACATAAAGTACTTAGGGAAAGAGTAATTAATCAATAAAGCACTAATGTAAACATAAAGGTGAGATCTGAGGTGAGATTTAACATGAACATTGTCAGTTTGCAAATTAAAACATGTATAGATACTGCATTTGAGACGTTCGTAATATTGCCATGGTGTTCATTTGATACAATCAAGGCTCTTACTGTGAATAAGGCCAATGAAAAAAAAGGTTCAAGTCTTTTTTCTCTCTTTATTTTAGTATAAGGCTACAGTGGTTGTCAATGCATCTCCCACCATGGCTGAAGCAGACAGCCATGGCTGCCCTGCTCCAATCTGAAAGACTTGTTTGTTTAAGCTCAAGTACTATCTGGATCAAGTCCACATGAAGGAGACTGCCTTTCTAAAAGACACATTCAGCTGTCCACTTAAAATGGGACAATTTCACAAAGCCAATGAATAAATACTAGAAAAAAGCAACTAAATAAACCCACGAACTCCCAGTTTTGCATTTACATGGTTAATAAGTTTGTGATGGCGGTACAGCCTACACAGAGAGCAGAGAGGTGCGGCTGTCGCTGGGTCTCAGAGAAGTGGGATATTTTGGACTTGTTCATAAAAAAAAAAAAAAAGGTGCTTCTGCACACGCTCTATGAGGGGAACGCAGTTGAATCAAAATCAGTTAACCAATATTCCCCATGTGGTTTCCTTATGCACTTTTATTTCCTGACCTCTGCCACATAACTTTGCTTTTGACCTGTTTCACTTTCCCTCCAACAGAATATGTCAATAGTTTGAGCTTAACGGTTAAAACTATTTCAAAAGAAAACACTGTTTTTATAAAGAGCATGACCAGTTTGCTGCTGTCACAAGTTGGCCATAGTGTAGAAGGTCAGAGGGCATAACGGACATGAAAGCAGACTTACAGATACCCTCAGCTGATGTGTATCAAACCTTCTTATAAGCTTAGAGTATAAGTATTTCTGTATCAGAACAATGTGTATGTTTGTTTTGGTTCTATGGTCTTCTCCTCACGTCTGTTCATGCACAACATGTGGGACAAGGGTTCTCTCATCTTTTGCTTAGTCCAGCTCCTCAGACAGTTCTGGTGGTGTTTGTTTGGTTCTCTGCCCTCCTGAGGTCCCTCCTCGCTCTGAAAGCCCGAGCATGGCATGCGCTGACCCTGTGACCTCTCTGCCCCCTGCTGTTAACCTGGCTGCTAGGGGCTGGAGGGTGAGCAGTTCTCTCCGTTCTGCTCAGTGGCTCGAGCTTTGTGTAGCGCCGCCTGGATCCGGAAGTGTGTCCGTGACTCCATAGAGTAGTTCTTATAATTCTGCCTGTGAAGAACAGGAGCAGGGCCTAAATTAGAGTCGTGTGCAAATACCAAGTACTGTGAATAAGCTACACCAGCTGTATAATAGTTAGCAGACATGCTATAAAGTGATGTATACTACAGTCAAATACTTGACTCTGTCTGACAACATACTAAGGATGTTTTTATGAACTGCAGATGTGATATGGTGTATCATGTGGAGGGGAGGAAGTGTCTGTGGTATGTGTGTCATGGGGTGTGCAATTTGTACTCAATAAGAAAAGGAAGAACCAATACACTGAGCTGCCAGTTTATTAAGGACACCTATTTACAAGAATGTAACAATTTTAATTACCGTAACAAAAAACATTCACATTTTCATTGCTGATAGACCCCTCAGTCTCTCTAAAGTGTCTTTCATTAGCTTTCTTTATGACCTGCCACAGATAGTGATCAAATCTGAGTAGATCAAACCAGTTTTTGTAGCTCAGATGAACCATTTAGCACAAGGAAATACTGCTTTTTAATCTTTTCTGCCAAATTTAAGCAGAAAACTTGAATCTGTAGAATCTATGGATGCATGTATCAAAACCAGAATCACACTGGTATGAGCAAATAATTGCTAAGATAAATACGGCACGGGACAGACATGTCAAACTATTTGTCAAAGTATTTAATCATGCATTTATTCGCATATTTTTATTTAATTTTGTTGTGTTGGTAACCCTACAGAACTAAATGGCATGTCAAACCACGTAAAAATTCCTAGTTTCCACATTATACAAATTTTAATGCATCAGCACTGGCATCAGCAAATAGGTAAATGAAAAATATCAACCAATTCAGATTTTAACATAAATTCTACCTCAGATGGTCATATATACATAGCCATGAAAAAGTGAATTTGGTATGCAATTAGTGGGTATCAGGAACCCTAACATGTGAAAACATTCTCCACACAACCCACCTGACTATTGACACTACAGGACGGCTCCATTGAATCTTTTTGACTGGGCCAAATTCTGATTCTATCACCAGCAAGATACAAAAGGAATCTAGAAATGTCCAACCAGACAGACCACAGTCACATGGTATATGACTTCTCATGTGTACAGTTTGTGTGCAGGCAGAAGTATACCTACAGTTGTGACCACAAGTTTTGAGAATGGCACAAAGTTTGGTTTTCACCTTTAAAAAAAAATTGGTTTCACATTCAAGTTTAGAACCTGTTGTCACATGTTTATATGGTATAATTAACAATTATAAGCATTCCATACGGGTGTTAACTTTTTATTGACAAATACAGTTTAAGCAAAGACTATATTTACAGTGTTGACCCTTCTTCTTTAAGACTTTTGCAATTTGCCTCTGCATGCTGGATATCAGCTTGAATGATGGCAACCCATTCTTGCCTAAGCAGTGCTTGGAGTTCATCTTTTTGAGAATTGACCACAGGTTCTCAATGGGATTGAGATATGGGGTGTTTCCTGGCCATGGACCCAACATTTCAATGTTTTGCTCACCGAGCCACTTGGTTGTCACCTTTGTCTTGTGACATGGTGCTTCATCATGCTGGAAAATGCATTGTTCTTCTCCAAATTGCTCCTGGATTGTTGGGAGAAGTTGCTCTTGGAAGACGTTTTGATACCACTCAAGGCAGTGTTCTTAGGCAAACTTTCACTTGCCTGGATGAGAAACAACCCCTTACATGAATGGTCTCAGGATGCTTTACTGTTGGCATGACACAGGACTCACGGTAGCACTCACCTTTTCTTCTCCTGACAATCATTTTTCCAGATGTCCCAAACAGTCTGAAGGGGACATAAGAGGAAATAACTTTACCCCAGTCCTCTGCAGTCCTATCCCTATACTTTCTGCAGAACACCAACCCTTTTTGACACCAAGCCATCCTCCAAAAGCCTTTGTCTCACTGTGCATTCAGATGCTCTCACACCTGCCCTCTGCCGTTCCTGAGCAAACTCTGCACTGATGGTGACCAGATCTAGTAGCTGCATCCTCTTTAGGAGATGGTCCTGACGCTTCCTTGATATTCTTGGGTGCCCTGAAGCCTTCTTCACTGCAGTTGAATGACTCTTCTTGAAGTTCTTGATGATTTGATAAATGGTTGATTGGGGTTTATCTTATAAGCAGCTATGTTCTTGCCTGTGAAAACCTTTTAATGCAATGCAATAATGACTGCATGTGTTTCCTTGGAGGAAAAGAAAGCTTTATAGCACCACTACCCTATTAAAGCAACCACTCTGCTCTTCTAATGAGCATGACAGAGTAATATCAACTGTCTTGTCCTTATTAACCTTTTCTCCTGTGCTAACAAGATCATCCCTGAAATGGTGTTTGCAGGCCATTGTGTAGGGCTGAAATGCAGTGGCTGAAATGCACTAGTTTTTGTGATACGGTCATTTTTCATGGCAGGGAAGTACTTTGCAAATCATTGCAATTCATCTGATCACTCTTCGCAATCTAGAGTTATCACCTGAGGCAGCAAACTCTGTGAAAACCAAAATTGGGTCACTCTCCAAACTTTTGGCCACAACTGTACATACAGCCCCTAATGGTATGGTCACCAATGAACATACTGAAGCAAAATGTTCATATATTGAGGCCATGAGTTAAGATACACAGGCCATAAACGTGGCCTTAATATATAAATTTGTGGTCTCATATAATAATTTGTGGCAACGGTTTACTTCAATCACTTTAGTGGCTCCTAATAAACTGGCAACTCATTGTATATTGCCAAGGATCTGTCATAAAATGCGTTTGTTGTGGAATCAATTCTTACTTGGCCATCTCCAGTAACTTGATGGCTTCCTCTCTCCTGCCCTGCTCCAAACACAGCAAACCATGCTCCAGCAAAGCGTTAGGCACAAGGTAGTGGTCAAACTTAATCTGCGTCTCACTGGGGGGTAAAAAAAGAGACAGAAGAAGAAAAAAACGAAATGTTCTCAATAATCGTTTCCTGGTAAGTGCATATGAACTGAACACCATCTCCAGTGTTCTCCAACCTTGAAATATGCTTAATTGTCTTGGGGATCTTGGGGATCCCACCCTGGAGAGTCCCTTGCATAAGCTCTTTTATGAGGCAGAAGAAAACGTACTTCCGTGTTCTCACCCATGAAACAAGTCATCTGGAATGGGATTTGATTTCATCTTTCTCAATAACACTGTTCCTGATAACACAATCAGGGGAACATTTTCCATGGTGGGTTGAAGTTTCCTGGTAAGCCTTATAAGTCATGGGTTATTTCTATACTGTTTAAATACATATTTCTAATTTAAGTATATGTTGACTTTGTGTCAGTTGTAAATAAAAATAAGAGTGTTTATATATAAAGCTTTTATATTCAACAGAATTTCTCAGTCCATAGACCTATAGGCCAGAAATATCTCTCTCTCTCTCTCTCTCTCTCTCTCTCTCTATATATATATATATATATATATATATATATATATATATATATATATATATATATATATATATTATAGCTGAGACTAAGGATTAGTTTGAGAGACAACTCACTTGCAGAGGACCAAAGTGAAGTAGTGTTCAGCTTCCTCCTGATGGCCCAAATGTTTAAGACACAGACCCTTCAGCAAGCTCACCACGCACTGGTCATCTATAGAGAACTCTGTCCCTGAAGGAGAACCCAAAGAAAACAACTATGAAGAGCAGTCATGTTTAAAAAAAAAAAAAAGTCTAAAAGTTTGTTGACTGGAAGAGCTTTTCATTAGACATTGAAACTTTGCTGTGAGGGCTTGATTGTACGGATATTAAACGAATAGCTCAGAATAACAAACAACTGCAAATAATAATTGTCAGTGCTTCATCACTCCAGAGAGCTTATACCCCTCTAGCTGACATGGGGCATTAGGCAGTGTGAACACAGTCTTTTGTATCGCTCCTCCTCATCATCCATTTCTGTTCCTATGGAGATTATACAAGCTAGGGTGCAACTGCAAACACTATTTTCTGCAACAGGTACACCTTAGCTAAATTCATTAATGGGTGTCTGGATACTTTTGGATGTACGATATATGTTGCCATATATGATGATAAAAGTATTCTATTCTATTGTTCTACACCATATATGGCAGTAGTGCCGGGCTAGGGTAACAATAGGTGCTGTTAACAGATAATATTAAAAATGTAATAAAACTTCATGAAGCTGTCTGAATGTACCGTACAGGGGTGTATACTGCTAACTGCAACGGACGACTTGTGGGAGAACGAACTGTGAAATGAAAAGGCTGTGCTGCATTCTGCATTGCTAGTGAACACAGCTTTAAATGCTGTGTCAAGTGGTTTGTTATGTGTTCTTGTGCTGGACTGAAGTGAGACAGTACTTGGATGCTGTTCGAGTTTTTGCTGAGCCTCCTCCAGTGTTTTCAGCATCCCCTCTGTCAAGTCTCTTTGCTTCCCGATCACCGTGTAGCCATTCCAGATATACATCATCTCCTGCAGCACAAAAACACATGAATTGTATAAAAATTATTTAAAAAAAAAAATAAATGAATAAAAGGCCAGGTGGTGCTCTACAGCTCTGTTTAACATGTCAACCTTTTCATTCTCAAGGAACTTCCCTTTGGGTCAAACACAAACATGCAAGAGAGACGTTTCACCAAAACGTAAAGCATTTCTACAGTGAGACTGAAAAGATATGTAAACTGCTCCTCATTATATTAGTCATTACATTATATTATATCTGAGCAGGTATGCAGAACATCACTCATTATTTTATATTTAAGCAAATATGGAGAATATTAATCATTACAAGTGTATATTAAAACCACAGTGTTTAATGGAATACTTAAAAGATCAAATGTAATCCGTATATACTGATATAACTACATTTATTAATCCAGAACGGACCATGCTTAGTTACTGACCAGTGGAGGTGCAGGGAGAGGAATAGCGTTCTCCACATTGTAACGTCGAGCCTTGCGGATAGCAAACTTCTCAGTGGGTAGTGACTTCCCAGCAATTTTCTGCTTCAGCCCAGGCACTTGCCTGGAGAAACACAGTAAAGGTCACTAATGTAGTTTGTTGTGAACCACTTACCGAACCGCTCAAGGGGTGATAATAAGCTTACATTGCAGTTGAGCTATAAACATGAAATGCCTAGACACTGATTGACCGTACGTTTGCTTTTACTGGTTCTATTTTGTTCATATCAACTGCTTTCTTCCCCTTTATTAAGCACGTAATGTCTTTGTTGGTTCTTTAGTTTGTCATTACCTGAACAATGCCACCTCGCTCTCCCCAAACGGCTGGCATTCCTCCCGACTCAGCATGCTGAGGTAGGCAGCTTTCATATATGCGTACGTGGCCTGCAGGAAAAAGGTTTTGCGTGTGTGTTACAAAAGCTGCACTTCAAACAAAAGCATACAACGTTACGAGATGCCCTTATTCTCATTAGGTCTACACAGACTGCTGCAGCCTTATCTCACTATGCGGTGCACTTACATTTGATATTATACGCATACACAGCTATGATGCTTCTAGGTCGTTCCAGTGCCAGAAAATACATAATTTAAACATATATTTAATAGAAATGTACAGACAAAATAACTGAAATAACAGAAAAAGACGACTAAATAAAATATCTAATTATATGTACATAGTTTGTCCACATTCTCCTTAATTACAGCTTCCTTTTTTATCAAACTTGCTTTCAGTTTTTCAAAGAATGTGCAGGTATTTCTTCACACCTCTAAAGTTCAGTCTCAGAAGTGGTAGACATGTTCTCCTTCTCATGCACATAATCTCAACACAGTCAATGGTGCTAAGGTCTGGCCTCTGGGGCGTCCCCATTCTAAGAATACCTTTTTTGTTTGATTTGGATAAAAACCATTAAACCGTTTCTCTCATAAAAATTACATTACGTTACATTACATTACATCTAGTCACAAAAACAGCTCCTTGATGGTTGTTTTGACATAAACAAATAAATGAACTGAAAAATGAATATAGGGTGGTCTTTCATTTTTCACACAGTACTACATAGACACTGTGTTGGAATGTTATATCTATAAAACTATTCTATAAGCATTCAAAACAATTTGCATGAACTTGCATTGAAAGTTAAGAAACGTTTGGTTCATTTTGTTGTTATTTTTGTTGTTGTTGCTGTTTTTTTCCCCCCAGCTGCACACTGTGTTATATACTATTCATACAGTCTGTATGAATAGTATATAACACAGTGTGCAGCTGCAACTATTTACCCTTCCTGCTTCAAGCACCACATAAACATACTGGACAGATAACGCAAGACCTCGCTCGAAACACTGCTGACTGTTTACATCACAAGCCTTGGGCAACGGTCACTGTTGCCCTACTGGGAACATCAGAAACTGCTCACTTTCCGTTGCTAAAATCACAGATTATTTTCACAATGTTTTAAACGGTTGGATGTATTTCAGAATTCATGGGCAAATTTCAAATTGGCCATAGAGAGTCGATGGGTGTGGAAAATGTATGATGATTGGACAATAGGTTGTGTGGGAGCCAATGGTGGTTGGGCAAGACAGAGAAACATGACATAACCACATGAGATCAAATGCAGGGTTTTTTTGTTGCCCCAGCACCCTCATAGCTTAGTTTACATACGATAAAACTTCCAATGTTTACCTCTATCAGCATTCTAACATGGTTTTTTGCTGTAAAGTATGTGTGAAAGGGAGACATGAAATCTCACCTTAGACCAGGCGTTTTCTTTGCTGAGCAGGTCTGCATAGAAGTACGCCATCTTCCAGTGTCGTTTATAGGTGAAACACCACATCAGCTCCCAGTAACACATGTGATGGAACTGCTTCCAGTCCTGCTGTGCTTCACAGCACTCCTCAAAACGCTTAATAGCCTGAAACATAAAGGCACAAGCACAGATAAAGTAAAGAATGGCTTAGGCACATGTACTCTTCTGCACATATAAATACAAGATGGAGTGGACTAGTGGTAACTCACAGCATCCAAGTTGCCTTTGATTTCCTCTATTCGGCCAGCAAAGAACAGGAAGATGGATCCCTACAAACGCCGTAGGCAAGTCAGTGCAGTCAGATACAGTCAGATATATCAGAACACGGTTTTAGATAACAGGGACCAGCAGTCCAATGCTGCTCATTTGCGTTCCTGAGGATGTTATCTAAGCTGTAATCTACCAGATAATCATCAAGACTTTCATAAGAATCAATTAAGTTATGCCAAATATGAACAGTACATTCCCAGAACTGGAACTGTAAACCACCGCTATAGCTTTTCTCTTGGAAAACTTGGTTTGTCTAATCTCTTGGGTTGTGAACAATGTTGTTCATCTCCCTCACAGATAGGAATGGATTACTGACCAGCCCAGCGGCCAAGAGCCTCTGGCTGCCAAGAACTCTGGAAGGGCACAAGGGCCTCAGACATTAAAGGATCATGGTGGCTTAAATACTTGGGAGAAAACACTGCAGACTGACCAAGTAGCTGAATGAATATCCCTCACATACGTATGATTGAGTGAATAAACTCTGTTTAGAGAGTAGTATTTTATTTGAAATATTTATTGTGTAAAAGTACTTCTGTTTCTGTTTCTGACTCTTTTATGGAATTTTTTTTATCATACATTACTGTTGATTAAATTTGGAGGCCTCCAAAGACTCTGGTGCCAATGGAGCCTCACATGATCATTAGCTGTCCCTGTTTACAGATCGTTACTAATGAATTACTAATTTGTCTGATTTTAATAGTATTTTTCACACCGTTGTGCAATTTTATGATAAATTAAACAACAAAACAAAAGTCTTGTTACATGAACTTGACATTTAAGTCACTATATTAGAGGTTTATACAAGATTTTGATAGCTACAGTGGTGACATACTGGCTGGCTTTTAAATCAGATTTTGCTTTCAGGAATGCATGTGTAACTACAATCCAGCTAAATAAAAACGAAAATAAAAAAGAAGGGATGATTAAAAAGCATGTTGTGAAGGTGATTAACTTTGTACGTACTGTACTTTAAATGCAACATTTAACATTGTGAATGTAAACAAAGCTATAAGGAGCTAGTTTCACACACCTTAGGGTAGCGCTTAAGATACGGCTGCAGCAGTTTTTCTGCGTCCTCCACATCTCCTTCTCCCGTGCCTGAACCATTCATGCACACACACAAAGACACAGTATCACTTTCACCTGCAGGTACTGTTATGAACCATTAAGAACTGTCAGATACAACAGGCTCATCATCTGTTTTTCTTGTAATGTATTTTTCCACTGCAGTGCACTTATACCAATGTAGAAACGTTTGCATAGGCAGGTTTTCTTCTTAGATTCAACATATGTCCTCCTGTATATCTTATGTATACATCTTGTGTATGTTTTGTAGGAGTGTGTTTAAAAAATCGATTTTTCGATTCAAATCGATCTTCATTTGAATAATCCGATATCGATTCATATAAACCCGAGATCGATCTTTAAAAAAAGCATCCCCTGCCCCCCCTTTTTCCCACAATGAGATCTGACTGGGGGCGCACATCAGTTAAGCATGGCTGGAGCACAAGTGAAGGTGCCCAAGAACCTGAAAGCAGATATCTGGCTACATGTTGGATTTAGAAACCATTACGGTATTCACGCTATTTTCCATGACAACACTGGGGGGCCATCTTTGTTTACTTTGTGTTAGAACTTCCGGTGCGCCAGCGAATACGTTGATACTAATTGCAAGCAAAACGACAATAAACAGTAATCGGAAGAAGAGGAAAACTTGGCTTTAACAATAGTGTTATGAACACAGCACATAAAGATCTAAGTGTTGTAAAGCCGCCTTTCAAAGAAGAGTACCCGCGTCTACGGCTGAAGCATTAAATTTAAAACATCCACCGAAACCTCCGTTTGTCTGTTCTTACCATTCTGTGGAGGAATGGAGGAACCAGAGCATCCTTATCCAGAGAAATGAGTCGGTTATGAAGCTCCGAGGAAGCAGACACGTCGGGTGTTTGTGAGTTAAGTAACTGTTTTAGGATCAGTGTCCACTGCGCTAGGCTATCTGGGCTGTAGCTAACACCCACGCAGAGTGGCTCGGGCAGCTGGCTTGACTTGACTTATGTAGGAGTACACGGCCGACCTTCTCACTGTGCAGGTACTGATACGCTTCACTACTGGTATAGTTTTTCATTGCCAAACAGTCTACACCTTCCGAGAGTACAAAATAATTAAAAACGTCACCGTAGGTAACATCAGGCAACCTTTTCATATAATCCACCTACTGTGTTATTAACCTCGAATGAGACATTGTTGTCCCATTCGAAATTCTTATTGTCTCTCTGGTCTCCTCCCCTTTAACTGTATCAATCTGTATTCATTTTGGTTAGCTGAGCGGAAGTTCTAACACAAAGGCGGAACAAAAACACGCTTGAAAGTGGGTGTGGCGAAATACGGTGAATATAAACATATAAACACTAGTGTTTTTAGTAATGGTAAGTTGAGTGGTCCTTGTACGTTTACCACATTAGTTCTCTGAAAATCTCTTTTCATATTCAAACAAAACATATTATTGTAACTAAAATGAATGTAGAATGAATTAATATTGAATTGAATCGAATCGGAAACTGAATGGAGAATTGGGACCTTGTGAATCGGGATCAAATCGATCCGGAAAATCAGTGGCGATATATAGTCTCTTATATATTTCAGTTATTACTAAATGTATATATTCTAGCTTATTTTTTACTTCAATATTGTCTATTTATTGTATGTTTGCACTGTTTTTACTACATTTATATAATGCTGCCCTGCAGTAGAGTTTTATCTGAGCCTCACATCAAGCGTTTCAATGCATGTTATGTCCTGACATGATGTGCAAATGACAAATAAACTTATAAAACTTATAATGTGTGTGGTTTATTATTAATTACTATTAATTCTAACCTCTGCAGCTCTTTACAATTAAGTAGGTGTTTTTGTCACTGAGCCGTTAAGACTGATATGTGTAAATAAGCTTTCTGCATGGTGCCTTTCTGAAAAAAAAAACACTCCAGGCTAAAACATTCCTCATAACTTTAAAGACGTAATGAACAATTTGAGCACCTCCAGTCAGATTTCATGTTTTGTGGACTTTTTTGTTGAAAACAAGTTAACACATCTATACAGAACAGGTTTAACACTGTATTTTTTACAGAGGCCACTTTTTATGTTTATTTTCTTTTTAATATGTTAATATGTTATGTGTAATATTCAGAAGTTTGTCTCACCCAGTATGAAGCTCATGAAGGTGTGGTAGCACAGCAACAGCATGTTACACAGGAAAGATCTGAATGTTTGCTCAGAAGAACCTTCCTGGAGCTGCTCTAGACCAAACTCCTAGAACACATGCACAAACACAAAGTATTAGCACACGTTCATACAATAAAGGTCACCAGATGTAAAAGTCACTCAGCCTGACACCCACACAGATACATCTCACATCACCTCACACTGTGTCACTGGTTCTTTCCAGTGCAAGACAGAATGAGACTGTTCCCACAGAATGTTGAGCTCACCTTGTTTCCAGAGAAACCTACAAACTCTAGTAGCCTGAGGGTCCGGGTGGGTAACAGTGATAGCATCTGCCAGAAAAGAAAAACAAAACATTACTGCAAATTCCAAAGGCTTTACAGTACGTCAGCACGTTTGCTGTTCTCCTCAAATTTGTTAATATGTATCTAAACACTCACCAGATTAAACGCTCCCACTCCGAGCTTTACTCCCCCCTCAAAGTGGCCGTGATTGTCACCCTGAACGTAGCTAGAGGATTTCAGCACTGTATGAAGCTCCCTGGCGGCAAAAAAGACACATATATGTTATTACATACACATAGAAGAATACGCTAATTTTGGTCTACTGCAAAAAACATATTTTGGAAACATCTTTAATGCTTAAAACAAGCATTGTACTAAAAAAGTGTACTAAAACATTTGGCTGGTAATGTACTAAAACATTTGGCTGGTAGTGTACTAAAACATTTGGTTGGTAGTGTACTAAAATGTTTGACTGGTAGTGTACTAAAATGTTTGGCTGGTAGTGTACTAAAACATTTGGCTGGTAGTGTACTAAACAGTTTGGCTGGTAGTGATCTAAAACGTTTGGCTGGTAGTGTACTAAAACATTTGACTGGTAGTGATCTAAAACGTTTGGCTGGTAGTGTACTAAAACGTTTGTCTGGTAGTGATCTAAAACGTTTGACTGGTAGTGATCTAAAACATTTGTCTGGTAGTGTACTAAAACGTTTGTCTGGTAGTGATCTAATATGTTTGACTGGTAGTATACTAAAACGTTTGACTGGTAGTGTACTAAAACGTTTGTCTGGTAGTGATCTAAAACGTTTGACTGGTAGTATACTAAAACGTTTGACTGGTAGTGATCTAAAACGTTTGACTGGTAGTATACTAAAACGTTTGTCTGGTAGTGATCTAAAACGTTTGACTGGTAGTATACTAAAACGTTTGACTGGTAATGTACTAAAACGTTTGGCTGGTAGTGTATCTAAAACGTTTGGCTGGTAGTGTACTAAAACATTTGACTGGTAGTGATCTAAAATGTTTGACTGGTAGTGATCTAAAACGTTTGGCTGGTAGTGTACTAAAACGTTTGTCTGGTAGTGATCTAAAATGTTTGACTGGTAGTGTACTAAAACGTTTGTCTGGTAGTGATCTAAAACATTTGGCTGGTAGTGTACTAAAACGTTTGTCTGGTAGTGATCTAAATGTTTGACTGGTAGTGATCTAAAACGTTTGACTGGTAGTATACTAAAACGTTTGGCTGGTAGTGTACTAAAACGTTTGACTGATAGTGTACTAAAACGTTTGGCTGGTAGTGTACTAAAACGTTTGACTGGTAGTGTACTAAAACATTTGACTGGTAGTGATCTAAAACGTTTGTCTGGTAGTGTACTAAAACGTTTGACTGATAGTGTACTAAAACGTTTAGCTGGTAGTGTATCTAAAACGTTTGGCTGGTAGTGTACTAAAACGTTTGACTGATAGTGTACTAAAACGTTTGGCTGGTAGTGTACTAAAACGTTTGACTGGTAGTGTACTAAAACATTTGACTGGTAGTGATCTAAAACGTTTGTCTGGTAGTGTACTAAAACGTTTGACTGATAGTGTACTAAAACGTTTGACTGATAGTGTACTAAAACGTTTGGCTGGTAGTGTATCTAAAACGTTTGACTGGTAGTGTACTAAAACGTTTGACTGATAGTGTTACTAAAACGTTTGGCTGGTAGTGTGCTAAAACATTTGGTTGGTAGTGTACTAAAACGTTTGGTTGGTAGTGTACTAAAACGTTTGGTTGGTAGTGTACTAAAACATTTGACTGGTAGTGATCTAAAACGTTTGGCTGGTAGTGTACTAAAACGTTTGTCTGGTAGTGATCTAAAAGGTTTGACTGGTAGTGATCTAAAACGTTTGGCTGGTAGTGTACTAAAACGTTTGTCTGGTAGTGATCTAAATGTTTGACTGGTAGTGATCTAAAACGTTTGACTGGTAGTGATCTAAAACGTTTGACTGGTAGTATACTTAAACGTTTGACTGGTAGTGTACTAAAACGTTTGACTGATAGTGATCTAAAACGTTTGGCTGGTAGTGTACTAAAACGTTTGACTGGTAGTGTACTAAAACGTTTGACTGATAGTGATCTAAAACGTTTGGCTGGTAGTGTACTAAAACGTTTGACTGATAGTGTACTAAAACGTTTGGCTGGTAGTGTACTAAAATGTTTGACTGGTAGTGTACTAAAACGTTTGACTGGTAGTGATCTAAAACGTTTGGCTGGTAGTGTACTAAAACGTTTGTCTGGTAGTGTACTAAAACGTTTGACTGGTAGTGTACTAAAACGTTTGCTGGTAGTGATCTAAAACGTTTGACTGGTAGTGTACTAAAACGTTTGTCTGGTAGTGATCTAAAACGTTTGACTGGTAATATACTAAAACGTTTGACTGGTAATGTACTAAAACGTTTGACTGATAGTGATCTAAAACGTTTGTCTGGTAGTGTACTAAAACGTTTGACTGGTAGTGTACTAAAACGTTTGACTGGTAGTGTACTAAAACGTTTGACTGATAGTGATCTAAAACGTTTGTCTGGTAGTGTACTAAAACGTTTGACTGATAGTGTACTAAAACATTTGGCTGGTAGTGTATCTAAAACGTTTGGCTGGTAGTGTACTAAAACATTTGACTGGTAGTGATCTAAAACGTTTGGCTGGTAGTGTACTAAAACGTTTGTCTGGTAGTGATCTAAAAGGTTTGACTGGTAGTGATCTAAAACGTTTGGCTGGTAGTGTACTAAAACGTTTGTCTGGTAGTGATCTAAATGTTTGACTGGTAGTGATCTAAAACGTTTGACTGGTAGTATACTTAAACGTTTGACTGGTAGTGTACTAAAACGTTTGACTGATAGTGATCTAAAACGTTTGGCTGGTAGTGTACTAAAACGTTTGACTGATAGTGTACTAAAACGTTTGGCTGGTAGTGTACTAAAATGTTTGACTGGTAGTGTACTAAAACGTTTGACTGATAGTGATCTAAAACGTTTGTCTGGTAGTGTACTAAAACGTTTGACTGATAGTGTACTAAAACGTTTGTCTGGTAGTGATCTAAAACGTTTGGCTGGTAGTGTACTAAAACGTTTGTCTGGTAGTGTACTAAAACGTTTGTCTGGTAGTGATCTAAAACGTTTGGCTGGTAGTGTACTAAAACGTTTGTCTGGTAGTGATCTAAATGTTTGACTGGTAGTGATCTAAAACGTTTGACTGGTAGTATACTTAAACGTTTGACTGGTAGTGATCTAAAACGTTTGACTGATAGTGTACTAAAACGTTTGACTGATAGTGTACTAAAACGTTTGTCTGGTAGTGATCTAAAACGTTTGACTGGTAGTGTACTAAAACGTTTGTCTGGTAGTGTACTAAAACGTTTGACTGATAGTGTACTAAAACGTTTGTCTGGTAGTGATCTAAAACGTTTGACTGGTAGTGTACTAAAACGTTTGTCTGGTAGTGTACTAAAACGTTTGTCTGGTAGTGATCTAAAACGTTTGGCTGGTAGTGTACTAAAACGTTTGTCTGGTAGTGATCTAAATGTTTGACTGGTAGTGATCTAAAACGTTTGACTGGTAGTATACTTAAACGTTTGACTGGTAGTGTACTAAAACGTTTGACTGATAGTGATCTAAAACGTTTGGCTGGTAGTGTACTAAAACGTTTGACTGATAGTGTACTAAAACGTTTAGCTGGTAGTGTACTAAAACGTTTGACAGGTAGTGTACTAAAATGTTTGACTGGTAGTGTACTAAAACGTTTGACTGATAGTGATCTAAAACGTTTGTCTGGTAGTGTACTAAAACGTTTGACAGGTAGTGTACTAAAATGTTTGGCTGGTAGTGTACTAAAACGTTTGGCTGGTAGTGTACTAAAATGTTTGACTGGTAGTGTACTAAAACGTTTGACTGATAGTGATCTAAAACGTTTGTCTGGTAGTGTACTAAAACGTTTGACTGATAGTGTACTAAAACGTTTAGCTGGTAGTGTACTAAAACGTTTGACAGGTAGTGTACTAAAATGTTTGGCTGGTAGTGTACTAAAACGTTTGACAGGTAGTGTACTAAAATGTTTGACTGGTAGTGTACTAAAACGTTTGACTGATAGTGATCTAAAACGTTTGACTGGTAGTGTACTAAAACTTTTGACTGATAGTGATCTAAAACGTTTGACTGGTAGTGTACTAAAACGTTTGACTGATAGTGATCTAAAACGTTTGGCTGGTAGTGTACTAAAACTTTTGACTGGTAGTGTACTAAAACATTTGGCTGGTAGTGTACTAAAACGTTTGTCTGGTAGTGTACTAAAACGTTTGACTGGGAGTGATCTAAAACGTTTGACTGGTAGTGTACTAAAACGTTTGGCTGGTAGTGTACTAAAACGTTTGGCTGGTAGTGTACTAAAACGTTTGGCTGGTAGTGTACTAAGACTTTTGACTGGTAGTGTACTAAAACGTTTGGCTGGTAGTGTACTAAAACGTTTGTCTGGTAGTGTATCTAAAACGTTTGACTGGTAGTGTACTACAACGTTTGGCTGGTAGTGTACTAAAACGTTTGGCTGGTAGTGTACTAAAACGTTTGACTGGTAGTGTACTAAAACGTTTGGCTGGTAGTGTACTAAAACGTTTGGCTGGTAGTGTACTAAAACGTTTGACTGGTAGTGTACTAAAACGTTTGACTGGTAGTGTACTAAAACGTTTGGCTGGTAGTGTACTAAAACGTTTGACTGGTAATGTACTAAAACGTTTGACTGGTAGTGTACTAAAACTTTTGACTGGTAGTGATGTAAAACGTTTGACTGGTAGTGTACTAAAACTTTTGACTGGTAGTGATGTAAAACGTTTGACTGGTAGTGTACTAAAACTTTTGACTGGTAGTGATGTAAAACGTTTGACTGGTAGTGTACTAAAACTTTTGACTGGTAGTGATCTAAAACGTTTGACTGGTAGTGATCTAAAACGTTTGACTGGTAGTGATCTAAAACGTTTGGCTGGTAGTGATCTAAAACGTTTGGCTGGCAGTGATCTAAAACGTTTGACTGGTAGTGTACTAAAACGTTTGGCTGGTAGTGATCTAAAACGTTTGACTGGTAGTGTACTAAAACGTTTGACTGGTAGTGTACTAAAACGTTTGACTGGTAGTGATCTAAAACGTTTGACTGGTTGTGTACTAAAATGTTTGACTGGTAGTGTACTAAAACGTTTGACTGGTAGTGTACTAAAACAGTTGACTGGTAGTTTATAAAACTTTTGACTGGTAGTGATCTAAAACGTTTGACTGGTAGTGATCTAAAACTTTTGACTGGTAGTTTACTAAAACGTTTGACTGGTAGTGTATCTAAAACGTTTGACTGGTAGTGTTCTAAAACTTTTGACTGGTAGTGATCTAAAACGTTTGACTGGTAGTTTACTAAAATGTTTGACTGGTAGTGTACTAAAACTTTTGACTGGTAGTGTACTAAAACTTTTGACTGGTAGTGATCTAAAACGTTTGACTGGTAGTGTACTAAAACTTTTGACTGGTAGTGATCTAAAACGTTTGACTGGTAGTGTACTAAAACGTTTGACTGATAGTGATCTAAAACGTTTGACTGGTAGTGATCTAAAACGTTTGACTGGTAGTGTACTAAAACGTTTGGCTGGTAGTGATCTAAAACGTTTGACTGGTAGTGATCTAAAACGTTTGGCTGGTAGTGATCTAAAACGTTTGACTGGTAGTGATCTAAAACGTTTGACTGGTAGTGTACAAAAACGTTTGACTGGTAGTGTACTAAAACGTTTGGCTGGTAGTGTACTAAAACGTTTGGCTGGTAGTGATCTAAAACGTTTGACTGGTAGTGTACTAAAACGTTTGACTGGTAGTGTACTAAAACGTTTGACTGGTAGTGTACTAAAATGTTTGGCTGGTAGTGTACTAAAACGTTTGACTGGTAGTGTACTAAAACGTTTGACTGGTAGTGATCTAAAACTTTTGACTGGTAGTGTACTAAAACGTTTGACTGGTAGTGATCTAAAACTTTTGACTGGTAGTGTATCTAAAACGTTTGACTGGTAGTGTACTAAAACGTTTGACTGGTAGTGATCTAAAACTTTTGACTGGTAGTGTACTAAAACGTTTGACTGGTAGTGTATCTAAAACGTTTGACTGGTAGTGATCTAAAACTTTTGACTGGTAGTGATCTAAAACGTTTGACTGGTAGTTTGAACTGGTATATTGAAAGTGAACAGTGTTTTTGGCCTCTCATGTAAAATTGCTATTTTGGAGACACAGTGTAAGTAATCTGATAACAATTTTGCAGCAATTTCTAGAAAAGTCAAGACTTTTTTTGCATTGAAAGGTAAGAAATTTGTTCAAACAAAATCAGTCCTGATTTCCATGTAGACAATCAACAAAACATATAATTTCACCAGTGACGCCCAAACGACAGTATAGATGCCATATGTTTCCCTGTCAAATCACTTGGACTATATGAAAAGAGAAATATACGCAGCAGTGCTTACTTGTATATCTGATAGCTGTTCCTCACTTTAATTCCACCTTTGATGAAGCTGATCATGTTCTCATCCTGCATAAACAGAAACACTAAACTCATTATCCTCCAAAACCAGCTGAAATATTCCAACGAATATAATAGAGGCACAAAAAAGAGCTAAATGGATTCACAATGACCAGTAATGGACTCATTCTTTCATTAGAAGTGAAGCCAACCTGTAAGAAGGTCAGTGCTGCCCTCTGGAGGAGACACTCAGCATAGCACACTTCAGCATGCAGCTCCTCTGAACACACAATCAACAGTCAGAATGTACAACAGGCCTAAATCAACACACAGCGGGTCATACAGTCATACCCACAGAACACATTAGCCTTAGTTGATATTGTTGAATATTAGAGGTGGGCAATATGGCAAAAATATTATATCATGATACTGAGAGTTTTTTACTATACACAATATGTATCACAATATTTCACTTTTCTGAAATTTGGAATAGATAGAATACAAAGTGTGGTGCCACATATAAAAAATAAATAAATAAATAAATATAATAATAATAATAATAATAATAATAAACTTACAACCAATTTTTTTTTCAATATTTTACAAACTGCCCTGCACAAAATACAATTAAACAGGCCGAATTATGCTCACTTTGTATAGCAACATGCAGTTAGTGAGTGTTTCTTAAGTATTGACGATATCCACAATATGTTTATAGATAAGTATTAGGGCAACCAGTATTGGGCAACCACTATAGAATATCAATATTTTAAAACATTAAAATAAGTGTTAATATTATGCAAGTTATCGTGCTTTTGCTGTCATGTGCCAAACATTTTAAAAATATTATAACTTAGCCTTTCTTTAACCATTCCTCACACTAATCTATGGCTGGTTCAGATATGTATACTGATTAAACTGAATGTCACCAAATTAATTAACTAAATATACAGTCTGAACACCAGTTCAACATACTCAAAATTTAACATTACATTTTTATAGACGTCTGTTGATATGAGGTACATGAAAATAAACAGATTTATGTATGATTTTCTATGTACTCCAGTACAAGTCATACTCTTGAGTACAGAGTAAAATGAATTAACTTAGTGACAGTTTTGCAACTCATTTGGTACGTCCTAAAAAAATTGGATTGTGAAAAGAGATTGTGAAGATATCCCTAGCAAAGATATAGCTTACGATTATAATGGAATTCTGCAGACAATGATCATTTATCTGAATGTACATTATTTTAAAACACACATACACACTGTGTGAAGAGAAAAGAATAAATATCAGCCTCAAACAAAGAACAAAGAACGAGTTACATTTCGGCACTCCAGCTATATTTGTAGCTTGAAGCTACGATGTTGGGAGATAATGTAAAATTCCATCTGTACAAATGTAAATAATTCATCGACACGTACCTTCAGTTAAGCTTTTGCTGTTGAAGGAAGACTTCTTGCGATATCTACAAACACAGGCAGACAAAAATAAACATTAGACTTTATATGATTCATTAGACTTAGGATATGAATTTGGGTTTCCTACTACAACTGTTAAAAATTAAACATAAATAATTAATGTGCAAGCAGCACCTTCAATGAATAATGAAGTTATATTTCTCGGATATATTCCTGAGGAGATTAGATAATACAGTTACATTAAACAAATATATATTGGTATATTTAGATCACTATATTGAGGATAACCAAATGAAAATAGGTGACAAAACAGGAGTTATAATAGGCAAGACCTGATCAACCTCCAAACGTTTTTAGCTTTTAGTGACAGAAGAAAACTCTGGCTTCAGGTCTGAACAATCCACATCCTCCTAGTGTGAGAAGACTCAACGTTATGGCCACTAAGCTGTTACTGTAAAAAGGAAGAAAACTAACAAATAAAATAAGAAATTTGGCAAATCAATGAAGCAGTTGGTTCTTTGAACAACAAACTGACCACCTCAGAGTCCCGACCGCAACAGCATTACATGGATTGTTTGAATCAGGAGAAGCAGAAAATGCAACCAACTTCTAAAACTGAACTTTGGAGGTGTAAAAAAAAAATCCCTTAGAAAAGTCTCATTAACAGAATGAAACCTGTAATAAAGGTGAAGGGTCGACATGCTAAATAATGAAGATATAAGTATTATATTCAACTTTTAAGGCTTCTGTAATTTTTCTAGTATAAATATATGGAATGTTTTCTGATGTTGATTAAAGAATGTGTATTTAATAGCCATTTTGACCAGAGATTTACTAAAACATTTTTCAAATGCTACTTTATTCTAAACCAGTTACTGGGGGGGTCAGTCAGGAGGAGATTTAGATACAATACAATATACATTACAATTTAAGACAATTCAAGATAATTTAAGAACATCTTGGGCTGGTTTCACAGACATGCATTAAGCCTAGCCCATTTAGTCTCAAACTAAACTTTAGGGCCAACAGTCTATTTCTATTGGATCCTGTCTAGGATTAGGGCTAAAGTGATGTGTGGTCATCACCCTCGATCTAACTAGAGCAGGAATCTCCAATCTTATCCCCAAACGCCGGTGAGGCTGTACGTTTCCTTTTAAACAAATAGAAACCCACACAATATATTATTTGCAGACTGAGAGTAACTTATTACACAAGCAGGTGAGCTTCAGCTTGATTTGAATGAAAACTTGCAGCCACACCTTCCTTTTGCAGATAAGATATAAACAAAAGGATAAGCTATCACCTGATTTAGCAGAATACTGAGATTACTCAATAGAGAGATCGTTAGTGAAATCTGCTTTAAAGTTAAAAACACACTTAAATGATGCGTATCTTTTTTAAATTACTGTTTAATGCTGAGGCACTATGTCATTTTTCTTTTTGTCTTAAAGATGAAAGTTATAGTTTAGGTGTTTATATTGTTTGTTTGAAGAACACCACAGAGACAATCAATCTAAGACTGTACTAACAGTCCAGACCTGTTCCCATTTTGCTACCAAGAAATATATGTATGGTCAGGTCTGGACAGTGAGGACAATGAAACATGGAGGTAAGTGTGTGCTTGTATATGACATATTGATAAATATTATTGATATATGTAAATAAATATATTAAACCTTTCTTGTACCTGCTGTATAGTCAAGACTGCAGTGGAAGGAGATTATCTTTTCTCTACTGTCACAGTACATGGAGCTATTTAAATACAGATGCACTTATACAGCCCTACATGCCCACCGTATAAAATAATAGGCTTCTAGACTCTAGAGCAGTGTTTTTTCTAACCCTGGTCTTTGAGGCCGCCTGCCCTGCACATTTTGTGCTTCTCCCACTTTAACACACCCACTTTAACCCAATAACTGTTAATGAGCTGATAAAATGAAGAAATAGCAAATTAATGAAGCACATTTAGCAGAATGTCATAACTGCTTATCTCTTGTATGAGTTTGCCACTTCAGGTTTATTAACTACAGGTATACAACTTTCACAATGGCAGATATACACATTCATAGATAAGCATACATCTGAATTTGAATTTAAATAAATAATGCACATTCACATGGGAAATGCAACTGTAAACGAAAAAAATAGGTATTAATTTAATTTAATTATTTTAAAAGCTGAAGCTCCTACTAATGCCTGATTAGACAACTCAAAACAGCCTTTTTGTGATTAGGCAACAGAATACACTATTGCGCAGACCACTGATGGGGCTGGAGATTTTGACCAATCATTATCACATCCCTCTCAAAAATTCAATCAGAGGTCTCTGCACAACAGCCGTCAGATTAGTATTGACAAAACAGCCAAACAGTTCAAAAATGCCCACTTCTGCTCTGCAGAGACTTCCTTCTCCAAAAATCTACTAGTGTTGAGTGTGGTGAGCGAGAGCATAAAGAACCTTGCTCTTGTCTCTCTCACTGCTCAACACACTGAAGTGCTTGGGAGCGTGGCGGCCTTCCTATGCATGTGCTTCACAGCTCTGCAGCTACTCTTCTTCACTCTTGTTTTACTCGTCTTCACGTTCCATATTTAGAAGACTACTCAAGCACTATCAATGTATATCTGGCCCTTTATGTTAAAAAAAATAAAACTAGGATCTGATTATATCTTTCACCCTGGAACCATTTACCAAAAATTTAGCACTGGTACTAATGATTTGGGTACAGCATACAAATGAGGTCATATGTGCTAATCCATGCTAGATGTCCTTAATCATTTGTCATCTTAGTGCTTTTAGCTGTACTGTTTCTTTAAGAGGGTTCTAATGCACGAATAACTCAAATTCAGTTTAGAGTTTTATTACATTTTGAAATATTAAAATGCTGATGTGGCAGGTCTGGGAAACAGGTCTGAAGGCCAAATAACATCTCTCTCAAACTCACAGCTGCATATATATATATGTAAATTTATTAACATTGCCTCAAAGCAAATTAGTCCAAACTGAAGTTGAACAGTGCTTTCAAATCTATAGCAGGCAATTCACTTGGATGCATCTGAGCAAATTCAGAGTGACAGTTGCTTAAGGCAGTTGTTGAACCAGCAAAATGATTCACTCAGATATCGAGCCATATTTAAGAATACAAAACAAGCCCAGAAATCAGAGTCACAAAAACGTCTTAGGAAATAAAATCTTTTAAAATATTTCTCTTTAAGACAAAAGTCTAAGTTGTTATTCTTGTAAAAGACTAAAAGATAACTTTGTTCTCAAATATTTTATTACAAGGGAATGTAATTGTTTTATTTGTTCAAATTCTCTGCACATTTAAAAGGTCAAAATGTAAACACTGTCACTCCACTCAGAACTGGTGGTGAAAGGAACCAGCCTTCGAAATTTAATGCCTCTAACAGTTCCATTAGAATTGTATAAGACAAAAATAAAAGGTAATCCATTCAATCTTGGAAGTTTGTATGTAGGCCCTTTTTAAATTCCATACCTAAAAGCTTAAACTAAACACAATTAACTATTACTGTATTGACACACAGCTGTTACTTCAAACCAACATTGTGTAGGTAATTGTGTATGTAACATGTAAGTAAAGAGCACACATCACAGAAACCAGAATTTTCCACATGGGCTCTTGATCATTTACTGTTCAGTCTATACGTCTATATGATTTATATAGTCTTAAACCTAAAAAATGGGTTTACCTAAAAAGGTTTGGGAGCTATAGGAATCTGTCTTGCCTTACAAAGCCTTTTCATCATGAACGGGTTAAAAAAATACATTTTATACCATGTAAATTGTATCTCTATCTATAAATCCCTGTCTCAGGCATTAGGCAATGTATCTGCAAACCGTTTCCATAATAATTTTCTGAGAGGAAGCTTTAGAGGCATTAGACCCCTCAGTCGTCGTTTTCTTTCACCACCACTGTGCACAACCCTGTCTCGGTAAGAACCAAGCACTGACTTTGTTTTCTTTTATCTTAAACTTGTTTTTTTGCTAAAATGTTATGGGTGGAGAGGAAATTTAAATACAAGAAACTCTTCCAAATCCCTGATACCACACAAACCCACGTCATTCTTTTAGTTCCATGCTACTGGGAGGGATTTGTCGTCACTGCTGGTGTAACAAAACTGGTTTACAGTAATGCATACGTGGCAGAGGTTAATGGCGCAGATGATGAATACAAAGTTGAGGTGCAGCTGTATGTAGGAGGGAGGGGCTTTAGTGCACGTGAGTGTGTGTCAGACAAACAGCATTCTTAGTGTGTGTGTGTGTGTGTGAAAGAGAGAGAGAGAGAGAGAGAGAGAGAGAGAGAGAGAGATGCTCATTCAGCACAATTTCACACACACGCTTCAGCATTCATTGTGTCGGGTGGTTCTGAAATTCCTCCAGCCCCTACGATGTGACGAAACCCTGGTGATACCCTAAGAACTGCGGCACTGAGGGATTACGTCATAACCTCAAACATGGCACACTGCTGAGGACACTGAAAGCAGCTGGAGCTGTTCGAACTAAAACAAGACTCTTCTGGCCTCTTCCTAGCACTGCATCACGAAGAGGCAGAGCTCATCTCGGCTCCTGACTATATCTGAACTCATTCTGTAATTATGTACGGCTCTATCTTAGTCTATACTCATACTTCAGGATGAGGCACATGCGTGCATGTTCACTAAAAAAAAATTCTTACAAAAAAACCTTCTGATTAATTTTCACTTGCTTCTTGTTTACTGTACTAAAATAAACAGTTTAGTTGAGCTAATATAATGACACTTATCATATTATTAAATACAACTACATGTTCTTATTTAAAGTTTTATATGTTACCCAGGTAGATTGAACATAGTTTTGGGCTTCTTGCTTAAGGGCTATTATGGATTTGGGTATCTCTGGCCATAGCAGGGTAAGGAAGCCTAGTCTGTGCAGGAGGGCAGCTGTGTTTCCAACTATACCAATCCCTGAAAAGATGGCTGTCCAAAATATAATCTTTTAAATTAATACAGCCTTTTTTCCAAGTGTTGGGTATAATTTAATTTGGGCTTAATTAAACATAACATAAAAACAAAAAAAACATAAATACAAAATGTGCCATGACTTTAAAATAAGCAGTAATTGTACAGTAAAATGTCCAGAAGTGTGTTCTCTGTATGTATAACTTTTTTTTTACTTAAGAAAAAACATGTCATTTGACCACAAGTGTCTAAACCTGCATAACCAACTGTATAAATTGCATTCCAATCTCTAAGTACAGCGATTCACGTAATTTTTTATATTTGTACCGAATATCTTTTCACACTTTTTACACTGGAATTTCATATGGGTGTTAAAACTAACCTGTATTTAATTTAATATTATCCATTCTAATAACACATAATCACTAAAGAACATATAGCTGACTTAAAACATTTTCAGATAAGAATCTTAATCTTAAGTATATTTAAAAAAGGGTGATAAAAACAGTTATTTAAACTTTTGTTTATTTATATTTTTCCATTGGGACTGACTGTCCTGCACTGTGAACCAACCTTTACAGAATTATCATTACAAAGCTGCAGTAAACGCATACACCTGTCTACAGGTGGCAATCAACAGCTTTGCTCATTTCGTTATGTGCCCATGCAGATCCACCTATCAGAGATCAGCTTTCCCTTCACCTGTTTCACATGTCCCCATCAGTCAGCCGTCATACACCCGGACTCTCACACTCACTCCTTGTGAGTTATTGCTCTCTTACAGACTTTATTAATCAGCATATTCTTTTATCTGTGTTTCTAGTTTTGGATTTATGACTGTTATGCCTAACTCTGCTTCTGCATCTTAGCCAACTGCCAATTTTAGAACAGTACTGTAATAATTATAATAAGAATTAATTATGTGCTCATTTTTGGCTAAAATAAAGGCTATTTTCAAAAAAAAAATTAAAAAAGAAAAAAAAAAGTTTATTCCAATATGGTGTAAATAGCCTAACTGGTCACATAATTAATTAATAACTATTGAATTAATTCAGACGTGTACTTAAATTATCACATCAAATAAAATCAAAGTGTTTTGAAATTTAAGCTTAATTATTTCCTAAAGAGTTTATGGTTTAAGTGAACTGTTCTCAGCTCAGAGACTTACATTTCTAGTACACATCATATAATCAAGCATAGAATTCACTGAAACCTTAAAGATATAAAGAAAGCACCATTACCGCTGACACACAGTCTGGGCATCTTTCATGGTGTTTCCTGCTGCCAAGATGTCCTCAGGGTTAAAGGTCATCATAGCCTGCATTTCCAGAATGGTGGCATACGTAAGCGCGTGATACATGCTGTCTTTAGTCCTGTCAGAAAACACAAAAGAAGAAAAATGTATTCTAAGCTTCTATTCATAGCGCAGTCAGTGATTGGAATATGACTCAGCATGATGCTTAGAAAGAAAATGTACTTCTTACCCAGAAAGAACAAAGCAAAGCACACACAAAGGATAAAGACTTTGTAAGACTGACCGCGATATCACTACCAGAATTAGGTAATAAGTGCAACTCAGTTACACATGATTAAGGATGGTTATCACCAGTTTTAGCAGAAATGCTTCATCAGACTTGAGAGGGTCAGATATTCTGTCACAAATCCAGCCTAGGAAAAGCAGGGAATTGCTGGTAGCACCGCAAAACAAAGGTGAAGTGCAGTAAGTCTTGTTATAATATCTGTAATCCACATTAAACGTCACATGACACCAGTCAGGGTTTAATATTCTAGTGTGAGAGAACTGAATCAGGTACATCCAAGAAATAGTGCACAAGATGGAGAGGGTTATTGTGAGTAATGAAACACAACCGTCATTCTGTCACAGGCAAGCCAAAGGGAATTGCAGCAGACCATCACAGCTGTGATGTAATTGGCAATGACGACAGAGTTTGAGTGTTTTATTAAAATAACAGTTACGCAAAATAAAGAAAACAAGTACAACGAAGCCGCACCAAGCTGTTTATTAAATGTGCTTTAATACTGAATTAATTCTGCCATAATGACTACTAGCCTTCCATTTCACCTGGAATATCAGGTTCAGCTCAGATTTTAGGTACTTGTCAGATTAATCTGCAAGTTGTTTAATTCTAGTGCATGTATAAAGTATTTTCTGTCTCTGAATTACTGAATAAAAAACTTGATTAAAGGCAACAGGTCTGGTACGTGATGAAGTCCTGCAGCTGTTCTTCAGACCAAACAATCTGCAGGTCAAGTATGATCGAAGAGACGAAAGCTAATATATCTCTTTTCGGTTTTGTTTATATGAAAGTTGTTTTGGTATCTCTATCAGTACTGAAAAATGGTTTTTCTACACAGTAAGCTTTAAAAGGAAAATTGTCAATATTTGGGTGCTCTGTATATCAGACTAGCTAAAGATTTCTCAGCAGTTTCAAGAACGCGGGGGAGCATGGGCTATTCCACGTCATCAATAAGCCACACATTGGGTTCAGCCGTTTAAGAACCAGGCCAGTGTGAATTAAAGAGAATGTGACACTGCAGGCCCAAAATACTCAGCAGCAGGATTACTGGTTAAACCAGTTTAACCCGGTTTGGCCTGCCGTAACAGAACAGGAATAATGCTGGCGAGGCAGACAAACAATGGAATGCTGAAAGTCTGCATGGCTCACATTTCAACCCTATTCAATCTGAAAAACCCTTAGAAGCACTGTTACAGCTTAATCTTGTCTGTGGACAATATTATCAGGCGAAAGTGTTAAAGGTAAACTCCAGTGGTTTGTTTTTTGGCTGATAAGCCTTCTTCCTTCTTAGCTATCTTTGATTAGCAACCCAGCTAATAATGGTTATACTGTCAAAATGGTATCCTTATACCGTGCGACTGTCCAAACGTCTACAACTACATATCCAACCATGTGTTAAGCAAATCCACAGAAGAGTGGAAATATAAGCAAAACCTATAAAGCACTCATAATGCTAGCATACATGCTAAAAACATTACAATTAGCCGCATAGCTAACAATTACATCAACATTATTTAGCGTTGGCCTTTAAGTACATTAGAGGCAACAAGATAGAAGTGCAATTAATTTCTGTTTGTGGTATAAATCTAACAGATGTGGAAAATTATTCACATACAATTTTAATCAACTCAAATATTTGTGATTAGGTAAATGTGGAATAACTGTGTTAGACCTAACCATCTATAACCATCTATATCTAATAGTCAACATTCCATATGTGAGATTTAACTGAAGCTAAAAGTTCTGGGACTGTATTAGTCCAACAAATAGCACTTAAATGCATATCAGCCTTTGAGTTGGAGTGTTTGTGCTGAGGCGTGGAGTGGACCTAATAACCATTTTCAGATCAATCAAATCATATCTCCTACAGAGAAACAGCAGTGTCTACAACAGAGAGCTAAAAGGTGGACTGATTTGTTTACATCTTGCACCATAACGTTTAAATAACGATCAGATAATTTCACTTGACTACATGAAAAGCCAGGTGTAAAAACAGGACACAGTGTAATCGGATCATGATCAGGTTACACTCAGATCACAGAAACAGAAACAACATTCAAAGGTGGTCAGAGATGGATCTTGACCACATACAACACAAGTGTAGAAGGAATGCATTTTCTATAACTACACAGTTACCTAAGCAGAAATGTATCTGCCAAGTACTGAGTAGCAGGGGAGAGGATAAATAAGGATAAACTAAATGGAAGATACGTGTGGCCGGAGTTATCCACAAACTTCTTGGGTCAAGATTTGTATTGTAACAAGGAGGAAAAGTAAACTAGAAAGAAGTTAAAATGATGTATGTGTTGTTGTGCTTGTTATGTGGGGAAACTGGAACTGGACTTCATCTGGTCACACTGGGGATGCATTATTTAAAAAAAATATATAAATGGAATCCAGCCAAAGTACATCCAGGTACAGTTCAAGCATGAAACACAAGTTAATGTGTGGTGTACACTAGGGTTGGGTAAAGTATTCTTTGAGTTAAAATGGGAAGAGTGTCTCCTCCCAGTGAGAGCAAAGTTTCTGTCAGTGGAGCTATAGTAGTGGAGGCTTGCTGTACACACAAGAGCCCAGGGTATGCATACATGAACATACATACATACATACCACTAAGATTCATAACATTATATCCATATGCCATTGTAAATCACTCCAGATAAAAGATATGAATTTTGCTTGCTTTATAAATAAAAGCATCTGATAAATCTGTAATGTAAGGTGAAGCAAGTAATCAATCAAAGTTAAAAAAGTGTCTCACTTTTTAAGTAATAAAAGTAATAAATCACAATATATCAGAATTGCGTAATTATACATGACTGACTGCAACATGTAGATTCCTTTGTCCATGTCACAATCCTCGGCCCATTTGGATACATTTAAGTGTGTTAATAATGTCACTATCAGACATAAATTGTGAGTTGTGAAAAGAAGATAGGAGTCAGGAAAATACAGAATCCCTCTCAGCCAATCACAATGTGAGGCTGGAAATTGCTATGATACAATATACCATGTATCAATAGCATAACACCAATCTACTACATATCACAATTCCCTTATATCACAAGTAACATAATAACATTGTATCATGTGGCCTGCAACAGCTCACCACTAATGCACACAAGCAAGCACACTCTTACACAATTACACACACAATCATAAATCCAATGCTGGGTCACGCTACATAAATTTAAGTAATAAACTTTGATCCAAGGGCAAAATCTGCCTAGGGACATTTAATAGCAGTCTGAATACTGCCCGTCTAGACATGTGCAGGAACCATAGACTGCGCAGTAGAGTGTCAGTTTTACATGCTGCAAAAAGGCATTCACAGTTCTTTTCATCTTAAACATTTCAAAACTGTCAGTAAAGCCAAATCGCTTCTAAATCTGCCCAAAGTAAATACCTACGCTGACCTGATTTAATTATTTGGGATAAACCAAGGAAACATTTTCACTTCATGCTACTTGCTGCTTTGAAGCTGTAGCGTCACAATCTTCTCAGCGAGTGCTAATCTAAAAGCGATGGTTTGACCAAAAATAGCCTGAAATGTAGTCCATCAGTCAAAACATGGCATGTGTGTTCTGGAGCTATGGCTTTTCTAAGAGACTCGATTATGTGGATGGTACTGTAAACTCCACAAATGGACAAAACCTAGACTATAAGACAGTTGCTAATAGTGGTTTTTAGCTATGCAATGTAGGGTTGTAAAAAAAAAAAAGGGCCCAAGCTCATCTCTGGTGGTCCCAGATGAGTCCCAGTTTCAGCTTGTTTTGGGAAATATGGCAGCGAGTTCTTGCTGTGAAAAGCAAAAAAGACTATGCAGACTTCTATCAGAAAGAGATGTACAAGCCAACACCTGTTATGGTATGAAGGGCATCAGTGCCCACGTTATGGGGGACTTGCATTTGACATGCAGGCGTGCATTGGACTTTTATAGACACATGTGCTGCTAGTGCTAGTGCAGCAGGCACCAAATTTCAAAAACATTTACATGTTTCCCTTTAAGCTGAGAAGAAATCTGTATATTTGATCTCTGCATGCAGTATATTGGTATATTGACATATAACCAGTATGAATTCTCAGACATTTCTCATGCAAATGTCACACAAAGAACATTACTTTGTCTGTTAACAGAGCTTTATCTTTCTCTTTTCCCCACCCTCTCCTCAACACATGCTGAACTTAATCAGACCCACGCCTCTAACATTCATTCCCTTTTGGCTGGAATGGGGTGCGTCTCGTCCGTAATTGACTAGAACAAATCCATTACGCAATCACATAAGCTGCACCTTTCCTATTTTTGCAAGTTAGAACAGCAAGCCAAACAAACACTGCAGTCTCAGTCTAAATTCAGAATCTGTGTGTTTTTCTCTCTCTTTTCTAACCTTTTAACCGTTTCCTCTGACTATGATTAACTTCTCATGCAAATATAAACCTTTTGGATGATTTACAATGAGTAAAATGTATTAGCACTGTGCGTTGATCGCAACTGTTTTAGCATGGAGAATAACTGCTAGGGGCTCTTCCATGGGCCTCTTATCCTTTACACCAGGGGTCTTTAATTAGAGCTCAGTAAGGTCCGGTTAGATGAAATTTCCTCAGGCCAAGGTCCGGACCATCATCAGTTCTAACTTGTGTTATGATCCAGTGCCATATCCTGTAAACTGAAGTAGCCTAGTATCAGCATCTTATAACATCAGCAACTGAAAGACCAACACATCACACATACCGTTCAGTATATTTCAGTATATTTACTGTTTAAATGCTGAACTGAATAAATTATTTATAAACTTCAAATAAAGGTTTTTAACTCACTTCAAGTAAAAATAAGAGCTACATTAAAAAACAGAGTGCGTCTTCTTGTTAACTCAGATTTACAGATTGACAGGTTGGTTTAACATAGTGGTATTCTCCAAAACTAATTGAGCAAGTTTTGGTCCATTCCTGGTTAAACAGTCAGTTCTTTGCTGTTGACAGTTCTGACTTGCTTTATTCTCCGACTGCAGGTTCTCGCTTTGTACCTCGCCTGTGTGCTCGTTGCACTCCTGAATATGCACAGATCTGATTGGCTGAGGAGCGCCTTTGCACGCGATTGGTCTGTGAGTTTACTGCGCCGTAAGCCCGTATACCGTAAAGACTAGTAAAAGATCCGCCGCTCAAAACAAACAATGTCGAAATTAAATCCTTCTCAATAGTTTATCGCTTTGGGTCCGCATTGGACAACGTCTAGGTCCGGACCCGGACCGCATCTGCCTATTAGTGACCTCTGCTTTAGACAAATGAAACAAGGCGAATAATGCAAAGGAGGCCCACCAGTGATCTTAAGAGCTGTTAAAACTTTGTAGTCTGTGTGATCTACTCTGATTTATAATTCCACTGGGCCATGCTGATCTTTCCTCTGTCCACATGTAGCTCTAGTGTCTCTACAGCTGATGAACCAATGTGACGTCTGGAAACAGTTTTGTCCCAAAAGCTTCTGAAACGTCTCCTTGGGTGTTTCAAATGCCTCTCTTTATTCCAGACTCTATGTTGCAACAAAGGAATATGCACCCAGGTAGTCCAGGCTATAATGAATTCTGCAGTGACGTCTGGGTTTGGCACAGTTTTTCTACCGCAGGAAGAAGGTGTTAAACCACGCTGTGTCACGTATTGGCAGGCGGTTGTTTCCCAGGAAAAACACACTCCAATTCCCTGAATGGGACAACAAATTGCCTTGATCTGCTAGCAGCAGAAGAGTCATAAATATCAGTCTCCAAAAGGTTGCGCATGAGGGTCTCACCATATAACAAACTACATTTCCAGAGAAGATGGGACATTTTATAAATGTAGAATTTGATGCTCAAAAAAAGATTGTACATGAGCAAAAGAGTAAAAAGCTTTTAATCGTATCACATTACCAGATGAGTTGGTAACAGGTAAGAGGATTATAATTGGGAGCATCTACCATAGACTCAAAGAGTAAAGATTGGTTGTGACAATCTTCGTGAATAGTTCAAAAAGAACCCAGCATATTACGGCAAATGACTTCATGACTGGAAACAGGACGATCTGATGAAAGCACTGAAGGCAGCATAACTCCACACACGGTTTGATTTCTCTAGGCGATAGCATCAACTGGAAATCAAGGCTCACAGCCAGCAAACTTGCTCCAACAGGAGTGTTTGGGAAGGAGAAGAAAAAACCTTCAGAAATGATCTTTGCTGGGAATTACCACCTTAATGCACTGCAGTACATGGGGAAATGCTGAAATGCTGGATTGGATATCAGGAAAAAAAATAAATAAATAAAATTAAATTCTGTAATAAACCTATCCAGTAAAAGCACAACTCATGGATGATGTCATGTTGTTAGGTGTGTATTAATCATGTGGGGCTGATAGTCTACATTTAGAGACTCCTCATATGTGAACTGCTTTAATTATAAATGTCTCATTTTAAAGTGAAGTAGTTTTTAAAAGAAACAATAATTGACTGCTCAGGAATGTACAACTGTTGCTTCAGCATACTCTTCCTCTTGTGCGATTTACTGCGTTAGGGTTTTTGGGTCATGTGGGTGGTCAGATCTGATTGGTCAGAAGCAGTGCAGGTCAGCAGCACCTCTTAAGTAGAAGTCTTTAATAGTTTGGGAAGACCCAATGCTGAAGAACCAAGGATTTCCTGTTCTGAGGTCATAATGAGTATAGCCACACTACGTCTTCACCCTACTTAGGGCTGTCAGGTGAGTAAAAATACTTCATTGTGATTAGTCGTATTATTTGTGATTATTAACATTTTTCTTATTATCTCAAATTTGACCTTAAAGAGACAAGAATGGCTGCATGTTCCAACTTCTCTGTGACCGTAGCCTCTGTCTCTTATGTTATCTTCTTTCCTTTTCCATTTTCCATTGTTATGCCTGTAAATTATATTTCATACTCAATGAACTTGGGTGATAAACAAATTATGAACTGCAGTAGCCACAAACTGCTTTGGTTTTATCAGGAGAACCATCACTGGAATATGTCCATTAGCTTTATTCCACTAGCCTGCTCCACACCTCATACAGAACTAAAATTATTATTCAGTTTTTATGTGACACTAACAAATTTGCATACAGACAGGTGAAGAACAAACACACAGTCAAAGCAATGCACAAAAGAAACAGACATATATACAGATTGACTAAAAATGAATAGACAGACAGCTGGATGAACAAATGTATGGATAAAGTAACACGTGAATGAAGAAACAGACAAATGAATAAAGCTGACGTACAGATAAATAAATGAACAGGCAGCTATAGACAGGTGACCTAGCTTTTGGTTATGCTGCGTTAGCTTTAGTTTCTCTGACTCTGAAGCTTGTGAGTGATTAGGAAAAGCTTACAGAAGCACTACCCAACAGCAATATGGTGATATTTATTAGAATTTGGGAAGGTATTCATAAAACACACTTTTTACATGTATATTGTGATCCAGACGTACTTAATTAGAAAGAAAACACAGGTTTGTTGCTTACATTATAAGGGCTACAGTCGCATGCTAGCAGCTAGACAACAATTAAGGACAATGCATTAACCATGCTTTTAAAAATGCGTGAACATTGACTGGATATTTCTGCATTAATTATGCCTAGAAACTTACCTTAACTGAACACCCATATTATACACTGTTGAGTCATATTATTATGACCATCAGCTAATATCCAGAGTAACCACCATGTGCAGCACGGACAGCAGCTAGATGGGCTGGGAGACTCAATACTGTCACAGGTATCTGAAGCCATGCTGACTGCAGTGCATCAAGCCAGCACAGCGATCAAGGTGGTCCCACAAATGCTCAATTGGGTTCAATTACAGGTCCAGGGTAGTACTTGGAAGTCTTGGTCAGCTAGCTCTTCCAATCAATTTCGGACATTTTAAACAACGTGACACTTGATGGGAGATTCCATCCTCCCCAGGGAAGATAATCAGCATGTATGGGTATGCATGATCTGCAAGATTTATACCCTAAATTGGTGGAGACCCCCTTCAACATGGATGAAACTATTCCCCAGACCATAAGGCTGCTGGCATCGAAAGGTCATAATAATGTGACTGTGTAGCATGCAATTATGAAAAGGCCCTCTTAAACACAACACATGACACACACTCATGCTCACCTGCTCCTGAGTCTGGACAAAGCTTCCTCAAAGTCATTTCGCAGGAACAAATCCAGCGCTGCCATGCAGTCCTCCAAAGCCACCGACAGGTCAGATTTTTCTGACCTGTAAAACACAGAACACATACAAATTAAAGAGACAGGTACAAGAGGAAATACCGAATGAAATCAATCAGTGTAAATGAAATTAACAGAACTGAAAACATCTCATAAGCAGAAAAAATACTGAGCTGCATTGCAAAGCATATCGTCGCTGTCCTCTTTTTACTTTCCATGTAAATTAATGGAATAGTATTTTTTAAAAGCAGTATTTTCATCATGAAATTCTGACATAATATAAAGGACAACTGTAGAATACAAACTATGCAGAAAACTAAAAATTCCACTCAGACCATCTACTGCAGCGGAAGCACACTGGAGACTTTAAAATCCAAGTCTGTGCAACTGTGAATGTGGTGTGCCGCAGAGTATCCCTTCTGCTCCTCATTTAATTATGAGGACAAGGAGACTGAAACAACCTTCAGCTTCACCAGAGCAGAGGTGTGCTGCCGAGCTGGGTCTAGAAATGTTCAAAGGTGTGTGTATAAGTAGGACAGTGCCTATGCGTTGTGTGGAGAGAACAGTATTGAGCAGCAGCTTTGTGGAGTGTGTAGACTGTGCAGCACATTCATGTATGAAGTACCTTCTGCCAAAGAACAGGTAGGATACTGAGGACTGTCTACTAGGTGGAGCCTGTTTGCTTTAGTAGAAACCATATGATCTTGTTGTGTCGGTAGGACAATATAAGCCTATATGGCTAGGGTAAAGGAGATGATGGTCAGAATAGTAAAATAATACAGAATACAATAGAGTGCCTATGGTTATATTATAGCGTTCACCAGTACATGCTGTTATTATCAAATATCATCATCAAAGATTCATTTGGAGTGAAATATGAGGCTGAGAATATATTGCACATAAGAGCAACATACTACATTAGTCCTGTGGTGTCTTACTGCAGAACTAACTCAGACCAATAGACGTATTTCTGTACAATTATATAGTTAAATGCTCAAAATATACTTTTTAATACTAAAACTTCAAATGGAGAAGATATATCAAATTAGTTTCAATTCCACACAAACTGAGTGTGTAAGCACCTTCCACACAAACAACAAAAACACTGGTGTTTTGTTACTGACTACATAAACTAAACCTTTGTAAATGTTAGCTTTGAACTAACTTTCACTTTTAGCCAATTACTTCACTCACTGGCCTTCTTTGGTTCTGTGTTGTATGTTAAGTAAAATAAGTCTTCTGTTTTCCCCAAGACACTGTGATAACCTGCTTGCACATGTCTATACGTGTCATACTGGAATGTTTACTGGTTTATTAGTGTTTGTAAAACTTTTCTTTGATTCCAAATGCTTTACTGTCCTGCCTATTCCTTGTTGATGCTACAGTAGCATTGCAGTTCCTGCACAGGCACTAGCAGAAATGAGTCCTATCAAGTATAAATCCTTTGTAGACTTGCAGCTGACTGTCAGTGTTTCACAAAATGAAGCATATAAAATGGAAAGCCTGTTGGTATAGGAAAGCACACAGCTGTGTAATGCAGAGAAACTAAAGCAAAGAAACTAAAAATTCCTTCTAAATCTCCAACTCACTTTGCACGCTTAGCTGAAATTGATAATGGGAGTCACCACAGGTTTGCCTCTAATGGGCTGTAATGTGCCACATAATCCAATAACAGCCAACAAGCATGCATACAGTACACTCTCTACAGAACAGCCTTGGAATAATAACACCCTATGACTCTTCACTATGGACAGAGGGATGGTGAATTGAATGGCATGTACGAGGACAATAGAAGTGGACAAATGGAAGCAATAGTGGTGACTAAATAACCATCTCTTTCCATTCCAGCTGAAAGACAATCCAGTCTTTGTGCTCTACTCTGCTCTCAATATCACAACACTTTCAACAGCTCAGGCAGACCTATGAGAAGAGAGCTCAATTTGGCTCTTAATTTCTCCACATGCTTAATGGCTGGTGGCTGACTTGCAGACTGATGACTTCCGCCACTGCCTGGATGCTGCTAAAGGCTCAATGGAGGAAGACTGAGCCAATAAAGCTTGTAACTATAGAGCGGCAACATACAACTGAAGATAAAATGAGCACAAAAGGAAACAGTTAACTGATAATATTTTTCAAACAGTTAAACATCAATATAAACATTCATTACATCGGACATTGTTTTATGGTAGTTTTACAAAACGCTTGTTACCTAAAATAGATTAATTTAAAGTACACTCATAGTGAAGAGGTGCATACGCCACACTGAACAAAAAGAAAACGTATTTTAATATTTTTCAGATTCCTCACTGTTTTCCCATCATCATCACCATATATAAAGACTCTAAATGCGTAGTTGTAGGTTTACTGGATATTTTAGATACAAAATAATATGGCTATACTGGCACTGTGGACATTGCAACTTTTGGATTATATCATCACCACTATAAAGAAATTTCAATCCATTTTCTCTCCTCTACAAACCACTTCATGTCAAACCACTTTGAATTACCCACTCACTAAGTGAAATAAGCAATGAATAAATTTAAAAATGTATACTTTGTATAGTTATAGTTATAGTTTATATAGTTCTTGCATATAATATTGTCATTATAATACTGTAAATATTATCTAATAATGTAACCTATTTGTAGATCGTTATTATCTTATTATTAAATAATACTTAAGTGTTGTAACATAGGAAAATAATTTCAGTCCCAGGAAACACAAAGTCAAATATAACAAATATCTGATAATGGTATTAAACATGACTATGTAAACGTCTGTGTTATATGAAACAGCAAGCAATACTTGCATGAAAATGAACACAGAAATATAATTAAACTTAAAAATCTCTTATTAGACCTATCTGATAACTGTCTGAGCGTAGCTAATGAGCAGCTTTATTGACAGTTCTCTGTCACTCCTACCTGATCAGCAGCTCATACAAAACTAAAATCTCTGGAGCTTTAATTTGACGGTAAACTGCACAATAAAAGTCAGGAACAGATGTACAGACGGACGGATGAATAAACGAACTATGTGTAAATGAAGGAACGGCCCAATAACCAATGTTGGTACACGGATGAATGAATAAATGGGTAACAGGCAGCTACAGACCAGTGGTTTAGTTTGCTAACTTTAGCTCATCAAGTTTCTCTGACCTTGAAACTGTTTTGTGTGGGCGGGGCCAGATACAGCAGCCTTATGATAAAGGGAATACTAATGAAAGCATTGCCCAAAGTTAGTACCAAGTTTACGTATGGAGGAGAGAAGTATGGTGGATATATGGTAACAAAATATCAATATACTTGAGTATCGCAATATTAGGTTTTGTGATACTGTATCGATTCTCTAAAGCACTGCTAGATAAGTCATTAGAATAATGCCTAGTAAACTAGTAGCATTAGCAAACATATGCATATGATGGTGTGTTTTTAATCTATGACAATTTCCCAGAAATTAGATTAGATTAGAAATATTGCAGTATATCACTTTGCATACAGTATCGCAATATATATCACTCATGTATTGGTCATTGGAACATTATTCAAAGGGTATTCTAATGACATGTTTACTTTTGGCCTGCAAAAACAAGAGAAAACCTAAGTAGAAAGAAAACACATACATAGATTTCCTGGGTTTTATAATAAAAAATAATTATAAAAGTAAAAAAGTAAAGATGCTTACAAATATGTTTTTGTCATAATAGTCTTATCACCATTTACGCATCATTTATGGTGCATGCTTTCATTTGCCAGGATGTTTTTGTTTTGCAGAGTATGACTGCTCATCACTTTGATTGAATAAACAAATGCGACTCACAAGGATGTACTCAGCAGCCAAAAAAACATGGGCTAGTTAAAATTGCAATCATGCCTTTACCAGACTTTGCCCCAGTCTGCAATACATTAGAGGGCTTCCTGAATGAAAGAGAAGAAAAGCTACGTCTCTTTGAGTGATATGACAGGGTCATATGATTGAATGAGCATCATGCTATACTGAAAACACAGGAAAGAAGAAAATGCTGAAGAGAGAGTGAAGGACAGAGCATGCACACGTTTAAGTTTTGCTCAGCCATGCTGTGTAGCTGGTCGCCAGTGAAAAGGATTAATGAAAGTCAGCAGCTTTGAAATGCTGATCTCTCAGAGGAGCCACTAAAGATCATTACTGGAACAAACCACCGAGGCAAACAAGCTGACAGACATACAGACATGGACTTACACATGCACACAGTGTACATCAATTACAAAAGCTGTGCTCTGCACTCTGCACTTCAACAAAGGTTTCGAGGCCATACATTAACCCGCTTACATCTAGAGTGACACGGCAATAACAGGAGCTTCAAAACATCAAGTATATCAAATGGACATGCATGGATAACCTCTATGATATTTTCTGTTTACACAGCAGCAAGATACTATATTCATAGAGATTATAACATTTCACTGTTATTAGTTCCTCTCCCCTCTAAATGAAAATACCAGCAGGGGTACAAACAATAAGGAGCGGGCTTATGCTGTCTAAGCAAATGTGCATTTAAAACAGTCACCAAGCTTCTTAATGTTCCAAGAAAGACTTTGGGAGCTATATGTACAACAAAATATCTTCCACCATCTGAGCTGCAAGAGATGCAAGTGGTCTGCAGTAGGACTGCCTCAGCTAAGCAAAGTTGTCTAGCCAGGCTATAACATTTCAACAGATCAGCAAGAGATGCTGATACTCTTACCAGAATGGGTTCTATATACTACTGAAATGGGTTTATTGATTCATAATCATAGTGGACAGCTGTTCAGTGCTATGCAGAAAAGTTCTTCTTGGTTTTTCAATAAAATCTTTTATGCTAGTGATAAGTGTATTCTCACAAGTAAGAAGAACATATATCATTGGAACAGATACCAGAAGTATTCCAACAGTAGCAGAAATCTCTTATTTTGATAAATAATTCCAGTTTAGTTCCAGATTTTTTGTGGACGTGCCAGATATTGCCCAAAATGATAAGTCCTTCCACAGCAATCCTCATTTAGCTTAATGAAGTACTGAGTAGTCAAAGCAGGTATTAGATGATAACTGCAGAGAATACTGGCTTTCCACAAGAAAAAGCTTGGAAATCGTTAAATAAGTACACTGATATATCTTCATCTCACTTAACAAGAGAGAACAAAAACTTCCTTTACTTATAATATAAATCAATGGAACCAGATTTTTTCTCTGGTTATTTTGGAGAGTTTCTAATGGTCCGTTCATCATACAATTTCATACAATCTGAACAATTGTGCTTAAATAATGTAGAAAAAATAAATAAATGGATATACATTCCTGTCTTCCTGTCTAGAAAAATAGCTTTTTAAATATAATAATGTCCCCAAGTGCCAAAAACTTTATAGTACTGTATATACATATATTAGAGGTGTAAGAAAATATCAAAAATATTGAATATCGGGATATTATGTATCGTAATACTGTATCAATTCTCAAAAACACAGTATCGATAGGCAGATTTCTCGCAGACAGTGAATTATTGTGTGTTGTGTTTATACCTCCACTACATGGCAGTGTTGTAATCCATTTTCAGCTCCACTCCAACATTAACAAGCAGCACAAGGGTGCAATGCTTTTGTAAGCATTAATAAACCTGTTCATATAGTGGTGTGTTTTAATAGTAAGATTTGAAAAACCACAATATATCACGTTGCTTGCAGTATTGCAATATATCGCGATAAATTGAATCGTGACCGCTGTATCACGATACGTATTGTATCGCCAGGTTTTTTCTAATACACAGCCCTAACATTTATATACTGTATTGCATCAATAAAAATAGATTAACTACAAGCTGAAACGATGTTAATTAAGTTTCTAATAGGGGTTTAATGATACAGCCAGCCCGTGATTCGTTTCACAGAAGCAAGTTTACAATTCCACATTTTCACGATTTTGTAAACGAAAGCCGGATCAAGAAATACGGTGACTACGATCATATGATTAAGCAACTTACCAACAACTCTGAAGGTAGTAAGTAGGAGAAGTGCTCGAGTGAGGTGCTGATTGATGCTAATTGTTTGTAAACTTGTTTAAACAATACAACTGCATTCAATGGCAAAATTAATAGGACGCCTGTTCTAGATGAAGCATAGTAAAAGTTTTGCAGTGCGATATCACAATGCATCAATGTTCCAATGCATCAAAAACGAACTCTAAGCCTAACCTATTTACCTTAGTAAAAGAAATGAGATTGTCCTTTCAGTGCTAAACAATGACACGACTAGCTTTTGTAAGAAAAAAAAGAAGTTAGAACTGTGATACTGGTCCTCGGATTGTAGGTCAGACCTGTTTCTTTCTGGTTTTGAGGACATTTTGTTCTAAAAATGTACAAAAACAAGCACACACATACACACACCAACATGCGCACATGCACACACAGCCTTACCCATTTGCCAGAGTGTCTGCCTCTCTTGACATTTTCATCTGGTACAGCAAATGAGGCGGAGATGAGTAAAAACAAGAAGGCTGAAAGTGAGGCTGAGCAAGGAGGGAGAGAAAGAGGGAAGACGCAGAATAATTCACAGTGTGAGCTCAGGCCCCGCTCAGCAGCAGACTTCCTTTGCCTTCAGGCACACACACACACACACACACACAGCCACAGGAGAGGAGAGTGAAGGAAGAACGCAGAGCTTAATAAGATCGGGATGACTATCACACATAGTGCACGAAAACATTCATTCTCCTCTCAAGCCCCTCCCCTTCTCAGCATCACACTCATCCCACACACTGCAGTCTGCCCTCTAAATGGTCAGTGCGGCACTGGGGGCGGGACCTATTTGTGGGATTCCAGCCAAATAGCAAACAAAGCTAAAGCAATAGACATATACCGAAGTCAAGTGACAATCTGACCACTGCGTCAGCATTACAGAGACCAGCTCCTTATTACAATGATATGACTGTGAACGAGGCCTGGCTGCACAAAGTCACAAGACTCAAGAAGAAAATGCCTAAACTTTAGGCTGCAGAACGAGTGAGGCAATGACGTAGCCTGAAGACAGCCGGGGAGGGAGGGAAAGAGAGAGGCAGAGAGAGAGAGAGAGAGAAAGAGAGAGGGAGAGAGAGAAAGGGGGGGTTTACTGCAGTGATGTGTTCCTATAGAACAGAGGTCTAGCAGTAGCAGCATGACAAGTACAACAGCAGCCTCCATCCTGTCTGTACAACATCTGCCCAATACAAATAATTTTTAAAAAACTCAGCACAGTTTTATTATAATATTATCATATTCAGTCAAATGCAAAAGTTTGAACACCCTTATTTTCATACAGTATTGTATTCTTTTTTCCATTCATATTCTTTTTTAGTTACTCAAAAAATACTAAATGTAATATATTAAATAACTCATAACTCAGCTCAGGTCCTGGACTGCCCTACTTTTTTAATGTTTTCCCTGCTCCCAACACACTTGATTCAACTAATCTGCTCATTAACAGCCCATTATTAACTTGAAGCAGGGAAAGCACAAAAAACAGTGGAGCAGTGGGCCTTCAGGACCAGGGACCTACAAACCTTCTACATCCTTTCTACAGGGCTCCTAAGTACTGTTAAGCAACTGTCGAAGAGTTGGCCCTACCAGCAGGAAACTTTTAGTTCAATCTCTGTCTCCATACAGACATTTGTGGCCACAGCTATAACTACCCACCTATCAATCAGCATAGTGTTAGATATTTAAGGGATTCAGAAGTTTATCTGATGCTGCCGTAGTCAATCTGTTAGCTGATTCAGAACTGGCAGTTTAGCACTCTCCTCCGAGCGCGTTCAGCAATCCAAAGACAATGAATCAGTTTAAAAAGACGCAAAATGACACGCATAACGTCCACAAGTAAATGATTGGCCTACATTTCTTTGAACAAAATTATTTACATTTGCTGGATCATGTGAAGGCCTTGATGCATCCAAACCCTCACAGGGACTCTTTGAATCATGTGAAGTTATTTAGAGTGTTCACAGCGTTCAATGAACATTGATTACACCCTTATTTTCATTATTACGGCTTTCGGCAATAACACTGCTGACAGCAAATGTGCAATAATGATTTACAAACCACATATACAGACTGTGTGTCTTCTCTAACAGACATTGAGGCTAACAGGCATTGATAAACCTCCAAAGGACGAGGCGAGACTAGAAGTAATCGCTTTACAACGCTACTGTGTGTTTTCTCAGAATATGAGACAACCTACATGTTTTAGAATATGTTTTAAAGGAGTTACTGTTTGCTATTTATAACACACGGCACTCAAGGCCTCTCTCAGTATAACCTCAAAAGTTTTAAAGATGAATCATAACATGATGTGGGCAAAACCTTAATTGACGAATATGTGGCCTAATAAATATGCTGCTTTTTTGCTACTGGTTTGTGCCAAAAGTACTGAATACAGTAAATGTAAAGGTCAGAAGTAACACAGCCAGAAGAAACACAGGAAACACACAAACGTGCAATGCAAAAAAAATCATATTAACTAATTTGATTAACTTTCTTTTGAAGGTTGGTTTCAGATTGCTCACTGAAACCACCAGCCATAGATTTGTTAAATTCGCATCACCAGCACATGTGATTTGCAAAAGCAAGTGTTTTCTAAGCAAGTAAGTAATTGACCACGTAGTTTTTTAACCTAAATTTGCATATTTAACAGAAAAGCACACAAAAGTCTCCAATGGCAAATCTATCAGTACTCAATCTGTTCACTTCTTTAACATTTGTGCACCACTTTAACTCTTATATCCGCCAACCTTAAAACCAACCAAGAGTTACAGCTGTGTCCTACCAACAAAAGCTGTTCTCAGAGGCGTCACTGCCATTCTGTTCTCATTTAACGACACACTAATATTCTCACAAGCAACTACCCCAACATACCTTAGCTGCCTCACACATTCCTCCTTCATGCACATCTAAAATGAGATTAGACAGAAGATAATGCACTTCCACCATGAAGTGCAACAAAGTTTCTAAAACTGGAGTTCAAAAATGTTTACACATACAGAGAAATGGTGATTCCTAAAAACTGTGCAAGATCTGGAAGACCACCAGAACTCTCACCATCAGATAAACAGCACTTCAGATAAAAAAGCCTGTATTTTTAAGAGACAGGAGAAAGTCAAGCTCCACTCTTGCTTCAGTCTATCCCTTCACTGTAGGAAGACAACTCAAAAGTTATGGGTCTGAAAAAAAACGTGTTCCTGTACTAAGAAAAGTAAATAGACCAAAAAGAGGACAATCTGCACTAGAATACTGAGAAGTGGAGTTAGTTTCAGGGACTGACGAGTCTAAGTATGAGATGCATTTCGAGATGTAAGAAGTAACAGAAGGCAAGATGTTTATTGCCAAAACAATGAATGACTCTTTTGACCACGTTTACAGTCGAGGAGAATGAGAATCTCTGTCTGTACATAACCACTGTACACAAATATCAGCTTAATCACCAAATTAGAGTCACAGTAATTAAAGAATTTTAAGTTTCAAATAATTTTTAAAACTGAATAATAACCTTAACATTCCATGAGATTTTACTACATATACATCAAATAAACGCTGAGGTAGATACTGTTACACATTTAAGAGTGATAATAAGCAGCCTTATTTGCATCCTTACATGTAATAACTACTGTTATAAATTCTTTTAGTCAGACAAAGAAGGAAAACGTTGGAGATAGATTAGGAATTTTGTCTCTGTCTACTTGAACTATAAGTTCTCTAAATTGGCTTTTCGTTATTCAATATATTCCTGTTCATATGTAAATATATATACATCGTCGCTGTCCAATGAAAAACAAGTATCTCCAAAATTGCAACTTTACAGGAGAGAACAAAAACCTACTTTATTTTCAGTGTAAGTCAATAGAACCAGATTTTTTTCCAAGCTGTTTTGGAGCATTTCTATTGGTCCATTCATCATGAAATTTTCACTCAATGTAAACAACCACTGGCATGTTTAAATAATGTAGAAATCTCAAAATCGACAAAAATAGAGATACATGTTTTTTTATTGGACAGCGACAAAGTATATAAATATATATGCATGTTTATGATATGTTAGATCATGTTCTTTGCAATATTGCAATATTTTTGCTGTCCAAAAAGTTTGACTATAGCAACAGTCCTTTGCATTGTGTAAACACTTCATTATAGCTGGACTAATAGAAATGCTCCAAAACTGCTCTGAAAAAAAATCACCAGCATTGAATAAGAAATACCTCTACTGTAACCTTTTGACTTGTCCTGTAACCTTATTATTTTGGAAATACTTATTTTTCTTTGGACATATCAAAGTAAATGCAACTGCATCACTGACACACCATGTTATTAAAAGAAAAGACTAAATTAAGAGGCAGAAATAGCTGCTTTCATGCATCTACAATTAAGGGTTAATAACAAAAAGCTGTATTCAAACTAGCATAATAGTATAATAACTATTTCTCCTAATAACACAAGCAGGCTGGCACACCACGATCCAGTGTTCAAGCTTGACAAAACAGATATGCTTTTTTTAGGGGGGGGGGGGGGGGGGGGGGGGGGGGGGGGGGGGGGGGGGGGGGACCTGGACCTTACTTTAAAACCATTATTCACAAAAACACACAATATGCAAAATCTTTGCATATTGTGCTCATTGACTCTAGGTCTAAGAATGACTGGGGCATTAGAAGAATATCATCTTTCCTATTATTCAAGAATGAATAAGACTAGGAAGCATGGAGCTTCAGCATGTGTGTGCGTGGGTGGCTTCACAAGCTAATGTGAATGCCAGTTAGAGCAATTCGCTGAATTATTGAAAAACAAACACAGCAGGATGTTGCCTATTCTGCCTGTGTTCAATAAGCTCCCTACAACAAGAGATACAGTCACAATCTAGTCCCACCAAAGGTCAGCTTGGACCAATCCATATCACTGATTCTTATATAGCCAGTTAGAACAACCCTCAGTAAAACACAGAGGATGTGTGATGAACAGCGATGGCATAAATTGTCCCATATCAACCCTGATTAATTATTGATAATAGCAAAATGACAGCAGCTACATTAGATAATTGAAAGCCGCAGAGGCCAATACCCAACACGTAAGCGGTTGTGGCTTCTTTTGGGGATCGATGAGTTAACTGGAGAAAACAATACAAAAACTTACGATGTTGAAGATCCAGAGTCTTTGAGTTCATCTTTATTGTCCGGCAATTGTAACCTGCTGTAGAAGAGGGAGGAGAGGGTATCGATGACATAGAGAAGGCAAAGCTAGAGCAAGGTGCCAAAAGAACATCTGAAAGGACAGCATTGTTGTGAGTAATGCAATATCCCCATCTCACCACCGAAGCACAGTAAAAAATCCCAGAACAGGTCAACATTCGCATTCAGCTTGACCGTAAAACGGCTCCCTGAACGTCTTCTTTTATTTCCTTTAACAGATAGACAGATAGGCCTAGCCGAAAACAGAAGGTGGTCTCTTACCTGTAGTCTGTAATGACAGGATCCAGCTCATCATTCTCTATAATCGGTGACCTGTAGAATAAACCACCTTGTTAAAAAAGCTATTTCTACATATCAGCAGGTATATATCTCTTTTTTGGGGGCGTAAACTGACTTCATGGGGGAGGCCGGACTGTCTGGTGCATCTTCTTTTTCAATCGTATCCCTAAAAAGATGAAAAATATGTTTTTAAACTTCAATCAATATACATATAAGTAAATAATATGTTAACCTTGCTTCTGTAAATTGCAATAAAAATGTTTAACCATGTTCATTGAGGAGTAGAGGTGTAAGAAAATATCAAAAATATTGAATATCGGGATATTATGTTTGGTGATACTGTATCAATTCTCAAAAACACAGTATCGATACACAGATTACTGGCAGACATTGAATCATTGTGTGTTGTGTTTAAGCCTCTGACCACTAGATGGCAGTGTTGTAATCCATTTTCAGCTTCACTAAAACATTAACAAGCAGCACAAGGATGCAGTGCTACTGTAGACATTGGAAAACCTGTTCATACAGTGGTGTGTTTTAATAGTAGGATTTGAAAAACCACAATATATCACTTTGCTTGCAGATATATTGTATCTGAAGATACATTGCAGGTTCACTGATCATGTTGGAAAAGAAACAGAATGGCTATATTTGGATAACAGACATCCCAAAAATCCTATACAGTGTTAGTGCAAATACCAAGAAATATGTATTAATACAATAATTACAAGAATACACCATGCTGAAAAACATCAAATTTAATTTTGGAATCGACTTTGTTAACATGCTACAAAGAATACTTAATATCAAGAATGAAACTACATGTGTCAAAAACATCTATGGCATGAGAATGACTCATATAAGAGACAGGAATTTTTCCAGTAACCACTTTTACTGAAGGGAAAGGAGTTACAATAACACAAGTATCATCTATTACTAGATTGACAAGTTCCCTATTTCAGTGGCATTTCCCCGACTTGAAATATTCCCATATTTAACTGTAAATTAAAAACACGATAGGAAAGTCCTAAGAAAAACCTGCAGCAGATCAGATGGTAAAGCGTCTCATGTTGTGCTCGTTTTGGCCAACAGGGGGGCTGCTGCTGTCTACTAACCAGTTCTACCACTTGCCCACCTAGGTCTAAAAAATGCCTGTGTGTACAACCAACCAGAAGCTAGCAATGGTAAAGTAACTTCACATCACCATAAATGTCTTTACAAGACACAAGGTAACCCAGGTATTAAAAGCAGGGGTCGGGACTTGAATCAAACTACCAGGTGATTGGTTGTACAGGCATTCAATCTACTTGAATGTAGCTACAGGAATGTACTTAATGTACTTATCTGGTGTCATATCTTTTTTTAGCCATCCATATATGACATACGGTACCCAAGTACCAATTACAGTGCTGCAGTTACTATGGTTAAAATACTTGAAACTGGAAGTGCCCCACATTTTATTATAAGATAAAAACACTGAACATACTGAATATACAGAATATACTGAAAATGCTTTCATTTCAGGACTCGTGTTGCCCATCCTTATCACCAAAAATTACAGCTGTCACGGTTTCACATCAGTACTGATTTTACACTATATGTCCAAAAGTATCCAGACACCCTGTCTAATCAGTACATTTGTGGCAACACTCTTGTGACTAAATTTTTACATCAGTACTCAAACATCAAGTCTTCTGGGAAGAGTAGAGGCTGTTACTACAGCAAAGGAAGAGAAACTCTTCATTAATACCCTTGATATCAGAAAAGCATGAATATGGTGGACCCTATAAACTTTCGGACATACAGTGCTTTCTGGTGCTTGAGGTGTCACTGGCTGCAGTTCATGAAGCTTGCTGATGCTTGTGTATGTTATGGTGGAATGGGGAAGAAAGGCCTGTTCAGATTTAGAGAATTTCTCTCAATTAAATCTGTTCTGAGAAATAAAACAGAACATGCTAATGTTGTAATTATGGCCTCCGGCTCTCTGAAAAGGCCAACTGAGCAGTTTTAGAGAACATGTGTCAAACCTACTGCTGATACTAGAAGACTACTAGAGAAGACCAGGCAGCATATATACTAGATTCACTTCATGGTGCCATCTTTTCTCAAACTTCACAAAGATAAACCCAGTAACCTTCCCCATTTAGAGGAAGATGGCTGGTCAGACTGATTCGAGTCTCTGTGGTAACTATGAGGAAATCTGACAGCAAAGTCAGTGATCCGTCAGTCAACTTTTTCTTTTCATGCACTTCCTCGTTGAGGAGGACTGACAGGGTAACATATATAGTGTTTAATGCTGTGAGATTTTATTAACAGCCTGTGCTGCTTTAAGCCACAAATATATTCAAAGCCACGGGAAATATATACAGAAATATATACATTCGTTGTTTACAACACATATACAACTATGAGTTATTTAAGGTGTGATTTAGCTGTAAGCCTTCGCAGAGCGTCTCAAACACGACTAAACGTCCTATAAAGTTTAGTGAGAAACACCGAGTTTGTCTTTAAACTGTTTTCTTCTGTTTTAAGTGTCACTGAAAGCTGGCAGGCCTGCATCTTTCCTTTCTGATCTCTCTAAATACCAACAGTGATATGAGTGAAATCACAGCAAATCTCAGAACAAATCACAGAGCACTCTCAGAGCACTCTCAGTTTGAACTACTGGATTTCAGTATTTCTAAAGCCTCCGAGTGGAGAGCCATGTCAGCCACTCAAACCTCTCCAGCTTCACCTGATCGTGTGTAATAACAGAGTTATATAGTCTAACGTTGTGTTACAAGAACAGTCCGTATCTCACCTCGCACACCGTGTCTAACCAACCAAAGCAGTTCTTTAAGGCAAGTTAAGGCGGCTGACTCACTTTTTGGTGTCATTCTTTTTGCTGCGTCTGAAAAAGCTCATCCCAGAGGGGAACGGGGGGCTGTGAGAGTATCCTGAGGTCGGAGTCCCTGGTTAGCCGGGCATTCGCTCCCACCGCACTGTTTCAGTGAGAGCAGCCTGAACCGAGAGGTGTGAGAGAGTCTGTCCCACAGCGAGGAGGCTGGAATGGAGCCCTGCGTCTCAACCGGGTCTTAAAGTCCTCCGGATTCAGCTCACTTTAAACACGCGCATTTAGCCTGTTAGCTTAAAGGCGCTGATACAGTAAGATGATACAAACGATTTATATTTCAGCCAACAGAGGGCAACAAACTAACAGAAAATACACAGTCCCTCTACCTTCCTCTTCAGTTCTTACCTGTCTGTTCATCATCAAACTGTAATCTGTTTACTCATCAAGAGCGTCTCCCGCAGTGGTCAGCAGAGTCCATAGTAACTCTTGTTTGGTTTATATTATTATCACTTCTGATTAACATCACACTGATTCTTGCCAGAAGTGGATGGCAGCAGACGTTATAATTAGTTTCAGCCATCACTGCGTTTACTGTTTCTTTCATTAGCTGCTGGTTCTCAAATGATCTAACCAGGTAAAGGAACTTCAACACGACTAACAAGAGGTTAGAATACGCCATCAGGGCAGCTCTACTTCTACACCCTCTACCACCAAATACATGATGTTGTCATTACGTTATCTACTTTCTTACAATGCTGCTACAACGTTGTTAAAAGGTGTTTTTTGCGTTGTCTGAACATGGTCGTCACAAGTTACTACTAACATTGTTTTATGTATTATAACTACCTGATGCCAACTTCAGTACAGTAAATCTACATTCCATGAAGCTCTGTGCAGATATGATATAACGTATGAAGGATTCTAGGAGGTTGTGACAATGTAATGACAATATTACTACTATGTTATTACAATGTTGTCAGATAACATTGTCCATTTTGTGAGGAATTATATTTCAACATTGTGGGCACTAAAACAGTACGTTGCCACAACATGACAGTGTTTACAGGGCTCATGTTGGACTGATAGAAGGCTCCTCACTACAGTGACTCACTACCGCCTCTCCAGGTAAAAAGTAATATTGTGAGACAGGACTATTTAGCATGCAAACTTCAGTTGACGTCTCTGCAACCCAGCTTACCATCAAACAGTTATTTCTTCACACTCTGTTGATATATTTAGTTATTTCTGGAATGTTTTAAACTAAAATTCCTACCTTAAGGAGACACATGGTAATATACATCATTCACTAAACCTGTTGTAAATATAACTGTTGTAAATATGACCTCACCTGGTCCCTCCACACTAACATAATTATGAGATCTGCCCGTCAGCGTCTCTTCTTCCTGCGCAGGCTCAGGAAGTTTGGACTGCCTCCTGATATGCTCACCAGCTTCTATAGATACACTATAGAGAGCATCCTAACGGGCTGCATCACTGTCTGGTACGGCAGCTGCACTGCCTGCGACCGCAAGGCCCTAAAAGGAGTGGTGAGGACAGCAGAATACATCATAGGCAACAAACTACCAGCCTTACAGGACATCTACCAGTCCCGCTGCCTGAGGAAAATCCAGAAGATCAGGTCAGACAGCGGTCACCCAGCACACGGCCTGTTCACTATACTGCCATCAGGCAGGAGATTCCGCAGCATCCAGACCAGAACAACCAGCTACTGAACAGCTTCTACCCACAGGCTGTCAGGCTCCTGAACAAACTGTGAGGCTGAAAGACCCCAATACCGTTCACTCGGACACTGCACATTGTACACTTTATATTATTTATTCTGATATCGCTGCTATGGACAATATCATCATATCACTAAGTCACTTTAAATAGATATAGATAGATCTACTTAGAACCTGCCTATGCAAAATTTTTCACAGATGTCCCCCTGTATAACCTATGTTTATATCTTGTGTTTTGTATAGTCCTTTATATAATTCAGTTATAACTATATGTATATTTTTAGCTTATTTTTACTTTAATATTGTCTATTTATTGTATGTTTGTACTGTTTTATATATATAATGCTGCCCTGCTGTAGAGTTTTATCTGAGCCTCACCCAAAGCATTTCAATGCATGTTATGTCCTGACATGATGTGCAAATGACAAATAAACTTGAAACTTGAAACTTAAAACTGATTTTCAGGAGCATACTTAATCAGATAGTAAAGACTTAGACCAAAAATTAAGTGTTCTCTTGCTTGTTTGAAATGAAAATCTCTAGACACACCAGTTCTTTGTGGAGAAGACTGGACACCCCTAATGTTAGCTCAGCTGTATTTGTATGTACAGATCAGTGGCTAGGCTAGAGGTGTGTATTGGTTCACACCCCAGGAATTCTCATTGGCTGTGGGATGTATTTGCGTAATAAATGCTAAATATTGTTTTGACTCGATGTTACTGAACCATGAAAAGAATATAACATGGGGAAATTCTATCATTCCAATAAGACTGAGGTATATAACGCTGCACTACAGAAAACCGCATTACATGGCAATTAACATTGAAACAGTTAGGGTTAGGGTTAGCTTAAGCATGCAGAGTTTATGTTAAGCTAAAATAAGCCTGTTAGCTTGAGAGAATCTAGCACAAGGGTGCACAATTCTGGTCCTGGAGATCTACCACCCTGCAGTTTCACTCCAACCCTAAACTAACACTGATCAAGATAATCAAGGCCTTCAGGGGCATCTGACTATATGAGCTAGGTGAGTTGGGCATGAAATCTTCGGGGTCGGAGATCTTCAGGACCAAGATTAAGCACTCCTGGTCTAGCACATCACCTAAGCTTGTATAGTTTAACATAGTCCAGTGAAACTTCACACTTAAACACAGTCCAGCACATCAACTAAGTAAACTTGTGCAGTTTACCACACGCCATCTTGGCTAAATTAGTCTCTGCAGGATATTTTAGTTTTTGTAAAGAAACTGTTGTGCTTTTTATTAAAAAAAAACATTTTATTCTATTGCTATAAATGTGTTGTAATGCAAACTGACATATTTAAATGAAGCCATGAAATAAGAGTTTAGTACCACTTAGACTAATAACTGATGATTGATTTATCAGTCTACTCGGACTTTAGCAGAGCTCAGTAACACTGAGTTTAATAACTGATCATTGATTTATCAGTCTACTCAGGCTTTAGTAGAGCTCAGTAACACTGAGATTAATAACTGATGATTGATTTATCAGTCTACTCAGACTTTAGTAGAGCTCAGTAACACTGAGATTAATAACTGATGATTGATTTATCAGTCTACTCAGACTTTAGTAGAGCTCAGTAACACTGAGATTAATAACTGATGATTGATTTATCAGTCTACTCAGGCTTTAGTAGAGTTCAGTAACACTGAGTTTAATAACTGATGATTGATTTATCAGTCTACTCAGACTTTAGCAGAGTTCAGTAACACTGAGATTAATAACTGATGTTTGATTTATCAGTCTACTCAGACTTTAGTAGAGTTCAGTAACACTGATATTAATAACTGATAATTGATTTATCAGTCTACTCAGGCTTTAGTAGAGCTCAGTAACACTGAGATTAATAACTGATGTTTGATTTATCAGTCTACTCAGACTTTAGTAGAGTTCAGTAACCCTGAGATTAATAACTGATGATTGATTTATCAGTCTACTCAGACTTTAGCAGAGCTCAGTAACACTGAGAATAATACCTGATCATCACTTGATTGATTATTCTACTGTTTATGGCAGAGATACAGAACATACAGAATGTCTCAAGGCAAATTAATGCACATATCAGATTTATTACTATTTTACCATCAATCTCACACGTAAAAAATCATGTATGTTCACTTTTCAGTTTGGATAGTAAATATAGTAGTCATATTTGAGTTGCAGAAATTTAAGAAACCAGAGTTAATGCATGTCAGCTATGTACCATTTCACGTCAAAAAAACTCTCAAAATAATCTCAACAAGTGCACAAACATTATTTTACAATTGGTGTAATTCCTAGTTAATATAGCCAGAATGTTCATTTTAAAAAGTGTGTACAGTTTAATGTAACTGTGTGGTCCAGTGATATTGCAAATAATAAAGGTAAACAGTCATTAATGAAGTGAGTTTTTCCCCCCTAAGCTTAATAAACTAGACTTGACTGTGTCCAAGCTTACAATAAACCTTTGAACTTACTTGGTAAATCTTTTTTGTGAAATTAGGCAGGATACTTGAGGGGTTATTGTTACATTACATTGATGAGATTAATAACTGATCGTCAGATTGACTTATCGATCTACTCAGGCTTTAGCAAGAACCTAAGCATTAGTAAAGAACAAGCCATTAATTGAAGTCTGTAGAACATCATGCACTGAATGTAGTCAGTAAACTAGCACTGAAGTTGTTTTTTTATTTACAGGTGATATACCTATTGTTAAGTGAAGTATTCCAAAAGTACTGAATGCATATACATAATTTCTGGATTCTGTATACATATTCCCAAATCTTGTATCCCATCACATTCCCAACATGTCTTTGCCAATATATTAGGGTTTCAGCATTAAGCCATTGAAGTGCTGGACTGAACACTGATTAAAAGGTACTTGCAGTGAACATCAATACAAAATAGCTTGGAAGATTCATATTTATTCTTTAGATTTAATTACATGTTACTTAACATATTTAAACAATTGTCCCTACTAAAAGGAACACAATGGTAAAGTTAAAAAAAATAAAATACATTAAGCCAGTTTTTAAAAGCCTGTAGAGAGCCAGTACATGAGTGGTTTTTCAATCAGAAGAATTAGAGGCCTATACATACATACATACTTACATACATACTTACATACATGATTAACAGAAACAGAGAGAGCTATAGCAACGGCTAAGAAATAGAAGCAGCCACAAACAGAGGGATGAGCCCTAGTCTTTACATAATAAGGAGTGCTAACTGGTGTAATACTTCTGTCTGGGTTATGGGGTAAAATGCCATGTTCATAATGCTCATAAAAATCTATCTAAACTGCGAGGCAAGAGTTGTATTGGTCAGAAAACGGTAAGTGTGAGTCACATCTGACTGGATAGTTATTCCCTTGAGCTTTTCAGTCACCTTTGAATTTGGCCATTCAAGATCCTCACTCTGAAGCAAATGTATAAGTTAAAACAAACATTACCAATCCAAGTCCTACAAGCACTTTCTCTCTTTCCTGCCTGATCACCATGCCTAATGCTTTCATATGGAAAAGTCTGACTGAAAGTGCATCCACTGACCCCCAACCCCCCCCAAAAAAAAGATGATGCTTCTCACAGTCATTTAAGACTTGCAGACAAGGCCTTTGAGGTCAAATCTAAACTGCAGGTACAAAGGACACTTGAAAAGTGCAAACAAGCACTATATAATCCATCTGTGCACTGTTAGCAGTGTCCTACCAGAGTTAGTACATATAGGCTAATTATATGGACAGAGAAAGAAGCTTATATTCACATGTATATTCTTCAATATACAATGAAGAAAAAAAATTGAAAATCAGTGACCACAAAGTTACTGTAATTACGGACATCAGTAAATCTCACTGAGCATTTCGGACAGCGACATCGCTGAAGTCATTCCACTCACTTTCCAAAATCTCTGCATAATTAAACAGTTAAGTCGTGAACACTGCTACTCAGAGCAGCCTAATGTTAAAAGATGTTCTGAGGGGAAACTTGAGACTTGTTTACAGCGTGGGGGTGAAAAACAGACTTTAATGCCTCTAAAACTACATCATAAAGTTATTGCAATGGAACGGTAATTAAAACTTTGTATGTGCATAGACGTTATGGCCCCTGGTTCCCACCGGTACTACTGTAAAGAAATCAGAGTCAGTAAGTTTCTCCAAATCAAACTTCACATGAAAAACAAACACTCTGAATGACTTTCGTTCTTTCTTGCCTCATGTGGAACGCCCATGTCATTTCTCTTGGAGGTTCAAAAGCTTTCTACCGTCAGCATTCAGAACACTGGAGAAAATGCAGAGTCTAGGTGAGACACATTCCTTAAAAGTACTTCCTAGGTTATTCTTGGTTCCTCCAGATACCAGAACTTAACTGAGTTAGGATTCACTTCATGTCTTTCAAGGCCTACTACCTCTGAGGATAGTGTATTGTTCTGAATTTCACCAAGACATTATTTTTGTTCAAATAGATTATGAGAGCAAGATATGAATATACTGAATTACACATGTGAACAATTATTATATAGTATATACTGTACAATTTCCACAAATACGAATACATTGTTATTTCAGCTGTCATACAAGATTCCCAAAAGAACTTCAGATCTCTTATGCAAAGGGAAAGGAGTTATAGTGTAATAGTGGATCAGTCCCATAGATAAGTAGTTCAACTGTCAAGATGCTGTGATTAGGTTTTAAAGGACACTTGAAATGGGGCAAAATTCAATACTGCAATCTTGGACAATATACTAATAGCAAACGCTCTGATAGAGGGGCTTCAATCGTGTCTTAGATTGACTGAAGAAAAAAAAAAAATAATACTTTCACACATGTTAACATGCAGCTTTAACAAAATGAGCTGTAGAGCTGTAATCTAAACTAATGGCCCAAAGTAAATGTATTCATCATTAATACACAGTGGAAAATCATCCAATTCTTCAAGTTACTGCAAACTGTTTATGTATGATGGGGCACTTTTACTAATAACCATCTTCTCTTCCAACCTCACGGCAGAGTTTACCTCCAGAATGACCACTTTTATCATAATTCTGCTTTTATTTTTAATTTAAACCCCTCAGTTAGAATGTCTGGACTTTCTGGATTAAGATGTCAGATGTAGTCAAGGTCAAACCTGTCTGATATTTTCATACCTTTACCTTGAACTCAACTTACATAACCTAATGCTACATGCAGAGGGAGCTGTGTTAATGTGCCAGTGACCTGTCTTAGTGCTGTGGTTTTGAGGAACCAGTTCAAAAAACATAGGGCAGCCATTTGATTTCACGACAAAGCAAGTCAAGCACCAAGGGCTCTGTTCTAGTCCTTTACCTTCTCACCTCTTCTCCCCTAACCCCAAACTCTGGCCCAACCCACGCTGCTGTAGGAGGAGTCACTGGCTACATGGAAAGAGCTGTAAATGAAGATGATAAGACTGACAAGGTTTCCGGGTAACAAAGGTGGAGTCAACAGTGTTCCAGCTCTCGTTAGTCCAGGTCTTTGTCCCTCGTTCCCTCTCCTCCTCCTCCTCCTCCTCCTCCTCCTCAGTGGTTGAGTGTTGGGTCCGGATGAGGTCAAGAGAGCTCAGACTTGCTGAGGGCAATGGCCAGCTCCAAATCCTCCTGCTCCTGCTGCGTGAGCCGGGCCAAACGCTCCCTCTCCTCTCGTTCACTCTCTCTCTTTGCCCACTCGATCATGTCCTCCTCCGTGGGGTACTGCTCCACACACAAAGAAAACCCATTGGAAATACAGTTAGCACAGTCATGCTGCTAGTTCAATAAGAATCTGAATCACAGATTTTAGAGGTCATCAGTTCCAGTTCTGGAGGGCCTGTGTCAAGCACCCCTGATTTCCCAGCTCAAACAAGCCCAATGCTATGCTAGACTCTGGTCCTCCAGAACCAGAATCAATGACTTCTGAGGTACATCAATATTAAAAAACACAAAAAGCATGTACCATGATGCAGAACGAGAAGGAGTTGCCATCTTCATGCACAGAGAAGTCGATAAGCAAAATGTGAAGAGACTTAAAACAGGATTCATGGGCATCTCAGTAAATCCTTTAACGAAGTCTTACCCTTCAGTCAGTTGAGAATGTATAAAATACAAAAAACACAAAAAGCAGCAGTCTGATTTCTACCAGTCCACGCAGATTTGGCCACAGGGTCTCCAACTACATTCCAATTTCACAGTTTAGCCTATAGTACTCACAGTTTAACTTTTTTGAGTTTTGTTGATGCAAATACATGCTATAGTATTAGAATTTTCCAATGCTTTTCCGCACAAAGTACTTTCCCTTACAGACAGGCAGTAACGCATTTCTACACATGCAGCAAAGTCTAACATCACATCACTTCAGCCAGAAAACCTGCTATTACCTTAATGGTTCAGTTTAGTTTTTGTGCTAAACCTGCTTTAGAAGCATGTATTTTCATGTTTTGAATGAACACATTCCAAGTATCATCACATTATTGCTTTTGTAGAAACGAGTGGCCCATTTTCTATGAAAAAACAGTCAGAATACTGTTTAGAATACATAAAATAAGTAAGAAAATGAAGATTTGTTTTGAAATAAACATAGGTCAAACCTTTTACTATTTTTATACCCATATTCTTATGATCAGCTGTGATCTTTGTAAATTCCACTTTTTCTTCTTCATTATCTGAATACATTATCTGCAATGGCATTCTCCTCTGCAGGACAGTTCTAAAATGTAAGGATATGTTTAAATCAATCTAAAGTGCCAAGTTTGGGATTGCACATATAGTAACCATGCTGAGCAGGCAGACCATTCACACAGAGACAAGGTTAAAAACAGTACAAACATGGGCGAAGTTAAATGTACACCAAATAAAGTGTGGGTGTGTTTCCATGTAGCAAATTATAGACTAGGCCACATACAAAACATCTGTCAGCTTTACAATGACCAGAAAAACATTCCCAGCTTGAGGACAGCCGCAAACCCCCCACCTCTCACCACTGAGCCAAAGTGAACAGTGGATCGTAAAGTATTCTCATACTAGACTCATTTAACAATACTGAAACTAATTTTTTGCCAGTAATTTAGAATTGCTTTGCTTTCAATGACTTACTATTGCAAACCTGAATTTATTGAAACACTGTTTATTGGCACCAATTCATCAGATTACAAAAGTGAAAATGACCAAAAACAAAGCTGAAAGCAACGCTTTAAAAACAACACAAACATACAGCAGCCAAGAGATAAGGCTGGCACCCTTATAAAACATTTTATTGAGCACTCTCTGTAGTTTATAAAGTGCAGTGATGACGCTCCCTCCAAAGGAAGTGGTGAGCGTGTGCTAAGGGCATGCTGGGAGTCACAGGATACAGTGAGGCTGTTTCCGCAGTCGGGAAGTGCCTGAGCCAATCACAGCTCAGAAAAAGGATTAAGTGACAGAAAGTCGGCCAATCATACAGATGGACACAGATGATTAGTGCATGCAGCGAGGTGAAGGGATGCAGATGAGGCTAGGGCATGGCAATGGACATGCAAGGATGGGCTCAAGCCTTTTCCAGAGTGGTGGAAACCATGACACAGGGCACTGGTGTAAATGGTGAACAGCCTAAAGCGAGCAGCCCCACCTCTCCAACTGCAGCTAATGAGAACTTCTTGATCATGTTGAAATTAGCATAATCCAAGCATCCTAAGATAACATTTCTGTATATACATATACAATTTTTTAAAAACGTAACAGAGGAAAAATCTTTTTTTTTTATTTTTGCAGAAATTTAAAGGTCTTCATTTACTGTTTATATAATACATACATAAGCTGATTATATACAAACAATAAAATAAACACTAACAATGTGCAATATATAAAACTTGAAATGCCTCCAGTGCAGCAAAGTATAGTGAGCAACACCTCCAAAATAAATAGAAACGAGCAGTGTAGATGAAGCGCTCCTATTGCTGGCTATTAGGGGTTGAGAGGCGAGGGCTGCTGCTAGGCAAAGGTGAAAAGTGAAAAGCTAATGTTAGGAATCGTTACTGCGTTTCAGGAGGCGGAGAGGGGGCAGGGGAGGTGCTCACTTTGTCAAAGGTGGCAAATCTGTCAGGGTCTCGGGAGGCTTGGCAGGGGGCGGAGGGGGCGAAGGGATCCGGCACGCTGTCTTTAGCGGGAAGAGAGGAGAACTCTCCAGAGCCCTGCCCGCTGAACGGCCCGCGTCGCTGAAATGAGTCCGATGACTCCGACCTGTAGATGTTCGACCGCTTTCCTGTGGGGCACACACATGTACATGTACACCGTATGTCCAAATTCAGCTGCTCTCTATGAGATGGTCATGTACTTGTATACTCTCCTTATCGGAGGACTGTAGGAGCATGAAGCTGAAGGCCGAACCTGACTCTGATCTGGCCCAAATAGTACTGCACAGAGACTGAACCTGAACTGACTAAAGTTGGATTCTTTTTCACGATTCAACATTTTCACTCCACCTTAAATGTTGTATCAGTTACATTCTAAAATAAAATAAAATGGTTTTATAAACATCCATATACAACCCTGGTTCTAAAAAAAAGTTGGGACGGTGTGCGAAATGTAAACAAAAAAAACAAGGCAATCATTTAATGATCTGATGTGGTAGGAGTTTAAAAAAAAAAAAAAAAAAAAAAAAAAAAAAAAAACCTGACTTCTGATTATTAGAGCCCGGACAATCCACAAACTAATATACAGCCCCGGTGTGGCTGCAGTTTTCCATTTTATTCCATTCCGACGATGAAGAGAACACCTTGTATAATAAAAACCAGTTGTGCCAGCAGCTGAAATCAGGTGTGCTGCTACTCGACTGCAAAGAAAGCCTGCAGCCTCACTGGCACTGTGTGTATAAGATTTAGGCTCCAGGGTCTTGGTGTGACATAAGACATAAAACAGCACTGCAGAAACAAGAGATGCTCTTTTTGCGATACACTGCGTCTGCTACTAGAACTGTGGTATGACACCAACACTAGAGATGGACTGATCAGCGTTTTTAAGGCCGATTCCGATAACCTTTCAGCGCGATCGGGCCGATAGCCAATACCGATAGATGGCGGAGTATACCCCACGGCAGGGCTACATGTAGTTATTAGCGCAAGCAAGTCATGACACATGGTCGAAACTGGTTTATTACCATTTTTAATGAGCTTAGCATAATATTTGAAACAAAATTAACAATAAATAAACAAAGTTTAGCAAACAAATATCCTCAATACTGCAATCATTCAATTTAGACCATTAATTTAAAACGAAAAAGCATATTAAATAAATGCAGTCGGAACTGCAGTCTTTAAACGCAGACTCTGGTTATTTTAAACGACAATCTGTAATCATTAAATGTAGCTCTTGAATTGTTGCTGTCGGTCAGATCTGGTCTGCATGGGTTTCTGGGTTGTTGGTTTTGTGCTAGCTGCGCGTGCTAGCTCTGCTGTTTGCTGATACTCACTGTATTCCGCTTTGTGCAGTACAGTATCAGATTAGTAGTGTTAAATTTCTTGGTTCCTCAACGACACACGCTGATTTTACACATTTTAAAAACACCCTGGATGATCCTGTCACGTACGGTAAAACACTGCCAGACGAACATGCTTTCTAGAAGCGCATGCTTTTCTTACGCCCCTGCCGCCGCTTTAGTCAGTCTGTGGAAAACAAATGGTTTGTATTTCCACCTAGTGGTTCAGATAGGAATTGCAGGGACCTGCCCAGAGGGGGTTTTAAGGAGTTCTCCTCTTCCTGAATGAAACGCTAGCTGGAAATACAGAAATAAGACTTATTTGTTTAACGCCTTCGATTGGCTCTCGGGATCGGCTAAATTGGAGAAATATCGGCTGATCATCGATCAAATATTTTGATTAAAAATCGGCCGATACCGATACATAGTCGATCGATCTTTCCATCTCTAACCAACACAATACTGATGGCAATATAAATAGTCGTGTAATATAACTATGGGCAAAAAGGGCAGAGTTTTTGGGAACAAAGCAAAAGGAAAGTCAGTTTACACAACCTGAAAACTTCTAGCAAGATTTATCCCCTCACCATTACATGACCGAGAAAGAGGTAAAGAAACACTGACAAATAGAATGGAAAAAAAGGAGAAAAGAAAGATTCTCTAACTAACCTGGTGGAGGTGGTGGTGGTCTGGTAGGGGTCCCCGTTTTGGGTGGTAATGCAGGAGGCACATCTGATTGGTTCTGATCTTCCTTAAATAAATTCTTACTATTTGTGTTTGATGAGGCAAAAGGATCTGTACCATTAGACTGAAAGACAAAAAAACAATTGAGAATCAGAACCAGTGTAATAGAACATGTGGTCACTTATTAATTTCTGATTTAAATGGGTTACAGGCTTAGAGCAGCCATACTGCCAGACAGTCAGCAGATGTGATCAATTATAGCAAGACTGAAGTGTTCATAATAAACAGTTTACCACAACACACACACACACAAAGCAAGTTTTGGGACCTAGCTGACTTACAAAAAGAGTGGAGCAAATAACGACTTTTTTCTTTTTTTAACTGCAAAAGAACTCATGAAGTTTACCTTTGCCAGGCTGCTAAAGTCTGCAAATCCTCCTCCAAATGACTCGTTGCCAAATACTGTGGCAAAGGGATCTAAAATACAAACAAGGATTAGTTTAGAATATGATCAAAACAAACAAGATTTAGTGGAACTTGTGTTGCACTTTGCAGTGTGGATATATATATATATATATATATATATATATAGTTTGAAAGTCTTAAACTATAAATGCCTGTGGAGTGTGAAAGTAAACCAGTCAGCTCTGCACCAACGTTAATAAAATAAGGCCACTTGAAAGTGAATCTTTGGCATCAAGCAGTGAAATCATGTTCATAAGTATATGACAAAGAAGATCTGGGAAATTTATGAGTATCCCACACTTTCTTTCTATAGCAGTCTGTCAACAGAGCATCTTTAGAACGCTTGTGCATCCACGTTAACTCATAATAGTCCATTGTTTCCTTGCCTGTTGGTGAAACTATATTCAAATGCCGCTTGTCTAAAACTTTGAGACTCAAATCCCTAAAGCAGTTAAATTCCCACTGTTTTAGAAAAAAAAATGTTGCAATTAACACTGGCATGCAAAAGTAATCTACTCTGTATGTCTCACTGAAAGTGGCATTTGATAGCTTTGCTCTCTTATTTCTCTGTTTATGCGCTGATTCAGAACCTCATGCCGAACCACTGACACTGATACAGACAAAAACATCACTGTCAAAAACTAGAGTGAATACCTTTAAGAACCGTTGAGAATAAAAGTGATCGCTGAAGAAGGTTTTGGCAATGAATGCACCTAGGAAGTGAAAAAAGAAAACAATACTGTCTTTCTCCAGCAGAGGGCTGCATGTGCTTACCTGGATCTAAATCTGCATTAACTGCTGTTCCTCCTGGAGCAAAAGGGTCGTTAGCTGCTGCCGGTATGTCCTTCTAAAGAATAAAGACAATGTGCCATGTAGTGGAACCAAAATCAATTTAATTCCAAAAATGTTGCGACAGACAAAAACAGATAGCAGTTAAACTGCCCTGTATTTATATGACAACAGTACAGAGATGACAAATTGAATGTCTTATCGTATCAACATTGTGTTTGTTAAGTGATCATTCTGAATCTGATACCTGCAACACCTAAAACGTTGGGACAGGAGCCATTTACGATATTAACAATGTTCCTTAATGGGCACTTGCAAGGACTCTGGCAAGGTATTTGACCCTCTACACCAGACTGATAATCTATTTAGAAGGATTTAATGTTGACTGCGTTTGTTTTAAGCAGCTCCAAACCAACATGTCTCATATGTTCAGAGACCGTAGCACTAATTAAAAGCATCCATCCATCCATCCATCCATCCATCCATCCATCCATCCATCCATCCATCCATCCATCCATCCATCCATCCATCCATCCATCCATCCATCCATCCATCCATCCATCCATCCATCCATCCATCCATCCATCCATCCATCCATCCATCCATCCACATTTTTAATGTAGCCCTTGTTTTTACCTAAAGTGATGAAAAAAGCATTAATATAAAGTTCTGCATTCCAGTTCAGCATTTAAAGTAAATATACTGAACGGTATGTGTGATATGTTGGTGTTTCAGTTGCTAATAGTATAATATGCTGATTCTAGGCTACTTCAGTAAGCAGGACACGGCACTGAATCATAACACACGTTAGGAATGAAGACGGTCCGGATCTCCTCTAACTGGACCGTACTGAATTCTAATTAAATACCCCTGCTCTACACTGTATAATATCAAAACACAAGGAATCTCTGTGCTTTAAAAGCACGACTGAATGGCCAGGACCTTTGATCCCCCAGGCAGCACTGCATTAAAGACCAGCTTTTTCTGTAATGGAGATCTTCCCAAACTGGAAAACACTGCTCTTCGCTGCATCCACAAATACAAGTTAACAACACACTAACCACAGTGGAAGCCATATGCCAATAACGTTAAGAAATGCTGCCAAGCTTTTGGGCTCAAGCTTTTCTGAAATTAATTGGTTCACAGTAGAAACGGATGCACAGTGTATTACGGTCATAGAAATACTGGACAGTTATGGACCCGACTGTTAACAGCATTGCGTTCAAAATCCTGTAATCATATGTTAGTGGGTAACTTGGGTATCTATGATTAATGCTGAATATATATACACATTTCAGAGCAACATACGACACCTTTAAGCAGCCATCTTTTTCAAGGAAGTGCTTGCTTATAATATGATGTGTAGTGCATTACAAAGTGCGATGAGGGTCCCATATGTTGGACAGCTAAAAACTGCTTTTTTTATCCTATTTTAATAATTAAGCGCTGTTAAAGGAAAAAATGAGGCAACACAGTGGTAAACATGTTCCAAGTCAAGCGAGACAAATTCTCCTTGGAGTTATTTATTTGTGTATTTATTTTTACTCACCGCTTGTAGATCTGACCCACCGAATGGGTCATCCCCTGCTCCAGTCGTGGAACTGAAAGGATCAGAGTCTGCATCTGTTTTGGATGTAAATGGTGTATTTTCACTGCTAGAGCTGAAGGGGTCTGCTGTGACTGCAGTTCCGGCTCTGGAAGAGAACGGATCAGACCCAGGGGCGTTGTTGAGCCGGGAAGAGAACAGGTCTGGTTCTGCAGAGCCTGTGCTTGAGCTAAATGGGTCAGAGGAAGCAAAGGGATCTCCAGTGGGGAAGGAGGCTGAGGAGGACTGCTTGAAGAAGGTGTCTGTTGCAAATGGATCCGTGCCTTTGAAGGGGTCACCACCGAAGGGATCTGGAGAGGAGAAGAATTATGCTTCAGTACGATCTGAGGTCAAACTGGTGTTCCAAACCCAGCGTTCCAGATATAAGCCACGCCTGCTTACCAGAAATGTCTACTTTTGAAAAGGGGTCTTCGTCTTTGAAAGGGTCACCTGCAGAAAAATGCAGTGATGCATGTCACATTGGGAGATCTTGAGATTTGGCCAAGATGATGTGTGTTTGTGTCTGTATATAACAGAGTTTGCATGCCTTACCGTCAGTGAAGGGGTCAGACTGGAAGAAATCATCAGCAGAGGGGCTGCCAGGTCTAACAGGAACAGGCTGGGAGGGCTCCTCCTTCAGTTCGGGCACTGGAGACTCCACCTGCACATCAGTAAGATAAAGATAACAAGCTGAAAGGTTTTCATATTGATGAAACGTTGATATCACAACAAGTGAATAATGGCATAATGAAATATTAGTCTGGTACAGCATTGGCTAGTGTCCCCAAAACTATTATTAGAAATGCACATTTAGTTTTTGCACTTCAAAGACAAGTTAGATATTCTACTGCACACTGATTCTGTGTTAAACACTAAAGATAAACATGATCCAAAGGGAGTGTGCTGACCTTGGTTGTGCCGGCAGCGCTGGCAGCAGGCTGCTGCTTTACCTCCTCTTCTGCTTCCTTCATCTCTGACTCTACTACTGCAGGGGAACTGGTGTTTTCCTGAGAACACCAAAACAATGCTATGTAAAGCATACTCATTCTCATCCAGTAACACATCGCTCAATATTGGAGATCTTTAGAAAATGATAAAGTGTATCACAACATCACATAACATCTATTTCACCACAACTCTGAAGGGTTTTGCAACTGCCTGAGAATTTTGCCTAATAATACTAAACTAGAGATGGACCGATCAGCCTTTTTGAGGCCAATTTCGATCACCGATCACCTTTCAACGTAATCGGCCGATAGCCGATACCGATAGAGGGCGGAACTATATGCCACAGCAGGGCTACATGTAGTTATTAGCGCAAGCAAGAAACATGGTCTAAACTGGTTTATTACCATTTTTAACGAGCTCATGTGAAACAGCATAATATTTTTAACAAAATTATCAATAAATAAACAAAGTAAATCAAACAAATATCCCCAATACTGCAATCATTCAATTTAGACCCTTAATTTAAAACAAAAAAGCTAATTAAATAAATGCAGTCAAAACTGCAGTCCTTAAACGAAGACTCTGGTTGTTTTAAACGACAATCTGTAATCATTAAATGTAGATCTTGAATTGTTGCTGCTGTTCTGTTCGTACCAGTCAGATCTAATCTGCATGGTGTTCTGTTTTGTGCTAGCTGCGCGTGCTCGCTCTGCTGTTTGCTGATACTCACTGTATTCAGCCGCGGGTGTTCTCTAAAAACCGAATCAGATTAGAAGTGTTAAATGTCTTTGTCTTGGTTTGCCCAACGAGACGGTTAATTTTACAGATTTTAAAAATTGCTCTGGATGAGTGTGTGTCACATACGGCAACAAGCTGCCAGACGGACGCAACGGAAAACTGTTCTTGCGAGGCGCGCCGCTTTAGTCAGTCTGTCGAAAATAAAAGGGTATGTGTTTCCACCTGGCGGTTCAGATAGGAATTGCAAGGACCTGGCCGGAGGGGGTTTCAACAAAACGCAAAAATTAGGCTCATTTGTTTTACGCCATGGATCGGCTCTCGAGATCGGCTCAATTAGAGGAATATCGGCCGATCACCGATCATATATTTTGATTAAAAATCGGCCGATACCGATACATAGCCGATCGATCTTTCCATCTCTATAATAAATTAAATATAACCAGAACTGATAACTACGCAAGTACTGAAATTTCGGCCACCAAATATTTAATGGTCAAGGATGGTCAAAATGATTTGGTTTTTTACAGATCAACCAAAAATCAGCCATGTTTAATCATATCCTTATTTTTATAAATTACACAAGCACTTACTGTTCATTAACACCCAACAACATTCTCCATTGTTAGTCTGATACCAAACAAAAGTCACTTAATATGCAAAGCAAACAGAAAGTAAAGACCCTAGTAGTACGGCAAGCCATCTGTAGCCTCCGTTTTTTAATTAGACAGGAAAAAGTGCCCATGCCAAAATTTGGCCCAGTGTGTCCCGAGTTTCGGGTTCCTCTATGGCCAAGAATTTTCATTTTGACACACAACTAATTATAAAATAACAAATCACCTTAATCTAATTGACTTTAACACCACACACATCACATATGGAGGTTATAACAAGCCACAGTGTCTCACCATGTGGTTCTGAGGCCATGCAGCACTGACAGCGGCTCCTCTGGACCGCATACTGGTGTAGAGGTCATCCAGAGGATTAGCTTTAGCCTCAGGCTCCTCAGGACTGGAGGGCACTTCTGCTGACTCATCATCAGGCTGTTCAGTCACCCTCAGCTCCTGTGGCTCGTCAGTATTGCTCTGCTCTTCTTCATCCTCTTCCTCCTCGTCTTTTGGTCTAGTGGGAGGCTGTTCGGTCAGCTGCGGCCACACGATCTGTTTGGGTTGTTCAGCAGGGGGCACTGTTCCGTTCACAAGAGCGGGCTCCTCTTCCAGGACTTTCCAAGTCAGCTGAGCCGTAACCTCTCTCTCTTCTGTCTTCAGCTCAGTGAGTTGTTCCTGCATCTGGAGCACATCCCACAAGGGAGCCAAGAAAAGAGAAACCACACAAAGAACAGGTGATGGTTGGGGGGGAAGAAAATTAAATATAAGAGAATGAGAAAGTCAAAGGTGCAATGGGGAAGACAGAAGAAGTAGAGGGATAAAGAGTGGGAGGCGGAGAATGTGATGTGAGATGCACAGGATGATGAAGAGTGGGAAAAAAAAGGAAAAACAATAATATGTCTTTGTAATAAAGTGTTATAAGATACAAGCTTTCTAACATAAACCTCATCATGCTATAAATACTGTACTACACAGTTGTTAACATTAATAGCTTCTTTTAAACATTCTCTTAGGACCAGTAAGACATGGTGGACAGTGAGCAGACCTGAGCAATGTGTGTGTGTGACTCTGTGACTGCCTCCTGCAGAGGGCAGAGCTGAGCACGAGCTGATCGCACTTTCTCCCCCAGACTGCGCGTTTCCTCCTGTAGACGGAGCAGCTCCTCTCTGGCCCTCACCAGTTCCTCCTCATAGTCTCCAATTCTTTGCTCCTGCTCCGAATGCTCAGACTGCAGGGACTGGATCTGTCCACACAAACATGGCAGTGATTAGAGATTAGAGAGCAGCTGTTAGAGTGAAGCTACTGAAAAGCTAATACGCTGTGCCCTTTTTAATTAGTTGAAGTGCATGAATCTGATGTTTGCAAGCACGCTGAAAAAGTATTCAAAGAAAGCTCAGGCTTGATTATGTATTAAGGCCATCATCACAAGTATAATGTTGATTTTGCATTTGAGGCATACCTCATCTGATGACTCTATTTCATGATTTCAAGCTCAGTACTGTTGTCCTGTCCATTCCAATAAAACCTTTACATATTGCTGTTTTAAATGTGGTTCTCATTCAAAGTAAAAGGAACTATCTGAATAAGAAACCACTGTTAACCTACACACACAGTGGTTATATAAAATTTATCAGAAATACATCAACATATCTGAAATCCTACCAGAGATTTTGACTATACTGCCCACTAGGGTTGTGCGATATGGGGAAAAATAATGATATTTATGATCTGAATATTTTCTGTAATTTTGTGGATAACAATAGTAAACAATATTTTGCACTATTTAAAAATGTGTTTGTAAAAGTTATAGTTAACTAACTTGCACTTCTTAAAGAACATTAATGTCCATTCATCCATCATCTCCGCCTTTATCCCGCTAGCCAGGGTCATGGGGGGGCTGGAGCCAATCTCAGCATCATCAGGTGAAGGCGCTTTGTTAGTGAATGACTCCACTAAAGTTAGTTGAGTGTGTGTTTTGCCAGATACCTTCACTGATTTAGGTCTGTCTTAGACAGCACCCAAAGCTCTTCATACTCCTCAATACGATGGCTTGTTGGGAGATGATAGAACAGGTTAGTTGTTGAGCGGTCTTTATCAGGTGCTTTCTTACAAAGTCTGCAAACTGCGTTTTCTGAGCAACATCAGTCTTTTCAAATTCAAACCAGCTCCACATGAGTGAAGATGATCCTCGCCTAGGAGCTAAATCTAAGGCGGTAGACTGCAAGGCTGGCCATGTTTGAGTTTCTTCCCCTGGCGCAGTATGTTCACTCATTATCAGCTTTAGGTCTGTTGTTTAGGCAGCTATGCTAGCACACAGTATGTGCACTCTCAATGCGCACTTGCAGCAGCTTGTACTAAAGCTTGAAGTAGTGAACGTGTGGAGTCGACTTTGATTGTTGTCTCCCCCCCCCAGTCATTATCGTATTCGATAATGTCAGCTTGCACGTCGTTAACACAGCAATTGAGATATTCTCGTAAAAAAATAATACAAATAAAAACAATAAATAAAAAAATATACATATATATATATATATATATAAATAAATATATGAATAAATAACAGCCCTATACAGCCCACTACTACATGTGACAGATATTCCCGAGTCAGTGTCTTCCTCTTGGCTGATAAATGGATCTAATTTTCATGTCTAAATCATGCTTGAAGCATGACTGCAAGAGTGACTAGAACTGTGTAAGCTAAGCAGAGCAGCCAGGGAGAAGAGCACTGGCTCATTCTTGCTCTTTCTTTTTCACACACCAGCTGGTTTTCCTGACTGCACTGCTGCCGTATGAGCTTGAGCTGCTCTTCCAGAGATGACTTCTGTTCATCCAGTCTCTCCAGCACTTCCTGCACCTCCTGCCGTTCTGTCTGCAGCTTCCGCAACTCCTCGCTTTCCTTCTGCACCTCATCCTGCAGGTCCTAAAAATGGGAGCAATGACAGAAGCTTTTAACATAATGCGTGCATACAGTATTTAACTGTACTCCTCGCTCTCAACCTCTACAGTTAAGGAAAAGCAACCAATTTAATTGTGCTTGAGCTCCATTACTCAAAAAAGCCAATGCGCCTTAAAAGAGTGGCTCTATAGGGCAGATGACTGGCACTGCTATGTTCCCTTAAAGACCCTGAACTATGGTTTCAAAGATAATCTAGATCAGCTTGTTTGGTCTTGGTGTGATTCACTGACTTGGAACAGCTATGTTAAAGCTAATAGTTGGGTATCGGGATGTAAATGAATTACAGGCTATTATTTGTCAAAAAAACTATTGTTTGACCAAAGAATCTGGCTGAAAAAAGTTAATGTAATGTAAAGGATAAGGCAGACGGGCTAGTAAGGAGTAGTATATAGATATTTAGAGCTTTAAAATACAGAAGTTTCAGAAGAATGTCATTGTATATTTCAGTCATTTCAAGAACTCTTTTATATTTGGTCATTTAATACATATATATAGTTGTCAGCTCTTGTGCATAAATAAAACCAGGTTTAAATGAGGGCTTTTTAAAATGCTTTTCACATGAATGCTAATGATGACCATGTTCCAGCTCTTTTTAAATTTCCTAGTGCACAGCAACAGCATGTTCATAAACATTTTTGATAGTTTGCATCTAGGCTTACAGGAACAATTAATCACAGACACTTTACAATCAAACAAAGAATTTGCCATACTGAATTGTTGCTGAGTTCTGAAAAAAATGTCTCATTTAAATCCAAGTTACAATAATTATGCAATTATGTAGTCATATGTAGCATTTATACTCGGGACTGGATGTCTAAATAAGATTGTGTATGCATGTTATTAACCTGAGAGCATCTTCATTAGCATGTATTCTGCTGCAGTCATTACATTTACCTCTCTCCAGCACCTCAAACTGATTTCTGGTTTAAACTACACCTACTCTCAGATTTCATTTAAGAGACAGGTTTTAAAAAATATATTATTCAAGGATCTGGATCAAAGTTAAGATACGAGTACTGGTATCGAGATCAAAAACCCTTTGAACAACACCCAACCCTAGCTGAGGGAGAACTTGTTTGAGGTGTTCAGAAAAAAACATTTGAAGGAACATTTTAAGGTAGCTGTTTAGCGGGCCACACTTCAACACACACAGTTTCCAAACTTTGACTCTATATATATATATCGTCGCTGTCCAATGAAAAACGTGTATCTCTAAGTGTTCTACATTATTTGAACAGACCAATGGCCGTTTACATAGTGTACATAGTTTAATGTTGAATGGACCAATAGAAGTGCTCCAAAACAGCATGGAAAAAAATTCTGGTTCCATTGACTTACATTGAAAGTAAAGTAGGCTTCTGGTCTCTCCTGTAAAATTGCAATTTTGGAGATCCTTCTTTTTCACTGGATAACAACTATCTATCTATCTATCTATATATACATACATATATATATATATATATATATATATATATATATATATATATATATATATATATATATATATATATATATATATATATATATATATATATACACACACACACACACACACACACACACACACACACACACACACTTTTCATTATTCATCTCAGGGTTACATCTGCCTGCTAGGAATAGTCTGTTAAAAGCTTGAGCACATATTGATTGTGTTTAGAATATAAAAGCTGTGGAGCATTGATCTTTCATTAGCCTTCTTATGTACACACTTATCATTTATCATAATTTCTCATTTAGAAGGTCCCCTTAGGTACACAAGTATAATCCTATTAAGCTAATGGTCAAACTGAAAACCACAACTTGTTAAAGAAGTCACACAAATGCACAATAAAAACTCTTCTAGCAGACACTGAAACTTCATTTAGCTAGATCAGATGTTTGCTTTTTAAAAAACATCTTCTACACTGAAAGAATGTAAATGGGGTCTGCAGACATCTGGGTGAGACTGAGAGGAAAGCTGAGTTTGTCTACCTATGTATGAGTTTTGTTATGCAATGACAGTCTAAACTGGAAAAGATGATGAATTTAACATTTTTCAATCAGTTCAACTGTCCCATCTTTATAATAGTGCAGCAATCAGATATACATTTCATACGCGGCAAGGCAACCTCGGTCTGGACCAACCAGACTGGAATACATGAGGCATTTAAATCAGTCAAACTCAATATTCATCATAATTTTACACCACCACAGACAGCAGCGTCATCAATGTGCCTGTTACTATGGCTACACTACACATATTTCATTCTGTAGGACAAGTGGAACTAGTGCAGGCAGTGTAAACAAATAATAATGGTGATCAATAAGAGAAGAAATGGAACAAACAGCTTTTCAAAATCTACTTTAAGGATATTTTGGTAAAAAGGGAAGTGAAGCCTTACAGAGAACAAGTCTGTTGATCAGTAAGTTTGATATATAGTTTCTCTCTTCCTATTTGATCGGCTTCCACAATTAAACCAGCAGAGAAAAAAAACAATTGTTCAACAACTGCTTTTGGATGGAGCACTGCTCTTTTGCACACGTGGGTCAGTTCATGAGTCTGACCAATGTGGAGGAAAAAGAAAAAAGAAAAAAAAAAAAAAAAACACATCGAGCAATAAACCGGAACTAGACACTAGGGCTTACAGAATGAACACAGCTTGCATGAGGCATAGTTTGAAAGCGGCTAAGCAGAACCCCAGAGAGATGGAGCATCTGTAGCATCAATATGGCTACACAGCAGGGGGACTCGTCATCTTTCTATCTCTCTTGTGGGTTTGCTGTCGATATTGCCTATTCATGTTATTCGGTGCAGAAACTAGAAGTTATGGCATTTTGGCCACATCTGTTAATACAGACACATTACATTTCAGAGACTAAGCAGGAAATAAAGGTTTAACAACCTGTCTGTATGTAGGCTGACAGATTTATGGTGGCTTCAATATGAACTAATTAATTATTATGAACAATTGCTACAAAATGGAGGAAAAACCTCATTAAAATGTGACGAAAAAACGACTACATGAAACTAATTATGAGCTTTAAATGCTATTCTACGGTGAGGGATCTGGTCGTCTTCGCAGTCCTTGGTATGCAGTAAAAGGTAACTGACTGAGGAATAATACTGGGCCACAAAGATTCTGTGTAGAAAGCCACAGAATGTAAAACTGTATTTACACTGGCATAGTTGAACAAGAGCTGACATACTCTGAACCCCAAACCTCTCCTTCTTCAAAAACTAATCATGCACTGGCGAAAAAGAGCGCTAACACACGCAAATTCCAAAATCCTAAACCATTCTGTAATGGCCTTAACACATTATAATTTATATGCGAAAATGGAGAAACAGAAACAGCCTCCAGCTTATTAATCACCGTTCCACCTTAAATACTACAGCGTGTACAGCACCAGACTATAGCTGTGGCACCATTTAAGGTAGAATAGAAACTTCACCAAACAAGCTGGAGAATAGGGAGCCATCCGGAGGTTGCTTTGCACATTTCACTCTGAACAGTTTCTCAAGTCTTGGACAAATATTGAAAGTGGGTTACCATTTTGCTTCACTTTGTGTTGTCAAGACTGAAGCAAGTAGCTAGTACAGGTAATGCAAGCTACCAACAAGCCTCAAGTAACTCATGTAGGTAAAGTTAACCAAGCAGTATGACAATCAAGTATATTTACACGGTAGCTAATTTTATTTTCCTGTCTGTGTCTGACATGTTATACATGTTATATTCTAGGTGATTATTGTGGTGTCTTGCTGTAAACAAGCAAATCAGCGCAGAGCTCATCAGATTTATTCATGACCATTATTGTTCAAAAGCTCACTAAAAAGGTAACCAACTTAATTCATTGCAGGGTCACAGGGACGTGATTAGGAATGAAAAACCATGTCTGACCATTTTCAGCCTAAGCAACATCACATACCTTACAAGCGGACGTTACAGATTGATTTGACAAACTTGAAACTTGAAACATGCCAAGTAAATGCATTCTATGGCACCTATGTGTAATACGCCATACTCAAGACAGTCACCTCATGTTTGTCAGAGCACTACTTATTTTAGAATATTCTAAATAGAGGTAAAATGTAAGGAACCACAGGTATGTTTTAACACAATACATCATTTGTGTTTTGTTATCACTATAGTAGTTTTTGCAATCCGGGTATCTGGGGGAAAAAGGCTGCAATCTAGAAATGAGGCCTATAACCAATTCCAATGTTATATTCTGGGTGCAGTGATTAATCATGATGAAACATGATTAATCCCCCAGTGTATGTATAGTATATATATTTTTAATTGCTTTTATACATTGCTATACATTTGCAATACATAGCAATTTAACTGCAATATTGGTGATGTCCATAGGAGAACAACCCCTTAGGTAAATAAACAAATTCTGAGCTTTAACTACTCAAATGCGTGCGATTTCCAAGTCAAAGTGGAAAACAAGGAAGAACAGGGGGCGGCTCTCTAAGCAGCTTGATGTTCGTCTCAGACTAAACAATAGAACACCCTCACACATTCTGCAGAGTGATTCACAAAATCCTTTACATGCCCCCTGAGAGACAAGAGGAGAGAGAATACATTCGATATTGAACAGTCAGTCAGCAATCCTTCTGTAGTTACCGAGAGAAACGCAGATGCCCTGCCTACGTGAAAGCCATTTGTGTTGAATCTGCAGTAACTAAAGGCAACTCCAGCATTTAGAGTCTATGTTTTTTTACAAAGATTAAAAATGTATGGATGGACTTTCATTCATTTATGCATGCATGCATGTCTGCGTACATCCTTACCTGGACCTCGCTGGTCCTCTCTCTGATGCTCTCTTCCTTTTCTTTGATCTCCTGTTCCACAGAGCTTTTCTCTCTGAAAGACCAGCACAAGCAAGAGTATTTAATCACCGCGGCAACAGAAGGCACTGCCAGCCAGCCGGCCGCCGGCTGCACTCCTTCCCCCTCCAGCACCATGTCTGTGTGTCTACTGGAGAGAGTGCCTGAGGTTTGAAGCGCATGTGTGAGTGTGTGAACGAAGAGAAGCCAGAACTGCACATGGAAGAGAAAGGGAAGTGAAGAGAGGGGGAGGAGAGAGAGAGAGAGAGAGAGAGAGAGAGAGAGAGAGAATGCGTGGGTGCTAGATGATTTAAACTGAACCAACATAATGTACATAAGGCGACAATTAAAATTAATTAAAATCAATAATTTTGTCAAAGTGCCTTAACCAGGAATATTACACACAATAATATGGGGGCACAAATAAGTTGAACTAAACTAAAACAAATAGGATTAGAAGTTACAGACAAATTGAGGCTCTTAACTACCAGCCAACCAAAACTTTCACCACCAAATAAACAGTACTTAAAACTTAAAATAATAAAACTTAATAAACCAGGCCATGTTTGTGAAATGTATTAGAAAACAAACCTACAGAAGCACATCACCTTGTTCAGGAACTGATTTACTTGAACTTTAAAGTACTGAGATATTACCTTTGTCAGTGTTATCATTACCATATTATCATTATTGTTTTTATAATGACTATTATTATTGGTAGTAGTAGTAGTACTACTGCTGTTGTATGACAGGAAGTGTGTGTACTGGCAAAAAATGGCCAGTCTGGGGAATTATAATGTGGTAAAATGTGTCTCCCAGTAAATAAAGGTCAACAAATGCAATGCAGCCAATGCCAGACCAGCAAAATTAGACTTCCATTGTCTTGCCTTGTTTTTATTTTTTTGTTTTTTTAAAGTGAATACTTGAGTAGTTTATAGCGCAGGGTTGGCAACGTGTTAAAGAATATACTGGATTTAAATCACTTCTTCATCCCTACTGCAGTGGAGCTCCTACCATGAGTCAAACACTCTCTCTGACACACAGGCTGAGTCAGCCAGTCTTCTGGGATTTCAAAACAGTAAAAACAGGTTGAGACGGGTAAAAAAATAAAAAATAAAGAGAGATGGGGGAGCGATAGTGTTGGACAGATATGCACCGGTATACAAAAATAGAGCGGTTCTGTAATAAAAGCCTTGCTAGCTCATCCAAAATAACAAGCCAAGGACTTACAGTAAGAACAGGGATAGCCAATATCTCTGCAGCACAGAGTGTCAAATTCAATGTTAAAACATTCGTCCTTCTTCGGGTGGCCTTGGCTACCGAAGACAAGAAGCTTTTGCTTACCTTTCGCCAGAGGTGGCTCGTTGCTGTGGCAATTTAAGGCAATCCCAAAAGAAATGCATCATTTTAGCTGCAAGTTTCTCTCCATTCTCAATAACGCTGTTCTCCTGGCTCTTACTGTCCGTCCTTTGTTTTTGTCTTGCACTTGTCTGTCTGTTCACCAACCTCTGAGGGGCTTCCCTCTCGTTATTTGCACTCTCACTTTCTTAGAAAAGGGAAGTAGAAAAAAGTCAAAAGCACCTGCACTCTCTGACCTTCACCCCCCACTCAACAACCCCCATCCACAGCATAGGGATGTGAGTGGAAAGGTTGGCCTTGATCTGTGACAGGCTCTGCTTTTGCTCAGCGACAAGGTGTTTGTGTGAATAAGCGCTCCTGCCCTGTTGCTCCTCTTCCACAGTTGAGGGAGCGTCACACGTCACATGGAACACTAACCTCAAGAGACACACCCTGCTCCCAGCTGAGAGCGTGTACACAGGACACAAAGTCTCACCTCTGTGCTTCACTCCATCACAACCCAGGCTTTCCTCACCCTTGCCTTCCTCTTATTCAAAAATACACAAACGAATGGTGGACGGCAAAAATTTCAAATACACATGTTCATGAAGTACCCAGCTAAAACTGAAAACCAATACTGCGAAACACCAATAACAGTAAACACAACAGGGGTGTAACCAAGGTCCAAAAACACAGGAGGGTTTGGAAGTCACTAATGAAACTCTTGCACACCAATGTTTTGGGGGAGGTGCCTAAAAATGAAACTTGCTATGCTGTCCATTAGTGGAAAACAAACAATTTTTTACTTAAAATTGGTGAGATTCTGTTTTTGATATTCTCAACCAGAGAGGCAGCTCTGGTTCACCCAGTTGGTTCTTCACAGTCTAGAAGTTATCTGGGACACCTCTGGAAACTACAACATGCTGTAGAATCTTTATCAAAATTGGAAACTTGCCCAATTTTCCCAAAAGAGTGAATTGTTAATCATCAATCAAACCAAGGACAAAAGATCTCAATGAGTGGAAAAGCGTGTTACACAACCAAAAAAAGTTGGTGGGAGTTCCAGAAGAAGAACAACTGTAAAAACGAACATTTTCATGAATCTAGCATCAGCACTGCTAAGACAAGTGTGTTAGCTGCCAGTCAGCACTGGAGTAGCCTGCCAACATGGGACCCCCTGAATACCAGGGGGTACTTTGCATAACAATTCATTTAGCCCACGATGTGGGGGGAAATCATGGCTGTCCTTCCCCCATACTGTGGTTTCTCTATTCCAGCAACTTCTATCTCAGCAGAGAACAAGAGTAGGAGCCCCAAAGATTCAGACAAAACGCCCCAGTCGGAGCTTCTTTCTATAGTCCGTAATCCTCCTAAATAAGAAGTCTTCCCACAATCCTGTGTCACACACAAAGTAACATACACACAAAAGACAGAACATAGGCTATGCACATGACGTCACAATCGGTGGAGGTCTTTAAAGTCACTCCCACCAAGTGATAGCAAAATACAAAAACATCAAAATTGGGAAAGACTGGGAGTACAAATAGAGCTGTAGTCTTACTGCCTGCCAAAAGCTAAAGAAAAGCATTGCACCAGACTGGACATCTATTGAATCTTACAGGAAATGCTAGCTGGGAAAAGGAAGCTGGGACCTGCATCATATGAATCACTGAAGTTCACAGAAATAAACAGGAGTACTGTGAAAAGTGGATTTGCAGTTGCCGTTTTGTGTTAGGAGTGCTGGACTGTGCGTACAATCATATTATTTATATGCTGTGTAACTGTGAAAACATAAATGATGACGAGTCTTGGATTCTACAGGGATGGCTAGACAATGTTAGCCATCCACAAAGCAAACTAAGACAGTCAGATTAGCTAGATATGCAAGTTACAGATGTAACAGAAAAACACTGAAGATCAACTACCAATAATGTAAGCACTTTCTTATTTCTTTCTTTCTCAGTTTTGCTGTTCCACCTAAAACACATGCAGCCTTGTAATAGTACGTTTTTGGCACTTAGTGCGTAAAGCAACGTCACTGCATAAGCTGTATGCGTTTAGCTTTAAACCTTTGAACCCCTAAAATGTCAAATTTACTGGATTCCCACTCAGAAAATATCATAAAACAAACAACATATGCACCTGCTTGCCTACAATGGTGTACATGTATGCATGAAGAATTGAGAGAGGACTACCACCTATAGGCCCACCACCATGCAAAGCTACAGGAAGCTTAGCAGAACCAATACATTTTTTTTTTTGCACAGTACATAAGCATTCTCTTAGGTAATCATGTATAACCATATATATTTGTGCTGCTATAAACAAAAATACGTATCTGTTTAGCAAATCCTGCCCCAGTTACAGCTTTAACTTCTTACCTCTGCAGGTCCATTATCTCATTACTGAGGGAGTCCAACTCTTTAATGGCAGAGAAGTCTGCAGCCTGACATGACACAGTGTTGTTCTGTCCAGGATAGAGGGAGCAGAGGGACGCAATAAGACAAGAACAGGGTTATTTAACCAGTTGCCTACAGATTATTTAAAAATAAAACAGGTTCACATATGTAAAAAAATCATAATAACTAACTTCAGTTACTACACAGTGAATAAGTTTAGTTACTAATCTAATCTGAAGTGCAAAGTTTTACATACAACCACCTCTTAACGGTAGCAGAGTGAGAGGGGAAACAACATATGGCACTGAAAAAGCAAAGTAATAAAAGACTCAAGCACCTAAAATAGAAAAACAAGCCATATGCTTGAAGCCAGAAGGGTTGGTGAGGGAGAGAGAGACAAAAAAAGATATGAATACATGAGGCAGACGGAGAGACAGCAGAGAGATTTAACAGACTCACACAGACAGGCAAACTGATAGACATCAGAAAGCTAGAAAAGAAGCCCACATACAAAGGAGATGATGATTAGTAGGAACACAATGACACCATTTCATATGCCTGTGATTGTCTTTCCTGAGCAAAACAATTAAACAACACTTTATTAAGACATGCATACAGGTGCATCTCAATAAACTAGAATATCATCAAAAAGTTAATTTATTTAAGTAATTTAATCTAAAAAGTGAAACTCTTACATTACATAGATTCATAACAAACAGAGTGATATAGAGTGATCTATTTCAAGCGTTTATTTCTTTTAATGTTGATCAGCATGGCTTACAGCCAATGAAAACCCAAGACATTATCTTAGAAAATTAGAATATTAGATAAGACCAATTTAAAAAATATATATTTTTAATGCAGAAATATTGGCCTTCTGAATTACTGCATCTACGCAGCGTGGCATGGAGGCGATCAGCCTGTGGCACTGCTGAGGTGTTATGGAAGCCCAGGTTGCTTTAATAGTGGTCTTCAGCTTGTCTGCATTGTTGGGTCTGGGGTCTCATTTTTTCTCTTGACAATATCCCAGATTCTCTATGGGATTTAGGTCAGGCAAGTTAGCTGGCCAATCAAGCGCAGAGACACTGTGGTTATTAAACCAGGTACTGGTATTTTCAGCAGTGTAAACTGGTCCCAATACCTGCTCGAAAATGAAATCTGCATCTCCATAAAGCTTGTCAGCAGAGGGAAGCATGGAGTACTCTAAAAATTTTCTGGTAGACAGCTGTGCTGACTTTTGACTTGATATAACACAGTGGGCCAACACCAGGAGATGACATGGCTCCCCAAACCATCACTGATTGTGGAAACGTCACACGAGACCTCAAGCAGCTTGCATTGTATGCCTCGCCACTCTTTCTCCAGACTCTGGGACCTCGATTCCCAAATGAAATGCAAAATTTACTTTCATCTGGAAACAACACTTTGGATAACTGAGCAATAGTGCAGTGCTTTTCTCTTTGACCAGGTAAGACCCAGGTCTGGCGTTGTCTCTGGGTCATGTGTGGCTTGACACAAGGAATGTGACAGTTGTAGCACATGTCCTGCAAACGCCTGTGTGTGGTGGCTCTTGAAACACTGACTCCAGCAGCAGTCCACTCCTTGAGAATCTCCCCCAAGTTTTTGAATGGCCGTTTCTTGACTATCTTTTCCAGGCTGCAGTTATCCCTGTATACAACACTTTATGAACAGCCAGCTTTTGTGGCTTATGACTGCAGCCTTATGAGGGTGTCAATGATTGCCTTCTAGACATCTGTCAAGTCAGCGGTCTTCCCTTTGATTGAGTAGGCTACTGAACCAGACTAAGGGATCATTTTAAAGGCTTAGGAAACCTTTGAAGGTGTTTTGTGTTGATTATTAAAATTTCCTGAGACTTTTGGGTTTTCATTGGGTTTTCATGATCATCAACATTAAAAGAAATAAACGCCTGAAACAGATCACTCTGACTGGAATTTATATAATATATAAGTTTCAATTTTTGAATTGAATTACTGAAACAAATTAACTTTTTGATGATATTCTAATTTATCGAGATGCATCTGTATGTAAACATAAATGAAGGTGGTTATAAATGGTAGGAGTATTACCGGTCGTGCTAGCCTGTCAGATGGAGGGATCATCTCTGCAGAAAGGGTTTGGGGTGGGTCACTGCCTTTGGAAAGCTTTTGATTGATTAGATGAAGAGCCAAAGCAAATTGCTCTCTGGTGAGTTTCCCAATGTCACCAATGTCACAAAGCTCCCTGTAAGAAAATGCATGCATCATAGATATATATGTAATAATGCGACATCCGCGTAATTATGTATATATTTGTATATCTGAAGAACAGTGGGTAAATGTGGATTTAAAGAGAGTTTAAATAAAGGCACAGCTCCTGAAGAGCCGGAGAACTACAGATTGTTTACCATTTTCTGATTCAGCCTTTAAAATGGTTTATAATAAACGAATAGCTGTTATTAGTCAACTACAACTTCATAAGCTAAGGATGCAAATCCATCCATCCATTATCTGCCACTTAAATCCTGCTAGTCAGGGTCACGGGGGGGCTGGAGCCAATCCCAGCGTCATTGGGTGAAGGCGGAGTACACCATGGAAATTTCGTCAGTCCAATGCATGGCCAACACTCACTCATGCACTCACACCTATGGGCAATTTAGAGTAGGACCTATCAACCTATCACGCATGTCTTTGGACATGTGGGAAGAAACCGGAACATGCAAACTCCACACAGAACGGCCCGGACAGGGCATCGAACACGGACCGTCTTTCTGTGAGGCAACAGTGCTAACCACTGTTCATAGCTGCATTCACAAACGCAAGTTTAGTGTATTAAACACAGAGGAAGACATCTTAACAACACACAGATCGCTGCAGACATCTCTGGGCTTGAGCTTCTGAAACTGATGCACAGTGGAAACATGTATTGTGGTCTGATGACTGTAAACAAGCTTCTGTCCAAATGTTTTTGGAATGTGTTGCAGGCTTTATATTTGAAATAAGCAAATACAAGGAAAGAAATAAAACTGAATCAACTTCATAAGGTATAGCATCAAACACAGCTTTGTACTGCTTTCAATTCATTACAGGTCAAATAGAATGTACTTATCACTTCTCTGGATGTATTTGCATTACACACACTGTCTCAATTTTGTAGAATTAGGTTTGTGCAAGTGCTTCCCCTTTCTGCCTGGATGGTGTACTCAACCCCAATCTACTGTGTGGGATAAGCATGTTATCGGCTATGCTATCATTTCTATTAATAACTCCAATGACAGAAACATTGGCCACCAGAAGAAAAAAAAAAAATTGTAAATCTTGTGGAGTCAAAAATGCAGTGGAAATTTCTATAGCCCTGTTGCCCCGCCTACTGTTAACCAACTGTCTTAAGCAAGTAATCATGATTTGACAGTGAGATGGCATTTCCGCTTATGTCGACTTCATCTCCAGTGATCACATGATTAGATTTTGTGACTGGAGGAAGAGAACAGTGCACTCCATCTCTTCCAGCATTTGCTGACAAACAAAAATATTCTATAAGTTCATATTCAGGCCACTACAAAAATTGTTATAGCAACACAGAAACTAATTAAAGAGAAGATAAAAAAAAACTTAGCAAAGCAGCTGTTTACATTTCGGCTGTAATGTTTTCTGTTGCTGGGGCCATATCGGCACACTTAAGTTTTTACGTTACAAAGACAACGTGTTCACATTACCCATGATGCATGCTAATGCCAGGCTCATAAGGGGTCTACTAATTCAATTCAATTATACAGTAATTAATAAAATATCAATGTTTGGTAGCAATATTATTTTTAAACCCAAAACTATTTATATATTGTATCTGTTATTTTTTTCCTACATACTTTTCCATCCACCCACATACTTTCTAAACAAAGCTTAATAACACAATGGTTTGAAGATATGTAAACTCAGAGTACCAAGCACCAGAAGTACAATGCACCCTGTTTACTGCACCAGTGGCTAAGTCCAAAGAATACAGCAAGCATCCGTCTATCTTATTTGCCAAAGAAACAGGAATGTGTAGGCCTGAAGAAAAACTTGACTCATCTAACGTAAACCAGCGTGATTCATCGTATACCTCTCAAATCTTATCCAGTAAAGCACAGCTGAGGTCATATTTAAGGCAGCTATCTTTGCAAGTCATCTCACCATATGCGCGCAAGCGTGGCAGAGGGCAGTCCCGTCTTCAGGAAGATGTCCCTCACCTCTGGACCCGACACCAGGCCATCCATATCACTGTCTGTCTTGGCGAACAGCTCATCATACTTAGCTTTATCAGCAGGAGACACAACCCACTATGAACACACATGCACACAAAAACAAACCCGAAGTGAAGGTAAGCACACACAATCCCACAGTTTCACAATGGATTTACTAACAGCTTTGTCTAGTCTAATGGATTTTTTTAATTAACACACATCTAGACAAATAACTACAATATTTAACATTTAATTTCTGTGTAGTGCTGAACACTTGTGTGTGGGTTAAAAACAGTCATCCATATAACTGCTGACCTGTGGCTGTGTGGGTATGGCTGGTAATGTTTTGGACACAGGATGGGAAGAACTTCTTTCTTTAAGTGACGGGGGTGGCGAGGGAAGGAGGGGCATCACAGGAGCAGGAGCAGGGTTTATCTTTTTCCTTTTTGATGGTGGAACCAAAGCAGGAGGCAGAGCCATTGGCACAGGCTCATTCTCAAGAGCTCGATACACCAGATACATGGCCTAATAAAAAACAGAAAAAATTTAATTTACTTACATGCAATTTTATATAAATACCAAACAACTACAAATGTATATGAAGCAGATATAAATACTGTCTAACATGTACTAAAAATATTGTACTATAACAGAAGCTGCTTCTTGTTTGACAACTAAATACAGAACTTTAAAAATTAACCAGTGATTGATTTTTTTAGTTCCACTGCTGGGTAAATTAGCGAGCTTCTTAACTGTTTCCTACAACAAAAAAACAACCACATACTGACTAAAGGAAGACAGGCAGAGCAATTCTGAATCTCTAAACTGGATGGTTTATTAGAGTCATCATTACTGTCTTTTTGCTTTTGTTTTAAAGAATGGCCACAACCTCAATCTTGCTGACATCTGGAAAATACTTTTATGCAATACAGTACTTGTACGAACTTATGTAGTTAACGTTTGCACATGGCACAATTTACTATCATCATTTAACCAGGATAACTGACTATTTTCTGGTTGGCAAAGCTCCAGTCAAGCCCATGTTACATCATTACAGTACAAATATTAGTCCTTATTACCAACGATTATTAATACTACAAAAATTAATTATTCTAGTTTCAACACATGCGTAGAGATGTCAAAGTTAACGTGTTAAGAATGTCACAAATCATTTTTGTGTCATTAACCTACTGTAACCCTTAGGTATGTACAATATGTACATGCAAACTGAAGCCAAGCTACTAGTGCGCTGTATGTTGCTATGACATAATCTGTGACTGTAGCCTTTGTGATCAAGTGCAGCCCTTAAAACAGCAGGTTCCATTAAACTGAAAGCATTGATAAAGTAAAAGTTATTTCCAGCCTCTACCACAAATGAATTTGCTTATCGCTGAAGTATACTGCGCCGCTTCTATAATTTAGAAGATAAACACACCGCGCAATATCACTGTTACTGTTAGCTTTGGCGGATGCCACCAGCAGACTGCAGCAGACCATGCTCATGGGAAACCTATGGATAAATCAACATGCAGCCAGCTAATAAAACATCAGCCAAGTGGAAAGTTCCAGTTTCCATCAAAACAAGACGTAACATAGCAGTATAGGAGAGAGAGACTATTACTTCAAACAGTAACACGGCTCTAACTGGACACTGGGGGTGGAAAATACATAAGATCTTCATGTTTAGGTTTGATTTAATAAGATAAATACGTTTATACATTAATGACAAGTAGCTTTACAAAGTAATGTGATCAATTGCGGTTAATCGTTTAAATTGTTTCACAGTCCTGTTGTAGAGGAAATTATGTCATATGAATCCAAACATTCGTAAGACTTAGCTTTAGCCTGTTTGTAGAAAAAAAGTTTTAAAAAATCTAGCATGGTTTTAAAATAACTGGATTCATTTCTGACTAGAAATGTAGGTGTGTTGGCTGGAAGACTGATGATGATGGCTGCAGCAGGCTCTGTTTTGGACCTGGTGTGGGTGTGTGTCTGTCTGTCAGCCAGCACAGGACTCACCACTGCAAACTCATCTTTGTCCAGCATTCCATCTCTGTCTATGTCACTAAGCTCCCATACCTGCAACATATATTTAATTCAGATTGGTCAACATTGCCACCTGGAGGCTCAAGCCACGTATGTACTTCAAGCTTAAGCTTATTAGGCAGGTGTAGGTCAAACCCTGACATTATAATACACAAACCACAAAGTTGATCTCAGATGTACTTGTATAAAACACTATAAACTATAAATGAGATAACAGCCTCTTAGTATTCAAATAAGCATGCTTGTGGCCCCTTGTGGCTTACCCTGCCTAGGACATCGACAGGGAGCTTAGAGTTGAGCAGCACCGGTTTGACCTTGTCGCCTGTGAGCATGCCACCCACTGGCGAGAGACTGTCGAAGATGGCATCAAATTTCAGCTTCTCCTCTGGCTATAGCATAAACACGCACAAACACACACAGACAGACACACATTAAAGGAAAATAACCTCTGAAGAAAGAGAAAGCTCTACAACAGAACAAAATAAAGCAAAAAAGATCAACATTTTTTTAATGTAATGTGATTGATTTTAAAGTGTTACTAATGTAAAGCATCTCCAACCTTGACCGCCCATGGGCTGTCAACAGGCACGGCTCCAGGAAGAAGTGGACTGCTGGTGTCCTGCTGGTCAGGAAACAGAGGGAGTGGACATTACAACACACATTAAAAAAGGATGTCACTTACGGCATAAAAAAGCTGACATGCCATTTTTCCTCCATTATTACTCATCATGCTGACGGGGTGTTAGGCTTATTTGAATTCAAAAGAAAAAAATAATAGCTCAGCTTACAAACTTTGGTGGAGGCACAGCCACACTGAGGCTTTTGGGTGCAACTTCGAGGCCATTCTGAGCACAAGCCACCAGTCGCAGCGCAACAAAGAATTGCTGGAAAGAGAAAGAGGACTTAATTTGATAGTAAGCAATATTATCTCAGTAACCAAAAACTTTTACAAACTGTTTTTACAATGAATCAGACTGACTGAGGAAGTGATATAGCGGTCAATAACAAAAAAAAAAAAAGGTACTTGCTTTTGATCAAAACACAATCAGGATTTATAGAAAAGTCACAGAAGATTTTAGACCAACTTTAATGTGTGCATAAAGACCTTTTTTTTTTAAAAGATTTTACCAGAATGTGTGTTTCAGCTTATTTGGTAAATTGAAAAAAAAAAGCCTTTAACTAAATTGTCAAAAGCAATAAGTAGTTTAAACAGTGTTTCCAGACCTGCACTTCAAAAAAAAAAGGCTGAACTGATTACCATTTTATTTTAGGTGATTTGTAGCTTTTTTCCATCAGTTTCCTGTTACATGCTTGCTAAGATACAATGTGGTAGATTTTAATCTTACTGTAAACCTGTCGTTAAACAAGAGAGCCAAGTGAAAAGGTAATCTCTTTTTCTAGACACATGTGCTGTATATCAAAATAACTTTAATGATTTGTTTCTATGGTGTTTTTCTTCATACGTGTATGTGGACACCCTGCAACCCATTTGTCTCCTTGTAAGATAATAAAGAATAAATGAGAAAAAAAAAAGATTTTTCTGTGTGTCTTAGAAACAGACAGTAGAGAAGAGATACCTGTTTGTTCAAAAAGCCTTTGCGTTCTGAATCTGCCAAGTCCCATATCTGCAAGAGAAAACAGTTTATCATCAAAACAATCTAAAGAGAGTAATGTTTCTGATATAATTGCTGTTTTCCAGTATGCATGACTAACAACAGTAAATCTCTGGGTTGAGCTGATTGGGTCAGGCATGAATTAGAATTAGTCAGAACACCCAAATGTCTCAACATAAGCGACAGGGAACTAGGAACTGCTGCGGTTTGCAACTGTACATGTTTGCTATTATTCTCTATTTCATTTTCTGTAAAAGACAAATGAGGTCACTACTATGGGATTATGCTCTTCATTCATAGACATGTTGCTTATGAGACTTCAACACAACTCATTGGCTGGTCTGAGTGACTTCACTTAAATTAATCAAGAGCTTGCTACTTTATATCAGATGAAGAAGAGATTAAAGATTTACTTGTAAAGCAAATAAGGAAAAGAGAATACAGCACTTTCCATTTATTTTAAGAGTTGTTGCATAACATATTGTACAGGGTGACGAGTTAACCATTAATTGTTATTAAACATAGTCAAAGCATTAGTAACAGCTTATAGCTACAATAGTATCCTACAGCTACATACGTATAACGCATCATTATGACAAAGCAACAGCATCGGCTCTAGACACACTTTCACAATATATTGATCTTCTCTTCCCACACGCCCAGGTGTTTGAAGTGGTTATATATGTGCACAGTTATCGACGTTACCTTGCCTAGGACCAGGTCTGAAAGGCCAGATCTTTTCAAGAACAAGGCCGCATCGGAAGCTGCTACCCGCCCACTGCCTGATGGATCGACCTGCACAGAAAAAAGGGGGGGAGGCTTCTGTCACACAGCATCTTGCTCTTAGAGCATGAACTCCATACGCATGTCTTCTATTAAAATAAAGGTGCAAAAACTAATCCACTGCAAAACAGCAGTGCCCACAAGACGGTGAGTAGAGTCAAACTGTTTATAACATCATAATGTCTCAAACTAAAATGCTTCAGTTCCTAGCACTGAAATCAATTAACATATAAAACTGGTTACACTTAAAAATACTAAACTGTGATGTATTAGAACTCTTCAGGACAGAATTTGATAAACAGTGCCTTAAAGTGTCCTTAAACAGTCACCTAAATACTGAAACAAACACAGACTGGGGTTTAGAAGCAAGGCTATGTTGTTCACTCTGTCTAGCTGAAGAATATACTTTCTTGCCAACAAATCAGTCCAGATGGATCACACAAATGCTTTATGGGAAGGCTTTGCTGAAGTGAGCCATTAACAAAGACCACAGACAACAAGGAGCTTTGACTACATGATAATGATCCCCACAGGCTGCTTTATTCACTAATGCCTCTTTCTCACTCGCTGGTTTGGGTAGCAGCATGAGCGCAGGTCATCACTTATTCAAAGAGGCATCTTCTTACAGACAGGACTCGTTTCAAAGAGCTCTCAGTCAGACCCACACGCACAGCAGCTTGTACCATGGCCTACTCTTTTGCATGTCTGTATTGCTATAAAAGATTCTGTAAGTAAACACACACGTTCTGTTTCAAGTTTGGATGCTTACCTGTCGATAATACTTGTCATAGACAGGGTTTCCACTTGAAAGCTGTACAGCAATAAAAAGAAGTTAATCATGGTGAGATGTCAAGTCAAAAACATTTATATTTTCCACAATTTACTACAACCTACTGAACAGTAAGACATCATCTGGAATTTTGATACTGGCTCTGATAACACTATGCTAAAGTTGAAATCAATAACATATATATATTACGAGGAAAACGCATGGCCATCCTAGACATAATGTATTAAAGAGTACCTCAAACGCACTTGACCTATAAATGGTTAAAGACTAAAAGTCTACGCTCTGACTGGACTGTTAGAGGCACAAATGACACGTAACCTACACACCTCACGCAAGTAATCGGAAAGTTTGTGGACTATATATATTTCAGCAATGAGCTATTTATGAACCAGCTACGTGTGTTTTAAAGCTCCTGCGGTATCGAGAACAGTCTCAGGTCTCTACACTGGATGATTAAGAAACGGTTACCAATGCGTAGTCAAGTGACTACTAAGAAAAGAAACATGTTAAAGGCTCATGTATGCTGAATGTTAAATACGGATACGCACAGAGCCTTCTGTCCATACTCTGCGTTCATTTCATACATACATTTGTTTTCAAAAAGCGGATACAGATGGGATTGAGCAGCACCGCTGGAGACCGTGGGGGCAGTGGAAGACATGACCACTTCCATACAAACACAGCAAAGTTGAAACGGAGGTTCGGAGAGGTTGTGCAAGTTGATTAGAAATTCCCCAAAATATCTTCTCCACAGCGCAGAGACAAACAGTTGTTTTTTTTTGTTTTTAAACTAAATGAAAAACTACAAGCTCATCTATCGTGGCCACTGCTCAGCAACCATGTCAACGGAGCTGACACAGAGAAGTCTGAGGGCAGTGATGGCTATATCACTTCAAACACCGACGAGAGAGTATAAATCAGCCTTTACATGTTAATAATTTATCATTTCTTTGTGAAATACTCCCACAATTTTAGATGCACACAGATAAATCCATGCTTCAGTAGGTGTGGCCATCTTTGTGACACATCGACGCACGTTATGCTAATCAATGTAACTTCGTAATCGATTATGCCAATTACGTCAACGCGCAACCCCAGCCCTAATTCAAAGAGAGCTGATGTGAAATCCACTATTCTAGAGAAACTGAGCTATTCACAGTGGCAGTGGCAGTGATGGGAACCAGATCCCCAGACTGTCACTACATCAAACAGTTAAGAATATGTTGCCTGTTGCTTGAAACTTGTTTATGACACTTTTGTGATGAAGTTTCAGCCTAAAACTGTTTCCATTATTATAACTATACATAAAAGCAGAATGCAACAAACATTTCACACCAAACCCATCTGTAGACGTCAGTTTACATCATGCACTGAATTATGCAGAACATTCTGAAAAAATCTGGTGCTTCATGAGGGCTGATGTTGACCATGCTTGTGAGCTTGTCTTGTTTCTGCATGGCTGTGCAAAAATGATAAGAGATTTGATGGAGTTACAAGATCCTGCCAGTGGTTTTCAAGCATGTTATGTAACTATCAACTGACTGAGGCCACAAAAAGACGCAATTTTTTAGTGCTTGAAAACATCTGAGAAGTTTTGGCACCCAAACAGCCTAAGAGACCTAATATTCTGTTGTAAAAAAAACACCTAAAGAAGAATGATAAGGACATCTGGGAACCACATGAGAATTTATGACAGTGAACTTGGAATGCTGTTTAACAAAGGCCACACACACAAGCGTGAGAGCAGCCTTGCGATACAGAAAATAAAGCAAATAAACTATCAAGCAAAAATATTTACTTATAAAAAATCAGCACACTAACAGGAACGTCCAGACTATTCTTTCTATCCATTCACAAACTGAACAACTTACACGCATGCATACATCTTTTGTTTAACTTCATGGCTCATAATGGTGAAGAATAATGCATGTTTGCTCAAGCAAGCCCAAGGCAAGGCATTTGTTAATCAGCTTCCCAAGTTACTCACTTCCTAAAGCCATTGGACAAGGACGGACAAAGGTACTAGAAATAATTAAGATTACAACAAATCTAAATTTTATTAAGCTTCTTTATACTAACAAAATTACTTTACTTCAAAATATCACCTCAGTAAAGCATGCTTTCCATAAGGCTGTAAGATCTGGGGAAAATATCTCATTTGTATTTTGTCTGACTAAAGCTGTAAAGTTTACTTTAAAAAATTTTTTATATGACAGAAGACGCATTATGCTTTTTAGTTTTTTGTTCCTTTCCTTAGGTGTGCTGTATCCTTCTGTGCATACAAATAGTCTGTAAAGCTATAAACCCCAAAGTACATGCCAGAGGAAGAAACTCCCTCCCACAGAAACCACTTTTCTCAACCACCTGAAACACCTTGTTGTAATTTTAGTAACATGGTGACATCATCTCAGGACACAATTCTTACACCCCACCTAGAAGCAAGTTTGGCTCGCCCAGAGTGTTCGTAAGTACAAACGTAGCACTACAACTCGTCCTGCTCCAATCCAGCTTGCAAGGACGGATCAGGTCTACCAACTTGTTCCACCAGACTTTCAGGATTGGACTCTGGCTCAAACTAATATTACAGAACTGACGCTGTTGTAAGAACAGCCACATGCCAATGCTAACAGAGCATTTCAGATAGGGTTTTTCGACACTGTCATTAAAAAAAGGGTATAATACTCCATTTATTTAGTACTGGTACTAAATAAATGAGCATGTTTTAAAATAAGAGCGGTATTTCCAATGAGTGCCACAGGGGGTAGTGTGTGAGAGTCAGAAGATAACGTGTAGATCAGTACCAGTTATAAATAGGCCTGTCACGATAATTACATTATTGACTTAGCGTATGATAAATGAATATGACGTTGATAACACTGAATAATAAGTTCTATGTTTAATCCTCTATTATTCCCCTACCTTTCCTGGTGTTTTAATTCTTTGCTGCGTTATCATTTCAGTATCGGTATGGAGATCATATGTTTGGTATCGTGACAACACTAGTTTCAGACAGAGGACAAATTCTGACATATAGTGTGATAAAAATACTGTGTATCGGGAAAACTGAAGCACAAAAGTAGCACGAAAGTAAATCCCAAAGTAAAATTATGAACTTTATAAATTAGCATAATATGAGGCCCAAAACATTGATTTTTGTCTCAACCTGAGGACCAGTACAATATCTTTAGATTTGATAATCCAGAAGGCCTAACTGTCAGTTCCCAGACTCTGCACCATTTTGTTAAACAGTCCCAATTACAACTTGAGCTAACGTGGGATATAATTAAAAGCTACAGTTTAAAACTGCTCTCTTTTAAGCTGTGATTTAACCATTCAGCTCTGTTTCTCAATTTCATGTTTCATATTCATTCAAAAAAAATGAAAGGTGCAAAAACATGAAATCATGCAAAGCAACAACTAATCGCAAAGATAGGACTGAAGAACTCAAAAGGTCAAGTAAGTTCAATTTCATTCCTAGGGGTCTACCCACTGGATTTCAGCCTCACACTTTTGTCTCTGATCTACAGCTACTGAAACATACTAAAATAATGCTGGTGGGCTGACAACACTGCAAAAAGCGTATCATATATAAAATATTTAATAATAAGAAATCTGCAGATAAAGTTCCCATAACTTCTTTCCATAGGTTTTTTTTTCCAGTTATGGCAGGCCTAACACACAAACGTCCCCAAGTGTGTCAAGTAACTGTGTAAACAAGCATGCATGCTTGCAATCTAGTAATAAAACCACCACTACTGAATAATTCCTTTCACATCAGCTCTCTAGGGTTGCAACTGTACTTGAGTCATGCCTTTTTTAAAAGGGCTAATGAACCATAGGATCATTCTATTGGAACTCCTTATGATATTCCACTATAATGTGTATAGTCTATATTGAAAAGAAATGTCAATAAGAATGTCAAATGAGATAAACAGCTACACATTAGCCTTGGGTCAACATAACCAATGCCATGTGTGAACTACAGACTGTGGTAGTGGCACTGTGTTCTTTGGAGTGATGGAGCAACGACAGACGGCTTTAGGCTGAGCTGGAGTGGCGTTTCTGATCCAGAACTAATCATCCAACATTGGTACAAATACTTGTGTGCTCTTACTTGTGTGCTCTTGTAAAATCTTCCCAGAAAAGAAGAAGTTACTGTTACTGCAGCCAGGGGGGACAAACTACATTCTAAAACTCTTGATTTCAGAAGACATGTTAGATGAGCTGGTGTCTGAAATCGTGTTGTTATATGGAGTGTGGAGTTATGCCGTTTATGTGTTTATCTTTAACCCCCTGTCAGCCCCCTAACATCGCCAGCTTCTATTCACAAAATAAATATGTAAGTTATGATTTTACATGAAGTAAGATATGAATCGCCTGCTGGCAAGTTATTTTTTTTTTAAATAAAGTCCTCTTTTTTTATATAACAGATCTGTGATTATTCCACAGTAATACAAAAACTACGGTCGTAGCCTTTAATGAGGAACTGTTCACATCAATACAGCCCCCTAGATAATAAACTAACGTTACTCTTCCAGCAGCATACAACGGAGCTGACACAGAGAAGTCTGAGGGCAGTGATGGCTATATCACTTCAAACACCGACGAGAGAGTATAAATCAGCCTTTACATGTTAATAATTTATCATTTCTTTGTGAAATACTCCCACAATTTTAGATGCACACAGATAAATCCATGCTTCAGTAGGTGTGGCCATCTTTGTGACACATCGACGCACGTTATGCTAATCAATGTAACTTCGTAATCGATTATGCCAATTACGTCAACGCGCAACCCCAGCCCTAATTCAAAGAGAGCTGATGTGAAATCCACTATTCTAGAGAAACTGAGCTATTCACAGTGGCAGTGGCAGTGATGGGAACCAGATCCCCAGACTGTCACTACATCAAACAGTTAAGAATATGTTGCCTGTTGCTTGAAACTTGTTTATGACACTTTTGTGATGAAGTTTCAGCCTAAAACTGTTTCCATTATTATAACTATACATAAAAGCAGAATGCAACAAACATTTCACACCAAACCCATCTGTAGACGTCAGTTTGCATCATGCACTGAATTATGCAGAACATTCTGAAAAAATCTGGTGCTTCATGAGGGCTGATGTTGACCATGCTTGTGAGCTTGTCTTGTTTCTGCATGGCTGTGCAAAAATGATAAGAGATTTGATGGAGTTACAAGATCCTGCCAGTGGTTTTCAAGCATGTTATGTAACTATCAACTGACTGAGGCCACAAAAAGACGCAATTTTTTAGTGCTTGAAAACATCTGAGAAGTTTTGGCACCCAAACAGCCTAAGAGACCTAATATTCTGTTGTAAAAAAAACACCTAAAGAAGAATGATAAGGACATCTGGGAACCACATGAGAATTTATGACAGTGACAGTGTAAGTTATGATTTTACATGAAGTAAGATATGAATCGCCTGCTGGCAAGTTATTTTTTTTTTAAATAAAGTCCTCTTTTTTATATAACAGATCTGTGATTATTCCACAGTAATACAAAAACTACGGTCGTAGCCTTTAATGAGGAACTGTTCACATCAATACAGCCCCCTAGATAATAAACTAACGTTACTCTTCCAGCAGCATACATTGCAGCTTTGCGTTCATAACTTATGTGTTTGCAACTCAACCAAATTTTCTTGCGTGAAAAGACGACTTGTAAGATTTGGCTTGCACTAAAAAACAATGAAAATAACGCTATTAGCCAACAATTAGCCTGAGACGCGAGCTAGCCTGCTAGTCACACTATCATGCAGCGAGTGGGCTAGTTCGCTAGTAAGCTAACGTTAGTTTACAACTCGGAAAAAAACTGTTAGCGAAAGTTGTAAGAGCTTGAAAGATTGAAACAGGCCGACAGAAAATAAAGTGACACCATTCGACAAGGCACTGACGCTAAAAAGTATGATTATTTAACCATTCCTGACAGACGCGTGAGCAAAAAAAAGCTAGGTAGCTAACGAGCAGGTCCTGAACCCAATACTACAGTCCAGACGCGCTTCCTGCTGTCTGGCTCCGTACTGAAAACTAAAGCGATCTAAACTGCTCAGACATTTCACCGCTGTTCAGTCAGAGCTGACAACACCGCGACAGCCATTAGCGACACGTTTCTAAACATTTTTTTCTAAACTTTTCTCACACTGCGAACGTTTGAGCTCGATTTAAACTTTTTCCAGTTCGCGTTAATCGCTTCAGTCTGCTCGTACATTTTGCATGCACTGTTACTCAGGGCTGAAAGGTCTCGACGCGATTAAAGTTCAGCTTCAAAGAGGGAACCTGTATCGAGTGACCTTAGTGTTAAAACTTAGGGGGGGAAACTCGCAACCCACCCAATTCAAAACTGACACAAACTAACCTACGCCCTTCTCGTAGTCCCCAGCTAAGACCAGGCAGCTAGCTAGCTAGAAACTTTTTTCCCAAGCAGAGGCTGCAAAACAACTTCAAACAACAGAGGCCACGGCCGCGTTCAACTCTAAAACTTGTTTACGCGCAGAGATTTGATGATACGTTGAAGACAGTCGTGGAAAAGTGTACAAGTGAGCGCTGAATCTGTGTTTAGAAGCAGTATTACCTGAGTCAGGGAAAGACTGGCAGCCATAATGTTTCTGTTCCCACTAGTCCATCACCCTGCGCTGCGCCGCGATAGGCAATGGGGCAATATAGGGATGCTGGAAAACCCGGCGCCGGACCCCACTGTACTGGAACGACATGCGGAACGCCTACTGTCTACACTGTACACTGGACACTGGCCAAAGAAAACTGGAGTGGATTCTTCAAAGTAGAAGGAATCACATTGAAAACTATATAACGAACTATAACGCGTGGAAGTGTTTCAGTGGGTCATGACTGGGCAGAGTTAACGGTCAGGTCTCCTTAAGTTAAAGCTTCTTCTGCTTAAAATTAACAGTGTTGTTGACAAAAGAAGTAAGGCTAAAGCATTATTCTACTGGTCTCAGCCTTAAAGGGGACCATGACTGTTAAAATTTGTACTATTAAAATGTTTTGTTTGTTATAAAAAACAAACTTTTCCCTACTAGCTGGTTGTAGTCAGTCAGTTCTACAGAAAAGAGGACAATCATAAAAAGCTGTTATCTTGAGTAAACGTCACTCTAGCTAAAGCTGGAAAGGCTGAACGGTGTGTAAGAGTTAAATGAGACAGAGCAAGATTTAATGCACCAAACAGAAATGGTAGGATACTAGTAAAATAACTAAAATAACTTAATAATTAATAGGACATTTGTTTTATACAACATATTTGAGTGGTATTGGACATGCATAGTTCTTTTGATTTAAGCCATTCTGAATTTAACTACATTTTGTAGTTTCACCTTATCAATGTTTTAAAGTAATTACTGGTATTACGATTAGTCAAAGATTGTAAAACCTGTACACTACAGAGCAATTTGATAAGGGCTAGGATATATATATATATATATATATATATATATATATATATGTATGTATCATCGCTATCCAAAGAAAACCATGTCTCTCCATTTTTGTTGATTTTTCTTTCTCCACATTATTTGGCACGTGCCATTATATTTGTATTTTTGTTTATGTTTGAAAATTTCATGATGATTGGAAAAGATAAAAACCATTTGGAATCAACTCTTTCTTCATTAACTTACATCGAAATATACACCGTTTTTGCCCTTTTCTCTAAAATTACTATTTTGAAGATACATATTTATATTTAGACGATATGTCAGCATGTTTATTTAACCTATTCCAGCTTTTCCATGTGCCAGCACAGTATTATTTACAGTTATTGTGTAATATCAATGGACCATTTTCATGGACTTTCTTTCTAGTTCAATGATTGAATTATGCAGAAAGAATAGTGGACCACCCCTTTATATGCACTTAAGGGCACTTAATGGTTGAGGTCTTCTTTAAAACGTCAATCAGGTGCAGTGTAAGAGCAGCACTGTCCTCGTCCATATTTCATACTATAGATCTGTTGGTCACATTAACAGACACATTTCTCAATGTTTTGTGAAACATTCTCAGGTTTTTCTGGATACAAATAAACCTGAATATTTAACTACAGTTTAGGTTGTTTGTATATATACAAATGAACAGAATATATAACTAATAGGCAGTTTAGATTAATATTCAAGTTTGTTTGTATATATTTAAAAACGTGTAACGTGTAAAGTGTGCTATAAAACTTATTGCTCAGGCAGCTTTGGATTGAATTTCAGAATTTAATTATTTTTAGAGGTCAAGCTTAAAACCACCTTTAGTAAATGCAGGTTTGGGCCGTACTAATGTCTTTTAAAATTCTCGAAATGTTGCGATAAAGACTATAAAGGTGACCAACACCACTAGATAGTATGAAACATGGACACAGACAGGTGCTAATTTAACACAGCACCTGACTGATGTTTCGAAGAAGCTTCCATCAGTTAAGCACCCTTAAGTGCAGGTAAAGGGAAGGTCTACCAATTTTTGAAATATAAAGGAGCTCAATGATAACCCAAAAAGTGATGAGAGCTGAGCAGTAAATAGTATTTTTGTGTTATTATACAGTCGGTCATCATTCATACCAGATCGTTCTACAGCTATACAATGAACATTTCCCCTCAAACACAAGAAAGTACAAAACATCTTAAAAGGGTCAAACATCTTTTTGTTCCGAGGAATATGAGGCGTATTCAACAAAGCTGAAATGCAAAATTGGATTTGTGTGTCAGCAAGTTACTTTGAGTAACCCTGCTTATGGTACCCTTGACCAGAGTGAACCTAAAGTGAACCTAGAGTGAACCCAGCATTATTTCTGTCTGGTTTACAGCAGTGCATTTTTTTTACAAAGGTCAAGTTTAAGAACAGAATTGTGTTAACAAAATCAGACTGGAAACAACACCTGCTAAAGGTAAACTGCTTAGTTGAGGTTCTACAAGATATTAACAGTAAGATCTTTTTCTTGGAAACAAAAACAAAAACAAACAAAGAAGAAGAACATGCAGAGACTCTCTCACTCTAAACATATTCAGTTCAAGATCAGCGTGCTAAGGTTGAAAAGGCGGTAGCAATCAGTTGGAATTCAGGCTGCTACATGCCAATATGAAACATTGACCAGAGATATTCATTATCAGAACTGAATAAGGACAAAATAGCCACACATGTAAAAAGATAAATTCAACTGAACAGTGATAATAGAGCTTCTATGAAATGATTTTAGCTTTATCAAACTATTACAGTGTTTATGTTTTGTGTTCTGTGTGATGTAGTGAGCTACTGCTTTTCTTGAATCGCTCAAATGTCTCTGTTGTATTGCATAATGTCCCCAAACAATCACTGTCTTCTTTTGTTTTTTGTTTTCGTTGTTGTAAACACAGACACAGAATTTCACCAGACTTTCAAGAAGAGGGAGCACGTCCTCTCAGACCATTTCCTACTAACAGTACTTTCCTGAAAATACTGGGGGATTTGGGGCATGCTTGGTGTTACGGTGATGAAGCTTAATGAACAGTTGTTAAGTTATAAATATGTTTGCAGTATCAGAACAGAACATTTCAGTCTAATGTCTGATCTAAGAGACGAAAGGAATGTCCAGCATAGTCCAGTTCTCTGCCATATTCCCACACGGTAACAGGAGACAAGGCAGTTCTTCTTGAGTTCCTCTTTAAATCTACAACTCATCCTTCGATTTAGAGTCTGTTTCTTCCTCCTCTTCCTCCTCCTCCTCTTCCTCTTCTTCTTCCTCCTCCTCCTCTTCCTTGTCCTCTTCCTCCTCCTCCTCCTTTGCCTCTTCCCTTCTTTTCTTTTCATCTTCTTCACGTTTCTTTCTGTCCTCCTCTTCTTGACTGTCCTTCATCTTTTTTTCAGCTTCCTGTTTGAGCAGAAGATAGTAACCATCAGTCAGTGACCTGTTAAGTATCTGCATATGGTTGTGCTATTACTAAAGATTTTGAACTTAAAAAAAAAAAAAAAAAAAAAAAAGAAATAAATACAAACTGCTTTATCAGAAATGTAGTTTAGGTAACGGCTATACAGAGCACGCAGTATAACTGCAGACCTTCATTATTTTTTTAAATGTTAAAGAGTATTTCCACAGAATTCTTAAAAAGTTTATGTAATTCATGTGCAAAGATGCAAATCAAGCCTCTCAGTGTGATTTTATATGAATTCATCTAAAGTAACTTGGCAAGTTATATTTGTTTACAGTGGTGATGACAGGAATCAGATGTCTAAAGAGTTTAATGTCTCTAAAGGCCCCCCTTACATAAAGCTATTACATTAAATAGCTACTATTGTTTTTTTTGTTTAAAACAGGGTTTGGCCTGAAACATATGCAGCATCACTGGATTTGGAAAGCAAAAAAAAAAAAAAAAAAAAATCACTATATTTAGTGAAATAAAGCTGTAAATTTTTTTTCTACAGTACAATTTTAGATCAAACCAATCTTAGGGACATTGTTTACATCTTGATCATCATTATCATTATCATTATTATTATTATTAGTAGTAGTATTATTATCATCATCAATAAATATCTTATTATCTCATTGAAATTATTTGGAAAACTGTGAAACTTTCCTTCAGCAGATGCCCATAAATGTAAAAGAAATCCAAAAAGGTTTTATACATGTTTTTAAAAACGTGTATTTTAATCTATTGGTTTCACTTGTAGTTCTTTCATAAAACCACATGGGGGCACTTAATGCATAATATATTTTGCCCTCACACCTGGAACATTCTAGTGATGCCAGTGGTGTTAAATGTGTTAGCTGGCAGCATGACCATTCACTGTATAGTGTGAAAATAATAATACTGATCACATGGAAATTGCTGTCATATGCCTAGTAAAAGGTTATTAGTAAATATTCCAAGAAAATATGGAGTCTTGTCAGTACATTTTATATTGTACACAGCAAAACTATAACCTGACAAAACATGTATCACTGCTTTAACAGTTTGATATTCACCTTCACAAAATATTCACATAAAAATATAAACAAGCATGTATATTTTTTCAGAACCTGCCACATTTTAGAAATTTACCTTTGTTGCACCCCAAGTCTGATCGCCAATTTCTTCAGCCAGTTTTGGATCGTTTGTAATGAGAAAATTGTCAAAAATGGTTCCAGATTTCACCTAAACCAAAACACAGTACAGTAAAATTAGTATATAAATTTAAAACAACTAATTCAAAATGCATTCTTCTCATACAAAAAGAATATTAAACCTAGCATATGTACCAAAACTCCATTCCAGTTTCCTGCATAGGATTTGGTTTAAAAAAAAAATAAATAAATAAAACTATAATATAACTCTCTAATATATAATATAACTCTATAAAATATAACTCTCAAAACATACAGCTAAATAGCAACCATACCTGCCACAGGTCTAGTCCAATCACACCAATGCTGTCGTATTTGTAGATCTCAGGATCGGCAGTATACTCAGGATTATCAATTTCAGGATGCACCCATTTTCCTTTGTAGGCAGGATTGTCGATCTGTTTTGGTTTCCACTCACCCTGGAAACAGGTAAAAGCAGTTTATTAAGTTTTCTTTTGCATTTCTACTGTGCTTGTGCAATTGCTCTGTAAATAGAAATCCATCAAAAAACATATTTTTAAAAGAGTGTTCGGATGCAGTGAATGCTATATTAAAAGGTGACATTTCAGGTTATTTTCAACATTTTAAATAGGCACTGCCTCATTATAGAGATATCAGAAAGGTATCCATCAGACACTTAAAACAAAGAAGGACTATCACAGACTCAATGTACATCTGTTTCTATAGTTAAACAGCTGACTTCTAATATTTAATTTAAGGTTTCTATAAGCTCCAAGTCTCATGATCTATATCTAGTCCAGATATTTCTGACTCATGGTAAACATCGCTTACAAAATGATGTAAAGTCCTTTTAAGGACATAGTCATGTTAAAAAGTTAACAGCAGTGTCTTTTTAATTCGTTTGTTTTGTGTACCTTGTATTCAGGGTTAGTAACCATGGGAGGCTCCCATTCTCCATCCATCTCATCATCCCAGTCATCAGGCTTCTTGGCATCAGGATCAGGGATATTCTCAGGCTTGTCCCAGTCCTACAGAAAACCACAGGAAGAGACAACTTTAATGAAAATGCAGACATTTCAGGAGCACAGGTAGTGTTCAGTATTGTCTATCATACCAAAACAAAAATAACAGTACAGAGTGGTGAAATAAAGAAGAGGTAAATGAAAAGTCTCCTTAATCTCAGTCCTGACACCACTTGCTTTTTTTTTTGGTAAATGTCCTACCAGATGTGTCTCAAAACATATTCATCACTGACAATAAGTTTTGGGTCTTTTCAATTACACTCAGCAACCCACCTCAGGTTTCTTGTCAACACAAACAAAACCACCCCCACCTCCCACCCCATCTGTGTCACTGCAGTGCTGAGAATAACCCACCACCCCAATAATACCTGGTGTGTGATAATCCTATGAGGGTCCTTGCTTTTTAAGAACAGGATAAAAGAGGTCCCACAAAGTATGCAACAAATCAGATGGACTACAATCTGTAAGTGTAGAACTACAAAGTGCTCCTATATGTTAAGCAGAGCTGTAGAACATGTGTAGAAAAAGTGTGTTCCTAATTAAGTGCTTAGTGAGAGTATGTTCTGCATGTAGAGAAACTTAAGTTTAGGGTCTTTTCAATTACACTCAGCAGCCCACCTCAGGTTTTTTGTCATCAGGGTCATCAATCTTCTCCCTCTCGTCCCAGTCCTCAGGTTTCTTGGCATCAGGATCTTTGATCTTCTTTGGAGGCAAGAAGTCCCAGTCGTCCTCCAAAGATCCAGACTCCACTTTCTTGTTGTCAATCTTCACCTCATACGTGTTGTCTGAGTTAACGATCAGTGTGTACAAGTGGGAGTATTCGTCATCCTAAACAAAAGACACATCGTAAAGATCACTGAAGTGTTCTCTCCAAAGACACAGAATAAGACGACTATGTGTTTGGGGTTCTCAAAATTCCAAAACTGACTTTACCTTGCACCTGATATCTTTGTTGATTAAATGATTCTTGCCCTTGTAATGGAAGATGACATGAACTTTCTTGGTGCCAGGGCCACAGATATCAGGACCTAAAACAGTTACAGAGAACTTTACTTAACCGTCTTCAATTGTTCACTTATATAAAACACAGATGAAGTGTAGAAATGCCAAACTTCACCCTGAGGCTCTCACCAAACATAATGTTGTATGTGGAATCTCCATGCATGTCTTCTTGTTTAAGATCTGACGGGAACAGCTTAATGTAGCCTCCTCCACAGTCTATGCTCTGCTCATGTTTGACTGTGAACTGCACAACTAGTGGCTGGTCCTTGTTGCTGAAGTCCTTGAAGCGGGATGAGATGGAGTAGAAGTGAGCATCCTGGCTCGTCTGGACACCTGTGCAAGAACACAAGTCATGCCTTACTCACAGTGATAAACAACATGTTTATACAGTACTTATCTGTATTGTCTTTGCTTATTTGTTTCCTAAAAGTCTCTGTGGACACTGTTTCTTTAAACTGTAGCGCATTAAATACAGGACTACAATTTCCATTATGTCTAGCTACAAGCTCAACTGACTGATACATACAATCACTGGGCACTTTTTTAGGAACACCTCATGACACCTACACTCTATTGTGCAATAAAAAAACTTTTTAAAAACTTAACAGGCTGTAGCCCATCTGTTTTTCTCTGCATACTTTATTAGCCCCTTTTGACCTGTTCTTTAACAGTATTATTTTAATATTTATTTTAATAAATCAAATTATTATTTGTTTTCAAAGCGCTGACGTGACACTGACGTGGTGGTGGTGGTTTATTAGTGTGTGTCATGCTGGTATAAGTGGATCAGACACAGCAGTGTTGCTGGAGTTTTTTTTAAACACCTCAGCATCACTGCTGGACCGAGAAAAGTCAACCAACCAAAAATAGCCAACAGTGTTCTATGACCACTGATGAAGAAATAGAGGATAGACTCAATCTGTGCAGTAACAGATGAGCTGTTGTAAGAAGTGGACACAGTGTTTAAAAACGTGTCTGATCCACTCATACTAATACAACACAAACAAAAACAACACCACCACCTCATCAGTGTCACTCCTGTGCTGAGAATATCCCACCACCCCAATAATACCTGGTGTGTGATAATCCTATGAGGGTCCTGGCTATTTAAGAACAGGATAAAAGAGGTCCCACAAAGTATGTGACGAATCAGATGAACTATAATCTGTAATTGTAGAACTACAAAGTGCTCCTATATGGTAAGCGGAGCTAATAAAATGTACAACAGGTGTAGAAAAAGGTGTGTTCCTAATTAAGGGCTCAGCAAGTGAATGTCCTGCATTATCAAAAGCTGTTCTATCCCACCCTGTTGTATTCTTTGTTACATACTGAGGAAGGTCTCTGGCCGAAGGCTTGCAAAAAAAACTCTGCATAGATTTGCATGTCGAGAAACTTGATCAGATTTTGTCTGATTAACATGTGCAATATTGTGTAAGGTTCCCTAAAGCTATGTCAGCTTCATGAGACAATCTTTTACCATAACAAAGCAGTGCTCAGCAAGCATGGATTCATTCACTGTAATAATGCAAAATGAAATCTGGTCTTAACACCATGATATGGTCATACAGACTATTATTAAAATCGCACATTATATGCTCAGTGTTCAGCACCACGAGAAGCAGAAATCTTACCTTTGTCCTTCTCAGCATCCCCATAAAATTTCCCAGCAGACAGCACGAACTTCCCATAGTCTGATTTGTGCGTTGATTCAACCCATCGGCTCTTCCAGGCATCTATAGCAATAGAGAAAAATGATTATGTGAAAAACACTAAAGTGCTAAGTACAGTAACATCAGCTGAAGTGCCCCAGGAAAAACGAACGAAGGGCACGAATGGATGAACAGATGTTTTCTTTTTTTCCCTCGATACTGAACGAACAGTTCATGATACTGTTTCTTTAAAACACCTGCATCCTGACCTGACATGCATCCATACATACACGACAGCATATACATAAACGACAGTGCAGCATGTTAAAGCTACATATCTAGCGAACCGGTAGACGAGCTGCAGAGCTAGCGAACAGATGGTGCTCTGCCGGCCAGCCACAGACTGGCTGCATTAACTGGCTGAAAAAAATGGCGGTATCTTACTTAGCGAATTATCACAAAATAATAATAAAAAAAAATCCCAATACAAATATTTAATGACTTATCTAACATTTCACAGCACAGTCACTACGAAAAAGAACACATTACCTCCGTCTTCAAACTGCTCTCGGAAATACACAGACGATTCTGCAGTTACTAAGGCGACCGACAAGGATATAATAAGCAAAGACATCATTTTAAAAAAATTATCTTATCAAAGATCCTACAATATCGATGTATTAGTTTGCAAAAAGTAACGTTACAACGCCACCCAGCACATGCATTAATGCCGGTGGTCTCTCTTTAGCGTGTTTTCTAAAATCAATCGCCACTTCTATCATTTGCAGGGCTTCTCCTCTCGCCTCAGAACAGATGGCCTGCGCTCATTGGCCAAGACGCTCAGAACGCGGCGCTCATTGGACGATTTGGGGTGACGCATTCTGGCCAATCAGAGCACTCTGTGTCAATTCATAGGCGATTCGCCTTGACCAATGCGGAGTGACCACGCGTTTAACTAGCAGGAGAAAATGGACTGAGGATGTTGACATGGAGAAGAAGAATCTCAATACTAACGCATAGTTATTCAGTCAGAAGGTACTAATGTTCTTACAGCAGCTTCACGGTTTATACAGTTTTTTTCTTAGACCCTGAAATTAAGCTGTGAAGTGATACATGGACATATTTCTCACTCATGTGTCTCTATCATCTAAGTGCAAATCTCTCAGTGTATTGAAACATAGCTTTGGGGTGACACTATTAAACATACCACAATACCAAATTACTGAGTTATGCTTATGCACAGGGTTTTTCTGAAACCCAATGTCCTGTCTAAAGGACACTGACTGGATCTCAGTGTAACCAAAGGAGCTGTTTGATGCGAGACTTTACTGAGGACAGAAAACAGCTTCTAACTACCGTACCAGTTTCTAAACACACAAACACTGAGCCAAAATGCATGCAAACTCATCCATGATCAATAAAAAGCTTCCACTTGCATGTGATTATGTGGTAAGTGTACAGCAACTTCACACTATATCTAGAATTTTAGTCCTTTAATGCAAAATCTTTGTAATTTTAGGATGTCTTAGTGTAACACTAAAAATCATTATATTATATTTGGAATTGGATGTCGCAATTCTTCTATATTCCTAATAAATAAAAGTCAATATCTATTACACAGACTTTTTATTATTATTTCGTCATGCATTTTGGGGAAAATATCATGTTTTGCGTGTCCCTGGAACATAAGTTGGATCTGAAAGGGCCACTATTCTGATTATCTTCATGTTCAGTGTATCCATATGGTAAACAGACAACTTGAACTAACAGTGAAAGAAACAAAGGAGGTGAAACATATTTGAAGAGCTTCATAAAACAGACTACAACCTTGATAAATAATAGCATCTTGATAAACTTTATTTTAAATTAGGTCAATACCGATAGCAGGTATCTGTAAACCTGTAAGGCTTTTAAATTAGTAGAAATTGCTGGATCAGATGTCAGAGGGTAAAAAAATGAATCTGATCACGTACTGTAAGTAGTCTGAAATAGCACACACTCACATTGTGTGAGGTGATGTTGTTGTGTGCTGTGTATTTGTTCATGTGGCATGGTTAGAGTGTTCGAGTATTTTCAGCATGACAGCCTAATGCAGTGATTCCCTGGAGGACCCCATGCCCTGCACATTTTAGTGTTTGCCTTTCTCCCAACACACCTGATCCAATTAACCCTCTAAATAACAAGCCCTTCCTGAGTTGAAGTGGGTTTGTTTTGACAGGAAAACACAGAACTGTGCAGGGCATGTGGAGCACCCTAGTGCTAGATGATCATCTCAAGTGATGCACTTCAATTAAAAACAGCTCAATTAAAAATGATTTGTATAAAAAAATATATCAGATTGGTACTGAGCAAAGAGAGAGAAGGTTTCAATACTGGAATCTCTCTATTATGCCAAAAACAACATGGTACCCTATTATAAAAACATCTAGCCCCCTGACATACGTATGTAAATCTGCATTTATCATGCAACTTGGAACATCATATGCCTAAACCAACCACTTAGCATTTGTACAGAGTTCCACAAAACTCTGAACAAGGGAATGTAATGTCCTAGGTACATATAAGGACTTTCCTTCAGAGTGTTAGTAGAGTCAGTCAAAAATGGACACGGAACCATTTCAAGTCTCAAAAAAAGTTATATTATGCGTAACAGATAAAATTTAACTCTTCACAAGAAGTTTAGCACTTTCCGCTGGTGACATGGAGAAAATGATACTGACACAAAAATGTAAAACACAAACAGTATTAAAGAAAACGCTCAAAATATACATATTAATAACCTTATTAGATCAATGTCAACAACCTCTTAAATATACAGTATTATTACCTTATTTCTCAACAAACCAGCATGCAAGAAAATGAAAAGACTTCAAACGATTTAAGATGATATCTTCCACAAGATTCTTGCTGCATATCATAACCAGAATTCCTAAACAGGTGAACGCACTTTCATGTAGGTATTATTTCTTTAGAGACAGAGACAATGCAAACACTACCATGCAGTTTCTCAAAAAAGAAAGAAAACAATAATATGTCACAACAAAACAGCATATTTGAGAAAATAATACATTAAAGGTACAAAGAGTATAACACCTGCAAACAGGTGTTAGTGGCTCTGTGTTTTCGCACTTTCACAGCATGTTTAGGGATTTGTCAAGACACGGGTGGGAAAAGCATAAACAGAGACTAATACAGCAATGCTGGTAAATGCTGGTCAGTAGCAATGTTGGGGTTTTTTTTGTAATCCTTTATAGACATTCAAATCATTAGCTTTGCCTCCATAGCCTCTGTCCTGGCCCACATTACATACATATCAACACTTTAAAGTAACAACTGAGAGAAAAAGGCAACAAAAAATATTTTACTGCATTAAGAAACAAAAAAGGCAAATTAATAAATAAACAAATACAACATATTATTTAAAAGTAAGAGAGGCCTTCATTTGATATAACTTAAGATCCAAGTAATCTAGGTGCAACATGTTCTTATGTATAAGTAGTACAAGTTATGTAGAAGTCCACAGAAGTTATTTCAGTTAGAAAAGTCATTGCAGGGTTCAGCGGTGACAAGCACCAAGCTCATCAATGTTCCATCTCAGTATGAGATGAAATAACCTCATGTTGCATGTTCTCCGACATTTACCTGATATAACACATAAAAAGCAGTTACCGGCAGATAAAGACCCTAGTTCTCTCTCAATAGACTTCAGCTTTCAAGTATGTCATAGTTGTTCATGGGGAGTTGGTGACATTGGTGACGTTGGAGATGGTGTCAGTCCCTTAAGGTAAAAAGAAATTGATCCGATGAGGGATAGATTTGCAGCCCTGTGCAGAGAAAAGCTTCTCCTCTTTGGGTACATACAGCATGGCTTTAGCCACCTCATCCAGAGTAGCTTCGTCAGGCTCCACGCCCCGAGCAGCATACGCATCCCGAGCGCACAGTTTCACATGACGATACTCCAGCGGCAAGAATGGCACAAAGAAGTCAATCAGGTGACCTGACATGAGCTCACTCTGGGCAAATCCTCCTGCAGGCAGAAAGAGAGAGAACAGAGACACAATTCAGTTTTAAAACAAGGAAAACGACGACATCTGTTTAAAATTAGTGTGAATCAGAAATCATAAAACATTTTTTTCTCCATGTGGTGCCAGGTTTCTGAGTAAAACTCAGTTTCAGCAAGGAGGGTCTCTAATTAGTATAGTGATCTTGATGAAATAGTCATATACAAAAGTTTAGGAGCCCCATTCGTTACATGTTTTGTTTGTTTCTTAAGTGGAAAAAAACTTTTTTTGGGGAGTCTTGACTTTTGCATAGGACAAACACCTTATAAATAAATAAAATAATTCAATAAACAGAAACTTTGATAAAATATGACATTATTGGTTAATACCTCTTATTCCATGTTCTGAAGAAAACATTTAAGACGTAATCAAAAGTCATAGTGAACATTACAAAGATTGTCTGCTGGTTTTTAACTGAAACATTAAAAGCTTGTCTAGTATGACCAGACATATGAACACGATACAATGGTTGATTTGGATTTCATGGTGATTTTAAATATGAGTGGTACCTTCTGCATCCATGGATTCTGATCGTAGTCGATGTTCCAGATCCTCCATACCGATATCCTCTCTGTTCTGTCCTGAGTGCCAAAAGTCCAGTGCTACTTCATTGATCGCAGCACCACCAATATTGCTATAAAAACACAAATTAAATATGTTCAAATACAATGAAGTTTTGAGTATTTTTTGTGTGTTTTTCTTCCCGATGCGTCCCCCAGGCTCCGGCTCTGACTGATGCTGAGAAAGATCAACGATCTTTTACTGTCCAACGCTTAAATACAATAGTGGCGTTTCATGACAACCTAGTGTGGTCAAGTATGGGTCACATACATAGCACATGCTTTTAACAACTATAGATTAACAAGACACACTGACATTACCAAGTATATAAATTGTACTTACCATAAATAAACATGCATTAGTAGCAAAATTGTGTTTTTAAAAAAAATATATATTTATCAAAAAACATAATTATTAAAAAGGTGTTGAAAAACAGTGTTTTGTTTTCTTCGGGTACTTTTTTATTGGTGTTGTTGTTGTTGTTATACAGAATATGTACCTCTCTGCCACCAAGGTATACTGAAAATTACATTTTAGCCCAAAAGCTTATCTTATAAACCGCTTTCTGTTAGATTCTTTAGACGTCCTGTTTCTATAACCACTACTGTGAAGAACTCTGATTTGGCTAGTTTATCTTGAATTCTACATTTTACAACAAATTACTCTGAATGCCTTTATTACCATCTGAGATTTTTTTTATTTACTGATATTCCCCTTTCACTCCTAAGGCCACACCAACCTGAGGAACAGGAATATGGCTCTTCTGTAGCTGACCCCATCAACATTATCATAGTGGTCCATGTAGGGCTTGATCGCGTCTATAAGACCTGGGTGCAATTTCTCTGCCTCGTCAAAGATGAAGAGAGTCTGTGGGCATCGGAGCACCATGTCTCTGATCGCCTCCCTCAGCTGGCCCTAAACCACATACACAACCACACACACAAAACATGACTAATGAGTTTTGATAACGTAACAACACAGTGCTCAGAATACTGACACAGTTTTAAACATATTACAAAAACACAAAGAGATTTGTTCTACACAACACTACATGCATTCTGTCTGCAAACAAAATCAATTTGTTTAAAGAATCAAACGGAAATATACACAGATCAGATTAAAATCACTTCCCTGCATCTATATACATTGTCGTTTTAATCAGATCGGCGTACCATATGACTGCATTTTGTAGTTCTACAATTACAGACTGTAGTCCATCTGTTTCTCTGTGCACATTGGACCCCCACAGGACCACCACAAAGCCAGTATTATCTGGGTGGTGAATCATTCTCAGCATGGTAGTGACACCAACATAGTGGTGGTGTATTAGTGTGTGTTGCGCTGGTGTGAGTGGATCAGACATAGCATGGCTGCTGGAGTGTTTAAACACCTCAGTGTCACTGCTGCACTGAGAATAGTCCACCAACCAGAAACATCCAGCCAACAGTGTCCTGTGGGCAGAATCCTGTGACCACTGATGAAGGACTAGAGGACGACCAACACAAACTGTGCAGCAACAGATGAGCTATCATCTCAGACTGGCATCTAAAGGCGAACCAGCAACACAGAAGTCAACACAGTGTTTAAAAACTCCAGCAACAGAGCTGTGTCTGATTCTGCATAGGGGCAGAAGGGGCAGACATGCCCACCTCCCCCTGCATGTCGGAGGGTCTGCGGTGGAAGTGGTCTCCAGCTACAGGTACTTGGGTGTTCACCTGAGCAACAACCTCACCTGGAGCAACAACACTTCCAGCCTGGTCAGGAAGGCACATCAGCGGCTCTACTTCCTCAGGCGGTTGAGGCGAGCTGGGCTCGGGAGCTCGGTCCTCACCTCCTTCTATAGATGTGTGGTGGAGAGCGTTCTATGCTCCAGCATCAACGTGTGGCACGGAAGCTGCTCTGCTGCAGACAGGAAAGCTCTGCAGAGGGTGGTGAAGGCTGCACAGAGGTCTGTCGGAGTCAGCCTCCCCTCCACCACGGACATATACACCTCCAGATGCAGGAAGAGGGCCACCTGCATCATGAAGGACCCCACTCATCCAGCACACTCACTGTTTGTCCCGCTCCCCTCAGGCAGGAGGCTGCGGAGCGTCAAGTGTAGAACGAACAGACTGAGGAACAGCTTCATTCCGGAAGCTGTAAGACTTTTAAACGCCACTTAGTGGAACCACTGCACTGACACTTTTACTGCACTGACACTTTTACGACACCAGTCACTTTAATACACTCTGCTGCTACCTTCTCCATTCCTGTTTATTTTATTTTCATATATTTTATATATTTATGTTTATTTTATTTATTAAGTACTGCTGTCTGGGTAAAACTGGGTCCTTGGGTACCACAATTTCGTTCCACCCCATGTACTACATGTGATGCGAATGACAATAAAGTCTCCTTGAATCCTTGAATCCTTGAATCCTTGAATAACATACACTAACACAACACCACCATGATCAGTGTCACAGCAGTGCTACACCACACAAATAATACCTGCTCAGTGGTGGTCCTGGCCATTGAAGAACAGGATGAAAGGGGCTAACAACGTATGCAGAAAAACAGATGTACTATAGTATGTAATTGTGGAATATTAAATCCTATAATTTTTAAATCCTACACAGTAAATGAAGCTCATAAAATGAACAATTAAAACAGAAATACAGAGGCGGTTTTAATATTATGGATGATCAGCGTATGTATGCTATTAGCTGCAACTATACCGCAGTATATCATACTATAACTTAAAAAAGAAAACATCCAACTTTCCCCACATATAGTTCAAAATGTACACACTAAAAACTGGGCTAAGAGTGGAAGTGGCATAAACTTGTTATATGCCTTGTGTCTGGACAGTAGCATACAGATACTCTACATTATGATATATGCCCAGAAAGACATTTTGCAATACTTTCAGCAGCCTTTCGTTTGTACTTTTTTAAATATTAAAAATAATGTTTAAGCAACAATAACATTTTAATAACCATTTATGAACACAAACACATATAGGTAAGAAAACACATTTCTATTTGCAATATAAAGAGTATAAAATAAACCTGCATTCACTTGTTTGCTATGTGAAGTTGCCCTGGCATCCAAATCAACTGTGAAACTATCAAAGAGATGACGCAATCTTGAACTTATCCATTCAGTTGGTGGGATCTGGACTACTGCCTGACTGTGTTCCTAGAACTATTTACTTTTTTGTTGTTGTTCCTTCTGATCAAATGTCAAATTCATGGTCAAATGTAAGGTTTTCAGTAATCACAACCTAACATCTATGCCAAGTGTTCTGCTTACCTTGTACACATCCACCAGCCTTGCGTGTGGAAAGTGGAACGGGGCAATGAACAGACGCACACACTCGCTCTTCACTCCATCCCGGTACAGGTTGTCCGCAACCATCCGGGCCACAAAGTTTTTGCCAGTGCCGGACCAGCCGTGGAAGGACAGCGTCAGGGGCTTGTTGGACTCTGGGTTATTAATAAAGCCTTGAATGGCTTTCAGAACCACAGACTGAGCCAGGTGCTGTCCATGAAGTTTTAGCTGTAGATCTTGTTCAAGACCTAATAGTGTACACAGACAATACACACCTTAAAAACACTTTGCCCGTGTTTATAATGTCTTCCACCTCTACTATATACACGTGTAAATACGTGCAAATACAACATCACTGGGACAAAAAAATGACACCCACAGTAAAGAAATCACCCACATATCTACTGGAAACAGAAATACAGGGTATGTCAGGCTCTTACTAATTCTAGATTTAAGGTGAACTGAGGGTGAATACATAATCAATGTCAAACAAGTGTATGTTTACCTGTGAGGTTATTAGTAATCCTGCAGTCGCCTGAATCACAACACTGTCCCAGTCTGCAGTACCAAGCAGACATCATGCCGGCGTAATCTTGAGAAAACCAGGACCAAACGTCTCCAGCAGGCACTGAAGAGAGAACAAGATGAACATATCCAGTCGTGTTCAACCTGGTGCAAAATGCAACTGACCAGTGGATTTTAAATAACTGGCCCCATCTTGGCTTTGGAGATAATTTGCTAGGATACTGGTGGTTCTAATTTGGTCAAGGCCAGGGGTACCCAAACCTGCTCTTGGAGATCCATCCCTGCCAGAGTTTAGCACCACCTGTATATTAGACAACGGCATGTTGGATACACTCCCTGCCAGAGTGTATCCAAATGCAACATATCAGAGGAAGCCCGTTGAATATTAGAGGCAGGCATGTTGGATCTGAGCTCTCCAGGCCAGCTATGCCAGGGGTACCCAATTCTGATCCAACCTACAACGTACGGCTTTGAGGGGCATCTGAATATTAAAACCAAGTGTGGGCACCCTGAGCTAAACCATTAGACGGAAACTATAAAACCTGTTTTACTAGCTCAAGGTAGCCAGGATATAGACACAGGTCTCTTTAATGACCACATACCTGAGATTTCCTTAGCATTTATTCTAACACTAATTATATACACACACACCACTGCAAAGCGTTTCATGGTTAAATCCAGCGACGTGTGCAGTTCACGCTTCATATGAGGTAACGTTAACCTAGCCCGGCTGGAGACCGTGTACTTCGATCCAGCTGAACTAAAACGCGACAAACCAAGATTTTAACAGGAACTCAAACGCTTCCCTACCTTGTTGGCTCGCATCGTCCTGGTTGGGCTGACACTCTCCCTCCCAAACATGACAGTAGAAGTAATTGAAGTAGTAGGTGGAAACGTTAGAGATGCTGTCGAACTGGAAGAAATCCGCCTTTACCGAGACCGCCAGCAGCGCGGACACCACGAATGAGACCAACATCAGGACGCGCGCGACTCCGGTCTGCCTAACGAGATCAACCAGTAGGATCCTTTAAATCCGTCCATCCAGCCCACCCGTACAGGCCGGCGCACGAGCGTCTGTAGACGTAAAACCGCACCACCAGGACTCACCCTGGCCAGGGAACTACAGCGTGACGTCATGTCCGCCATATACAGATAACGAGCAAGTCACGTGGCCTTTCTGGACGACTACCACGCTCTACGTTTCACTGTACTCTGGGGCAAAGCATTTCAAGCCCCACCCAGAGCCAAAAACACCCACACACAAGTTTGTCAAACAAATGGCTTTTTTTATTTGAGAAACCACAGGACGATAACAAGGACTACTTCTCTCCATCCCCATTTCATCTTGATTTTAAAACAGCAAATGACAAATTCACAAAAAAACTGAAAAGCAAAGTATATAGACGAGCCACAGGCTGTTAAATTGCACTCCAAGTTGATTCATCATGTCAACTCCATCTGGGCTGGATTTAAGGACGCAACCATGTAGATGTTCAAACTGTGATGAGTGTTCAGTCACTGGGGGAGCAACAAACAAGACAAAGATGGAAAAGTCAGGCAAGTCCACTAGACTGAAATAAGAGACAGTCAGCCACAACAACCTCAGTGATATGGAACGGTAAAGGATTATAATCAGTAGGTTCATTTGGCAGAATCTCTTCATCACAGGTTGGGAAGGAAAAACAAAAAACTTCCACCTTTCAATAATCCTCACCTTGGGCATTTCCAAATAAGTGTCTTCCCTGTCTGATGCCATCAGTCTCCACCTAAAGGAGAGATCACAGTTAGTCTCAGAAAGTCAGACTGATTTTTGGGGTACTGAAACTTGGGTTCATCAGTAAAGGAGTTTGTCCACATGAGTGTTCAGGTCAGACATTTGTAAAACATCACTGAACCCCAGCTGTGGGCTGGCAATTATGCAAAGACTACACTCACCAATCAGCCAGTTAACTGCCTTGAACAGGACACTGACTGCTTCACCTGTCAATGAGCAGACTCCTGTTAGAACAGAAAATATTGGCCATGAGGTCTGTTGGCTCCTCAAGACCATGTCAGCCAGAGCTAATATCCAATCTCCATGGTTAAGTCAATGGATTAGATCATCATTATGGTCCATTAATGCACACAATAAGAATTCTAGATACTCACCATTAGTCACTTGCAAGCCATAAACCTATGAGAAAAGACAAGAGATTAGAACATGACAATTGTGTTGCATTTGAAACATCACCATCCCAATCCAGATCAGCCATCAAGCCAGTTTCCTCAACAAGATCAGAGACCTGATTCAAAAATCATCCCTTCTAGAACAAAATCATGAAGACGCACCAAAAAAGGGAAAATCTTTACCTGCAGTGCTGCCAACTCCTGGACATGGATGCCACCTTATATGCCAAAGAGTCTACAACAGAAAAGCCCAATGTTACTGGCTACAAAATCTAGGATCACACAAAGCAAACAGCTTTACTGGATACATCAGCTAGGAGCGAAAGACATTGCTCATTGTTCTACATGGTGTTTCTGCTGAACTATGCAGTCATCATTTGTATCTTCTCAAAGCTGCTAATCATCATCAGACTTAACTCACCTTAAAAAAGGTTCAAGAACAGCCCCAGTTCCTGCAACAAAACACTAAAGTTAATATCTCTACAATGGCAATAGTTTATTCTATGAACAAAAACCTGATACGTCAGCTAGGAGCGAAAGACATTGCTCATTGTTCTACATGGAGATTCTGCTGAACTATGCAGTCATCATTTGTATCATTAGTATTGCTGTTGCCTGAAGATATGTATGCATCCCTACCATTCAGCCAACTTCATCCCACATCTTCCATCCACCACCATAGGTCACCTAGAACAAATCACAGGACACTTAATCCAAGGCACAGATTAAGGAAGTATAAAATGATGCCATTCCACTGTTTCAGTAGAAAACAATGTCTTTCAGTTTAATTCAGAGAGATTCCCATTGATTTCATAATCATCATATACAGCAGCTGGATAATTTTCAGAGTACTAAACAAAATATTTAAAGCTTACCTGTTGACTTAATTGACCAGCCATCATAAACAGCCTGGGATGGGAGGAGAAGAGAGATTACTTCAAGAATTTCAATGACTGAATTTTAGCACATAGCCCATGTGCCTCAGATGAGTGCTTGGTGGAAGCTATTTCATCAGTTTAGGGTCAAGAGTAGCAAATAACGGTCATCACAGGACACAGGCAGACAACTCCACTTAGTTCCAATTCTCCTAGATAAAACCCACATACCTCAAAATATACTTTGTCCTTTACTTTAAAAGTCATTTCTGGAATCACTGCAAGCAAGAAAAGAGACGAGAGTTAGTAGATTCTCTCATTACGGACCAGCTCCAGAAGTATTGATATGAAAGCGCCTCAGCAAAAATGTTTCAGAAATGGCTTCTGTCCACTACTCTTACACATTTGTATTCATCACAGGCTTCAGAGAAGTGCCAATACTTTACTGTAGGGTACTGTTCATACAGCCACATGACCTCTACACGAGCTTGTCAATGTAGGAAACACTCCATTAGGCACCAGGTGCTAAAGAAGGTTTGCTAATTTTGATCCAAGCTCACCATTATAACATTCCTACTAGAATAAATGTTAACTTTTTTTTTTTAGAGTAAAGTCAGTTATGTAGCTTTACAAACAACAAACTACAGTAAAAGGGCACCAAATAAATATACATATTTGTAGAATTTATACCTTAAGATGCACCAGTCCTTCAGCAAAGGCACTGTAAGGAGAAGATAATATATTAACACAACAGCTAGTTTTAGGTTTCACATTATTTAAAACAAACTAAAAGCCTCAGAATATAAAGTTGTCAGAAATCACTCCTGTCCACTACTCTTACTCATTTTGTTCATCAAAGGCTTTTTTCGTCAAACAGAGAACAAAGGGCGTCAGATCACGTGCAGAAGAACTTGTTTAGAATAAAAAAAAAAAGAATAAAACACTCACCATAAGCCAGATCTTGCAAGCAAACTGGAACTCAGGGGCTGAAACCTGCAAGACATTGAAAAGGTCACGTTAAGCCGCGTGCGCCACGTGGGCCGAGCCTCTGCATGCTAACAGAACAACGGTTTCCACGCAAATCAGAAATGTTGGCATTCATCAACTTATCTCAGATGTCCCTACCAACATAATTTTCCTCATATGAGCATGGAGACCCCAAATATACCACTATAAACTCGACGGGGCGACGACGGAACTTTAGCTAAACTGAAGCATGTTAGCTAGTATATCAAAGCACCTCGTTAACGCAGTTCAATATAACCTCCCACGCAAAAAGAGGAGAGAAATATGACTGATTAGCAAATAATGCAGTCCTACAGTCCAGTAAAGCAGTAAATTTAACCTTATTTAAGGAAGGGTGGCGGATTTGCTAGGCCTAGTCTGACCACACGTGTGCTAACACTGAACTAGCGGTTCAGCAGAAAGACTACAAACACGTAGTTAAACATTCTCACACAAACTGCAAACCACATACAAAACCAGCACGTTAAGACTTATTGTTGAGAAAAAAACACAAAAACTGGAACAAAATACTGCAATAAAGAGACAGTTCTTAGGGTCCTTTCTCCTACACTCACCTCCTGATCGGTGCCGAACCCCAATGAGGAAGAGGAAAGGGGCGCAGCGGAATTTATACCACCTGCCGCAATGGTTTGTGGGAAGAGTTTCAGCAGAAGTGAAGGAAAGTGTGTTTTTCTTCCAGTAGATGGCACCAAATACTACACCCGACCTGCCTCCTCATAGACTCTCCCAGTACAGCACAGAACAGAGAGCAAGAACACAGAGTAGAGAACACAAAGCAGAGAACACAGAGCAAAGAACATAGAGCAGAGAACACAAAGCAGAGAACACAGAGCAAAGAACATAGAGCAGAGAACACAGAGCAAAGAACATAGAGCAGAGAACACAAAGCAGAGAACACAGAGCAAAGAACATAGAGCAGAGAACACAGAGCAGAGAACACAACCACAGAACAGAGTAGAGAACAAGAACACAAAGCAGAGAACACAGAGCAGAGAACACAGAGCAGAGAACATAGAGCAGAGAACAAGAACACAGAGCAGAGAACAAGAACACAAAGCAGAGAACACAGAGCAGAGAACAAGAACACAAAGCAGAGAACATAGAGCAGAGAACAAGAACACAGAGCAGAGAACAAGAACACAGAACAGAGTAGAGAACAAGAACACAAAGCAGAGAACACAGAGCAGAGAACACAGAGCAGAGAACATAGAGCAGAGAACACAGAGCAAAGAACACAGAGCAGAGAACATAGAGCAGAGAACATAGAGCAGAGAACACAGAGCAGAGAACACAGAGCAGAGAACACAGAGCAAAGAACATAGAGCAGAGAACACAAAGCAGAGAACACAGAGCAAAGAACATAGAGCAAAGAACATAGAGCAAAGAACATAGAGCAGAGAACACAAAACAGAGAACACAGAGCAAAGAACATAGAGCAGAGAACACAAAGCAGAGAACACAGAGCAAAGAACATAGAGCAGAGAACAGAGCAGAGAACAAGAACATAGAGCAGAGAACAAGAACACAGAGCAAAGAACACAACCACAGAACAGAGCAGAGAACAAGAACAGAGCAGAGAACACAAAGTAGAGAACACAACCACAGAACAGAGCAGAGAACAAGAACACAGAGCAGAGAACACAAAGTAGAGAACACAACCACAGAACAGAGCAGAGAACAAGAACACAGAGCAGAGAACACAAAGTAGAGAACACAACCACAGAACAGAGCACAGAACAAGAACACAGAGCAGAGAACACAGAACAGAGCAGAGAACAAGACCACAGAGCAGAGAACACAAAGCAGAGAACACAACCACAGAACAGAGCAGAGAACAAGAACACAGAGCAGAGAACACAAAGTAGAGAACACAACCACAGAACAGAGCACAGAACAAGAACACAGAGCAGAGAACACAAAGTAGAGAACACAACCACAGAACAGAGCAGAGAACAAGAACACAGAGCAGAGAACACAAAGTAGAGAACACAACCACAGAACAGAGCAGAGAACAAGAACAGAGCAGAGAACACAAAGCAGAGAACACAACCACAGAACAGAGCAGAGAACAAGAACACAGAGCAGAGAACACAAAGTAGAGAACACAACCACAGAACAGAGCAGAGAACAAGAACACAGAGCAGAGAACACAAAGCAGAGAACACAACCACAGAACAGAGAAGAGAACAAGAACACAGAGCAGAGAACACAAAGTAGAGAACACAACCACAGAACAGAGCAGAGAACAAGAACACAGAGCAGAGAACACAAAGCAGAGAACACAACCACAGAACAGAGCACAGAACAAGAACACAGAGCAGAGAACACAAAGCAGAGAACACAACCACAGAACAGAGAAGAGAACAAGAACACAGAGCAGAGAACACAAAGTAGAGAACACAACCACAGAACAGAGCACAGAACAAGAACACAAAGCAGAGAACACAACCACAGAACAGAGCAGAGAACAAGAACACAGAGCAGAGAACACAAAGTAGAGAACACAACCACAGAACAGAGCACAGAACAAGAACACAGAGCAGAGAACACAAAGTAGAGAACACAACCACAGAACAGAGCAGAGAACAAGAACACAGAGCAGAGAACACAAAGCAGAGAACACAAACACAGAACAGAGAAGAGAACAAGAACACAGAGCAGAAAACACAAAGTAGAGAGCACAACCACAGAACAGAGCAGAGAACAAGAACAGAGAAGAGAACACAAAGCAGAGAACACAACCACAGAACAGAGCAGAGAACAAGAACACAGAGCAGAGAACACAAAGTAGAGAACACAACCACAGAACAGAGCAGAGAACAAGAACACAGAGCAGAGAACACAACCACAGAACAGAGAAGAGAACAAGAACACAGAGCAGAGAACACAAAGCAGAGAACACAACCACAGAACAGAGAAGAGAACAAGAACACAGAGCAGAGAACACAAAGTAGAGAACACAACCACAGAACAGAGCACAGAACAAGAACACAAAGCAGAGAACACAAAGTAGAGAACACAACCACAGAACAGAGCACAGAACAAGAACACAGAGCAGAGAACACAAAGTAGAGAACACAACCACAGAACAGAGCAGAGAACAAGAACACAGAGCAGAGAACACAAAGCAGAGAACACAAACACAGAACAGAGAAGAGAACAAGAACACAGAGCAGAAAACACAAAGTAGAGAACACAACCACAGAACAGAGCAGAGAACAAGAACACAGAGCAGAGAACACAAAGTAGAGAACACAACCACAGAACAGAGCAGAGAACAAGAACACAGAGCAGAGAACACAAAGCAGAGAACACAACCACAGAACAGAGCAGAGAACAAGAACACAGAGCAGAAAACACAAAGTAGAGAACACAACCACAGAACAGAGCAGAGAACAAGAACACAGAGCAGAGAACACAAACACAGAACAGAGAAGAGAACAAGAACACAGAGCAGAAAACACAAAGTAGAGAACACAACCACAGAACAGAGCAGAGAACAAGAACACAGAGCAGAGAACACAAAGTAGAGAACACAACCACAGAACAGAGCAGAGAACAAGAACACAGAGCAGAGAACACAACGCAGAGAACACAACCACAGAACAGAGAAGAGAACAAGAACACAGAGCAGAGAACACAAAGTAGAGAACACAACCACAGAACAGAGCACAGAACAAGAACACAGAGCAGAGAACACAGAACAGAGCAGAGAACAAGAACACAGAGCAGAGAACACAAAGCAGAGAACACAACCACAGAACAGAGAAGAGAACAAGAACACAGAGCAGAGAACACAAAGTAGAGAACACAACCACAGAACAGAGCACAGAACAAGAACACAGAGCAGAGAACACAAAGTAGAGAACACAACCACAGAACAGAGCAGAGAACAAGAACAGAGCAGAGAACACAAAGCAGAGAACACAACCACAGAACAGAGCAGAGAACAAGAACACAGAGCAGAGAACACAAAGTAGAGAACACAACCACAGAACAGAGCAGAGAACAAGAACACAGAGCAGAGAACACAAACACAGAACAGAGAAGAGAACAAGAACACAGAGCAGAAAACACAAAGTAGAGAACACAACCACAGAACAGAGCAGAGAACAAGAACACAGAGCAGAGAACACAAAGTAGAGAACACAACCACAGAACAGAGCAGAGAACAAGAACACAGAGCAGAGAACACAACGCAGAGAACACAACCACAGAACAGAGAAGAGAACAAGAACACAGAGCAGAGAACACAAAGTAGAGAACACAACCACAGAACAGAGCACAGAACAAGAACACAGAGCAGAGAACACAGAACAGAGCAGAGAACAAGAACACAGAGCAGAGAACACAAAGCAGAGAACACAACCACAGAACAGAGAAGAGAACAAGAACACAGAGCAGAGAACACAAAGTAGAGAACACAACCACAGAACAGAGAAGAGAACAAGAACACAGAGCAGAGAACACAAAGTAGAGAACACAACCACAGAACAGAGCACAGAACAAGAACACAGAGCAGAGAACACAGAACAGAGCAGAGAACAAGAACACAGAGCAGAGAACACAAAGTAGAGAACACAACCACAGAACAGAGCACAGAACAAAAACACAGAGCAGAGAACAGGGCTTAGAGCTCAGAGCAGAGAACACAACCAGAGAAGAGAACAGATAGCTTGGACTAGAGAACACAGAACATAGAGCACAGAGCTCAGAACAGAGAACACATCACAGAACACAAAGAACACAGATCAGAGAACACAGCACAGAGCTTAGAGCACAGAGCTCAGAACAGAAAACACAACACAGAACACAGAGCTCAGAGCAGAGAACACAGCACAGAGCACAGAACAAAGAACACAGCACAGAGCACAGAACAAAGAACACAGAGCTCAGAGCAGAGAACAAAGAACACAGAGCTCAGAGCAGAGAACACAGCACAGAGCTCAGAGCAGAGAACACAACACAGAGCACAGAACAAAGAACACAGAGCTCAGAGCAGAGAACAGAACACAGAGCACAGAACAAAGAACACAGAGCTCAGAGCAGAGAACAAAGAACACAGAGCTCAGAGCAGAGAACACAACACAGAGCTCAGAGCAGAGAACACAACACAGAGCACAGAACAAAGAACACAGAGCTCAGAGCAGAGAAAACAACACAGAGCTCAGAACAGAGAACACAGCACAGAGCACAGAACAAAGAACACAGAGCTCAGAGCAGAGAACACAACACAGAGCTCAGAACAGAGAACACAGCACAGAGCACAGAACAAAGAACACAGAGCTCAGAGCAGAGAACACAACAGAGAGCACAGAGCTCAGAACAAAGAACACAACACAGAGCAGAGAGCACAGAGCTCAAAACAGAGAACACAACACAGAGCAGAGAGCACAGAGCTCAAAACAGAGAACACAACACAGAGCAGAGAACACAGAGCTCAGAACAGAGAACACAACACAGAGCAGAGAGCACAGAGCTCAGAACAGAGAACACAACACAGAGCTCAGAGCAGAGAACACAACACAGAGCTCAGAACAGAGAACACAGCACAGAGCACAGAACAAAGAACACAGAGCTCAGAGCAGAGAACACAACACAGAGCTCAGAACAGAGAAAACAGCACAGAGCTCAGAACAAAGAACACAGCACAGAGCACAGAACAAAGAACACAGAGCTCAGAGCAGAGAACACAACACAGAGCTCAGAACAGAGAAAACAGCACAGAGCTCAGAACAAAGAACACAGAGCTCAGAGCAGAGAACACAACACAGAGCTCAGAACAGAGAACACAGCACAGAGCACAGAACAAAGAACACAGAGCTCAGAGCAGAGAACACAACACAGAGCTCAGAACAGAGAACACAGCACAGAGCACAGAACAAAGAACACAGAGCTCAGAGCAGAGAACACAACACAGAGCTCAGAACAGAGAAAACAGCACAGAGCTCAGAACAAAGAACACAGCACAGAGCACAGAACAAAGAACACAGAGCTCAGAGCAGAGAACACAACAGAGAGCACAGAGCTCAGAACAGAGAACACCACACAGAGCAGAGAGCACAGAGCTCAGAACAGAGAACACAACACAGAGCAGAGAACACAGAGCTCAGAACAGAGAACACAACACAGAGCAGAGAACACAGAGCTCAGAACAGAGAACACAACACAGAGCTTAGAGCAGAGAACACAGCACAGAGCAAAGAATGCAGAGCTCATAGCAGACAGCACGAAGGAGAGAACACAGCATTTATGAAGCTTACAGCCTTACGGTGTTACAGTCAGGCGTATAAAAGATCTGAATGCCCCAATCAAATAAGATTTTGTTATTACATTCTGCACAGTCCTGCTTTTTAATACACAAGTACTGCGAGTTGGTCTCAGAGCACACTTCATATTTCAGCAATTACATTTTTTTCATTATTTTTTTATTTTTAATAAATAGAAATTGTGCAGTAACTAAGTCATAACATAAAACCGGCTACATGTTTCTGCAGTATCTGTCTATTTAATCAGCTCCACTAACACATGAAAGCACTTTCTACGTTCTACAATTACAGACTGTAGACCATCTGTTTCTCTGTATACATTGTTATCCCACCTTTACCCCGATGCTTAATGGCCAGGACCCCCAACAGTGCAGGTATTACTAGGGAGGCGGATCATTCTCAGCACCGCAGTGACACTGACCTGGTGCTGGTGTGAGTGGATCAGACACAGCTGTGCTGCTGGAATGTTAAACACCTTAGTGTCACTGCTGGACTGGTTGCTCCACCAACCCGATATATCCAGTCAACAGTGTCCTGTGGGCAGTATCCTGTTACCACTGATGAAGGACTAAAGGATGACCAACACAAACTGTGTAGTAACAGATGAGCTATCGCCTCTCACTTTACAAGGTGGACCAACAAGGTAGGAGTGTCTTAAAGGTGGTCAATGAGTGGGCACAGTGTTTAAAAAGTACAGCAGCACTGCTGTGTCTGATCCACATGTACCAGCGCAACACACATCAACAATCCACCACCACCTTAGTGTCACTGCAGTGCTGAGAATGACCCACCAACCAAATAATATCTGCTCTCTGGTGGTCCTGACTAGAAGAGCAAGTTGACAGGTCTAACAACATGCTCAGAAACAGGTGAACTACAATGTGTAATTGTAGAACTACAAAGTGCTACTATACCTTAAGAGGAGTTGATAAAATGAACTGATATCTTAGAAACAAGGTGTTTTAATATTATGATTGGTGTATATGCTCTGCTGAAATGACTAAATCAGACTGGTATGACTTCTAGCATGGTAATGCTGGTTGACCAGCATACCAACATTCAAAACACATCATATATTGGTTTTCCTGGTGACCAGCATATTAACTTGAATTGCTATTGCTGTGAAAGATGCTTGTGGAAATTCAGTTTAGCATTTGTAATTTGTGGTATCAGAAATTGCAATTCATTATATAAAATTGTTATTAATACTAGTTAAACCATGCCATTTGGGTTCTAACTAGTATAAATCAATTATTTTTTCTAAATAATTTATTCAAAGAAACTTTTACTACTACAATTGGAATTACTAGAAAGCTAAATTTTTAAAATGTACTTATTTTCAATAAAAAAAACCATGTTTACATTTGGAAATTTTAATTATTTTATAGAACTTGTTCATTCTTACATATAAAGTTTCTATTTTGTCATTAAATGATGGAGTCGCACATGGAATAATTCAGAAGAAAAAAGTTTTAGTGTGTAAAAAATAAAACAATTACTTGTAAATATCTGAATTACTACATGATAATATTTCATAATGGACTCATACTATTGAGTTGTTCTGTTGAAATGAAAAGTGAAGCTATCTATGCAACTATGTAAACTGTCTAATCTGAATTATTTACATTTAATTGAATTATTTATTTCAACTGCATCTTCATATTTTTAGTATAAATAATAAAATGTACCTCCAAATTAGAGTTACAATAAAAGAAAGCAGATGCTTTCTTTAACTGCAGATTTCTTTAAAGACTCACCTTAAACTACTTCACCGGCTTATGTTCATAACCAGCTTTTTTGCTTAGTCACGATGTTTGTAACAGGACAAATATTAATTTTACATTTCAGCCTACTGAAAGAATCAACACAAAGCTGGTCTCATTGAGATTTAATATTATGCATTAATAAACAAGAAAATAGTACAATCAATAGTATGTCGGGGGATGGGGGGTGGGGGCTAATAGGATGCTGTTTGGGCTGCTTTTGCAAAGCAACATTGCATGATGTGTGAAGTGCATGTATATGACAAGGCCTCAATTTCAGATAAATTTACAAACACAGCATGGAAGTGTGGCTTTGGAGTTGATCATCTTCAGCCAGTTCTGGTCTAACTTAACCCCATTTAAGACAATAAACAAGTAAAGTCCATTGATTTACAATGTTTGTTGAAAATGCTGAATCCTTGAAGACACCATCTTGCCCATGCAATTACCAAGAGTGCACTGCAACAAAGTTGTGGTCCAAGGCTGGAGCTTACTACGGTCTGTAGTGTTGGAGAAGCAAGTTTGAATTATCCCTGTTTACGTTTTTGGCCAATAATACACTAAATTCCATACTAATGAGATTTCTTTTCATAAATCTTATATGGCCAAATCACTATATGGCCATTTATTAAATTGTAAAGACACAAATAAAGAAAGGCCAAGACAGACAGACAGAGCAAAAGAGCGAGAGTGTTTTATTGTGGGGCTTTTACTAAGAGGGTTACCATTCAATAAATATTTGGCATACTGTCCATTATGCATCACTATTCTTATTATTGACCAGTACTGATTTTAGAATATATTTAAATTTGTACTGTCGAGTCCTACCTGGGTCTTGAAGGCAGTGCTCTAGAGCCCTATCTGGGTCTTCAGAGCATGTTATCAAATCACATCCAAAGGAACAAAAAAGAAAAGTAAGTACTGTCTGAATTGAAATGGACCATTGCCATAATAGAAATGTATCACACTTTACTCAGACTCCCTCCTCATTTTTGACTTTCTTATTACTTCATTGATTCTCTTTCAGCAGGTAAGTGTGATCTGATGCAAAACATCTCAAATCAATGAGAAGAGTGCGTTTCTTCTTGTGTAATGGGTGACAGAGAAAACAAATGGTTGTTGGGATGTTGATTTTCTTCATATTCATATTTTCAAATTATTACTATTGCCCAAGTTCCTGATGAAAAAAGGAGAATACATATACATACATAATCATAGGTTCTATATATAAATATCTGTAGCTAGCTATAGGCAAGCCAAGATCTCCCACGTTGCGGATCCACCTTTAAGGCCTTTCGAACGTCAGAAGATACAGCCTTCGATCCTCAGTCACCTGATTCCCTGAGATGCAGAATGCTGTTGTTTTCAGAGTTTGTTCGATTGAAACACCTGGACCCCCTCACTCCACTAACAGCTCCTTTGCCCCAACCAAGCAGCAGAGTGAAAGCCTGTGGGAGCCACCCAGAACAAGCAATTGTTTGGGTTGCTAGGGAGCCGCTAACTACCTCAGTGTCTTTCTGTGATGGTGCTTTTGTTTTCCTTCTTGAAGGGTCATTGGAGAGGTGGAAGTGGTGAAGTTGGCGAGACAGGAGTAATTTGTATTTGATATTTATTCGCATATAGTTCAGTTCTCTTTTTTTGTGGTTTCTTATCATTCATTTCGAAAATGCAAAGCTGTGTAAATGTCCATTCATCAGTCATACCAAGGCTTTAAATGAAAGGTGAATTGTAAAAGAGTTCTTTTCTCAGACTCTGAAATTTCAGAGAGGCTGTACTAGTGCCGTAGCGATGCCATTCTCTTCAGGAGCGGCTCATCATAAACCCAGCACTCGCCATCCTCATGGAACAGCTGCAAGGTGAACGAATGAAAGCAAGCAATTAAAAACACAAAATACTATGACATATACAAGTTTGGCCAACATTGCTGAAGAGAACCCTTTCAGTTTTCTTTTATTTAATACAAACATGTAATATACTTAGATCTTGAGAGCTCTCTCTTTATGTTTCATTATTTATGTATTTTAATTGTTTGAATTTACCAAATAAACTGAAATTGGGCAGTAAATTGTGCTCTCTGAAGAGGGCGGGTTCTTGTTTTCGCCGGACATGCCCAAATGTTTGCATGACTGTATATATGGCCAAATCTGAAAATTATTTCTATAATTATTAAAGCAATAAAGGAACAAAATGATGCCATTTTGTGCTGTTGGTAGTAAATAGTTGGACTTTATCTCCTTGTTGCTAAATCCGAGGGACAGAGCAGCATCATCATATAAAGTGTCTCAAACGTACAACACTCACATTAAAAAAAAGGTTTGATTTTTAGTAAAACGAACATCAGTGTTACTATTTTTATAGCCCAGGCCTCCTCAGAGTACTATATCAAACTTAACAGTCCAATACAAATTCATATATAAAACATCATACAAAAATGGAAAAAAAATGCATATGAGATAATATGAAAGAGAAAGAGATGCCACTCACTCTAGTCTCCCACTGAACCTCCTTCTCCTTCCTCTCCCTGGCCTCTGCCCTCTGTTTTTCCTCCAGACGGTGTTTGGCCTCTGTAGCTGAATCAATGTCTTTCAGCTTCAGGTTGAGCGTCACATCCTTCCACAGTCTGACAGTTAGACAGAAAAACAGTCTTTACCACAAGTGGCAGCCACACACACACACACTTGGTGATACACCCAAGTATACCACGTGAGCTAAAGGACCTGATGGGTGAAAGCCTGAGTAAACAAATCAGGCTGGACACACTGTCTCCAGTAGGTCAGTCACGCCAACCAAGTTACTCACCTCCGGGATTCATATTCTAATTGGTCCTCCAACTTCCGCACCTTCTTCTTGATAATGCCCATCTTCTTTGTGTCAATGAACATAGAGTTTTCCTAATGCACAACAACAAAGCACACATTTTAAACAGAGCCGGGGATTTAAGAGGGCTTTAGAGTGCATATTCTGGTACATTCCCTGTAAAGGTTAAGATTTTGGTAATACAGGACCAATCTGGTTGCAGGTACATAACTAAAATGATTCTAATATGTAAGGATTTGTTTTTTGGGGGGTGAAAGAATATTGGTTTTTCAGACCAGTGATGGGACTGTAATCTAAATTGCAACTGTATTTATAAATAAAATATGTCCAGATCTGTTTTTGACCAAAAAGACCACCATATCCACGTTTCTAAGCCTTTGATGTTACAACCCAAGTTATAATAAAACACACAACCACATGCCACCTATTTCAAAAGTAGTGAACTAATAAAAAACACACACTCAAACTTATATTTGGTCATCTACACTCACTTACCCCAGATGCCAATTTTGAATACATCACTCCATTCCATTCTCCTTCAATGGAGCAGAATGATTTCTTATCATTGGGGCCACTACAAGAATGTGAACATGCAAGGGTTAGTAGTAGAAAACAGCCACAAGATAAGATGAAATGTAGATGATAAAGCAGATGGCACTCGTTTTGTTTCATGACTGAGTTACAAGTCAGATAAACATTCTTTTTAAAAACGATATTAAACTCACAAAATCTCTGCGGTTATCCTGTGCTTCTTCCCCCCGTAGAAGGGTTTGGTGTGGAACACTATGTTGGCGCTGTAGCCAGACTTGGAGCAGGAAATATTGCACTCTCCACCGAGCTCCACCCATGGAACGGTCAGAATTGACCTGCAGGAAAATACAGAGGATAATGAATGACAACGTTCCACTGAGACAACAAAGCACGGGCTTCTCTCTCTAAAAGTGGGGATGAGGACGGCAGGACGGAGAAATGTGAGGCTCACCTGCCGTAGCCATTGGGGAATGTGAGTATGTAGTGTTCATCGTGCTCTAGACAAGACACACAGCCTGCAGCACACAGGAGAGGACAAATTTAACACAACAGTACAAGACTGTCATTATGTTCCTACTCTCATTATGATACCTACAGAGTGATTCTGAATGAATGCTAATAATCCATTTGGACCTTTGCCTACCTTGACCGATATTGTGCACACCAATAGACATTCCAAGAAACTTGGATTTGGTCCAGATGTGTGCGTTGAACTGGATTTTTCTGCTGATACACTCAGCGTAGAACGCAGATACTGAAACAGTGGAAACAGAAATGGGTATCTCTGCATAGATGAGCTCCAGAGTCAAAACACAGCTACAGCAAAGCAGAAGTCAGAGAGCACCCTTCACTATGGCCTTTAAAGAGTTTTTAAATCAATAATTTTCAGGCAATGCTTCACAGGATGTAGTAAGCATTACTCCTGCTTCAGATCCAAAGATGTCCACAGGTGTTTCTGTCTTTTCTTCCAGCAGCCATTAATGAGAAAAAGACATTTGCAAACAAAACTAAGACACTGCTGGTGTTCTTAGAACAGTGGACGATCACCTCAGAGTCCATTCCTAAACATCACAGAATGTGTTTGCAATTACTTTAATAGTTAAAACTGAATATGCAACCAACCAACTTCCAAGACTGAACTTTGAAGGAAACTAAGAAGCTGTGTTCTCAAAGTCCAGTCCTCCTGGACACAGAATGTGTTTGCGATTACTTTGACAGTGAAGATGAATATGCAACCAACTTTCAAGACTAAACTTTGAAGGTGTGGAAAATATATATATATATATATATATATATATATATATATATATATATATATATATATATATATATATATATATATATAGTGTATTTATTTTGGTAGCTATTGTTTTTTTCCCCCCACCCTATTTTACTTTGACTTTTCCTTTTATTTATGCAAGTGGATTGTCTTGTATCTAATCCCCTTAAATATTCATGCTGAAAAACGGATAACTTCTACTTAGTTCTACTTAAACCAAGGATTTCTCAGATTTTTGCATATTGCTATGCAAAATCTGTTGCACCTTCATATGACTCTTAAATAAATAACTAAAGGAAAGGCTGCCCTGTGCTGTTCAGTGGCTTCCTAGCACTACAGCACCTGGATAAACTCATTTAATTACTAAGATCTTTAACAGCAGAAGCAGATGTGTTTGTGCAGGGCAAACATGGAACTGTGTATTTACAGAACTGGAACTGGAACAGTGTCGCTCAGGATGCAGTGAGAAGATACTATAAACATTTAAAATGTCTTCTGCTTTGGTGAGTTTCATCTCCGAATACTCACTAGGGGGGTGGTGAGAAACCTGCTCCGCCACGAATGACACGCTGTTCCTGCTACAAAGTGGCACTGGCCCTTCCGACACAGGCTCCTGTACAAACACACATGCAAATAGACACTGAAATAGGACTCTCATAAAATTAACCAGAGAAAGTGTTTGAAACTAAAGATAAATGTTTGCCATGCACTGAGTTTAAAATTACAGTTGTAACTACACCTGATTTTTATTTTGATACTCATAAGGACTTAAAAAAACACTAAGCACTGATTAAAAAACATCAGTAATGGGCCAAATCAAAGAGAATTAAACAGTAAATTTTTGTGGTTGGGGTTGTTAAATGCAAACTAAATTTAATTCATACATTCACATATATAGAAATCATGACAAATCTGAAATCTGTACTCCACCAGAGGGCAGAACAGAACCGATTCTGAGTTTCTTAACTGGTTAATACAATGAATTAAGCATTTAAAAAACTACTGCAGCCAGCTAAAAGCTACTGTACACTGAGGTGCCGGCTGAGGGTCTCTCTCTGAGGAAAGCAGAAAATACAGTGCAGCTACAGCACATAGGAAGCATTGCAGAGAAGTGTAGATAAACTAGGTGTTCAAGTTCATTTTACATGCTATGAGAAAACAGACTATATAGTTTGTCTCTTTATCTTCAAGACTTTTGACTGACACCTTTCTCAGTGTAAATTCCAAGCCACATCATTTACTATGAATCGCTATTTGGGTCTGGCTGTAATATATTACAGTATCCAAGAGATTCAGAGAGGCAGCTTTAATGCTGTAGACTGTAGACTTTACCTACTTAAAGTGTCCAGCGTGATAGCCTGTGGCCCTGTCTTTTCTAATAATTTCTTCCAATATCAATGTTATTGGACTGAACAGCTAACAGTCTGACAGCTTAATTTAGCTTAACTGGTAAATTTACTTTCCTTACTTTCCCGCTAGCATTGTCTACCTTGTGTTTAAAACATATACCAGATGGTTATCTTGATTATTTCTAGTAGTACACACATTACTGAATAAAACTCCACATTCTACACACTCATATACATACATCTCTCTCACATACACACTCACCACAGAAGCAGGCTCCTCTGTTTCAGAGGGCAGGTCCCAGTGGCAGAAGAACACCTCTCCCAGGATGGGGTTGTAGGGCTTCTTGGCCACAGATCCTTTCCGGCCAGCGTGAAAGGCTGAGAGATACCACTTCACCACCTGCACCATGCGCTCCCTGGGCTCCGGCTGCTCTGCAATGCTGAGTACAGACCAGAGCAATCAAACACAAGAACACTTAACAGAATACTGCATAAAAGCACAAACTAGAGGAGTGCAAACCAAAGCACTCACTTAAGTATATAATAATATACAAGCTTTAGACTATTTTTTTCAATCTTATCTCCATCTGCCACATGATAAACGTTGTGTGACTCTTCAGCATCTGCCCAGTGGATTCTAATACAAGTGTGTTTATCAACTGTACACAGCAGATGTGATGAACAGATCAGTTTGCTAAATTATGGAAAATTCCCTTAAGTGTGCCGAGTAGCGTTATACTAGTCCCGACTAGGACTTGTCTTGGTCTCAGGCCATTGGTTTAACTAGATCTACTTTCTGGTCTTGACCAAGTCTAACCACCCCTGAAAGTTTTTAATTGAATGGTGACATTCAAAGCCAGGGATTTAAGAGTGCTTTAGAGTGCATATTCTGGTACATTCCCCATAAAGTTTGAGATCAGTGTTCAAACTGGTCATTAAATTTTCATTCCGCAGCTCAGAGGTTAAACTTAAAGGATTCTGTCACAGAGGTATCTAGTCTGTGTTAGTTGTGCAGCCAGATAATATATGAAAAGAAAATTCTTCTCTTCCATTCGTCCAGTCATTTGTACTAGAAGAATAAATATCTGGTCTTGAAGAGGACTCAGTATTTGCTTTTACTAGACTCTGTCTTGCTATCATTTGGAGTGGACCTGGACCCTTTACTAGTCCTGGTAGTGGATTTGTCTTACATTTAACAACGGTGGTCTTGTCTACAGCCTTAGTGCTGAGCATGGTTCGAGAAGAGATAGAACAAGCTGCTGTTTCCTTCAAAGCAGTGATTATGCACATGTAATTATGTGTACTAAGAAGAAAAGATCAACATCAGTTTACCTGACAAACAAATCAGGATGTGCAAAGAAGTCTGCATACATTTCCAACAACGACCTCCTCTCCAAGATGAATGTAGGTAAGACCACCTGGGAAAGAACGAAACACGTGCAGTGAGAGAGGACAAACAGAGGGAAGGGACAGAGAGAGGACGGAGAATAGAGGAGGGTTACCTTGGTCAGGTCCATGCCCAGTCGCACTTGGGACAGCAGATGCATGATGACGCTCTTATGCTCCTCCACTGACTCTCCTTCTCCCTCGTCGTCCCTCTCGTCATGACTGTCAAACTGATCTGAGGAACACAGCACGTGACAACAACTCAGACATGAAAAGAGCTGGAAGACATGTTGTGAAAGACCATAACCCCATTTAGGAGCCTGTTCAAACTTACTTAGAGCCAATGAATACAGCATGTATGTTCAATGGTGTGTATGGTTGGTGTGCATACATATTTAAAATAGAACATAATACATTTTAAGAATTCTGGAAAAAAAATCTTTCTATTGTGCAAGTGTAACTATAATTAAAATGTTGGGTGTTTTGTTTTTATTGTCCATATTCCACCACTCTGTACATACAGATGGCTGTCAAATAAAAAAAACTAGGCCGCTACAAGCTACCAGAACAGCTTCAATGTCAAAGATTCTACAAGCCTCAGGAATTTAAACTGAGGGCATATCCCCATGTATCTTGTGCATGTACTATAGACAGAAAAGTAGCAAAGGTTATAGCATATGATTTACATAATGTTCACACTCATAAAACCATTTAGTTCTCTGTGGGTGGAGACAACTGCTATCCTGTCACTGCCATCAACAGAAAAATGTTTAATCACATGATAAAGAGGATAATTTTGGATTTATCAAATTTATAAGTGGACCCAAACCATCCCAGCAATATAAATATATATAACCCAATATAACCACAATAAAATCAAGTTTTAGTGGTGGCATTTATCTGTAGCTACGTACGTCCGTGTGCATTTCAGTACCTGCATCAGTCGTGCCATTGGACATGGAGGAGTTGATTGATTCATTGGTGTCGGGCCGCTTGAGGGCTGTGGTTGCTTCGCTGTTAGCAACAGGGGTTCTGGAGGGGCTGCAGCCAAAAGCAGCACATTGTAACACAACACTATGTACAACTAGTGCCTACACAGTAACGTTTAGAGAAGCAGGAGGTGCGAGACGGGAGCGCGCAACATTTTGCTGCAATTAAGGAGTTTAACACAAACTTGTAATTCAGCTCGTCACACCATGTGAGGTATTTTGTGAAGGAGGTGGAGGGGGTGTGAGGGGGAGTGTTACTTACTCTATGCAGTGTTTCGGTGAAGTGTTGCTCTGGTAATATTCATCAGCATCGTAAAACTCGTCCTCACTGCTGGAGTAGGAGAAATCTGGGACAGAGTGAGGTGGCACGTTCATGTGACTGGGTGAAGTCACACTGCTGCTGGGGGCAGAAGGACCACTCCCTGCAGACCACAATAAAAAGCAAACGTTCTGGACTAAATGCGTGTCGGCCAAAAGTCTCACCAGGAGAACATTTCAAAAACATTACCTCACTCTTCTACACTTCCAACTGAAATCACACAATATAACAATACTGCAAAGTATACAACATCAAATAAGCAATAAACTTTTATTTAATTTTTTTTTTTAATTGGGCAAACCAAGTTGCACAAGCAACCCTAAGGTGAATGGGAAAAAAATGCAACCATACAGTGCTGGGAAACAAGTATTTGGACATTTTCCAGCACAGATATCAACTGCAAAGTCCTCTGACCTTGTACTTAAAAAATATGAACAAAAATGTTAAGTTATCATAAGCATAAACTATTATAAAATAAAAAAAACAAACAAACCTGATATGGAACGAAGTATTAAGACATTATTATATTAAAGTGCATTGTAAGAACCTGACCACAGAACACATATCATGAGACAGAGGTTATGAATATAATGAGATATATTATGATACTGTCATAATATAAAATAAATAAAACCCCCAAAATACCAACTTTACAGGAGAGGACAAAATTCCTTTTCGTTTTTAATGTAAGTCCAGAGCTATTTTAGAACATTTCCATTGGTTCATTCATCATGAAATTGTCAAATAATGTAAACAGTGGCTGTTGTGTTTAAATGTTGCAAAAAAATAAAAATCAACAAAAAGATTTTTTTTCTTTGGACATTGAGAATATACCCAGGTTTGCTAATGCTAATGTTAACATTACGCTACTTGTTTACATCATAGTGGAAGAGTCAACATTACAACATTGCTATCTAGCAGTTGAGGATTTAAATGCAACACAAAACGAACTGCTGTCGGCCTTGAAAATCTGCCATGTCTTGCAAATAAACT